>JAMPIV010002322.1:0-322606 GCA_024509875.1 Oreohelix idahoensis
GGGTGAGTTGTGGGGTAATGGGGATTGTTTGGAGGGTGTTGGGGGGGTTAAGATTGGGTTATTTGGAGTGAAGGGGGAGGGTAGAGATGGGATGGAGAGGGTTGGGGATATGGGGGGGGGGGGATGGTTGGGGTTATATGGATTTGGTTGGAATGTAGTATTGTGAGTGGGGTGTTTGTGGGGAATGGGATTGGAGGGTGTTGGGGGGAGTTATGTAGGTAAGAGTTTATAATTGTGATAAATTAGTGTATGAGGTGTGGGGTTTGTTGTGTATATTATGGGTTGGTGATAAGGGGTTTTATAATATTGTTGGGTTGATTTGGTTGGTTGTATGGTTGGGGGGGAAGGAAAGATTAGGGGGGATTAAAGTTTGGGGGAAGGGAGGGATTGGGGAATGGAGGATGTGAAAATATAAGTTGTAATTTTGGGATGATTAGGGGGGGGATAGGGAATATAAGGGGATAATTGAGGGAAGAATAGGGGAAAAAGGTGGAGATAGGGAGTTAAGGGATATGGGAGGGAGGGAGAAGGGGAGGGGGGAGAAGTTTTTTGAGGGTTAAGAGGGGTTGGATAGGAAGTAATGAGAGGGAATAACATAAGAGAGTGGAAGGGGAATAATGGAGGATAGGTAGGTAGATGTAAAAGCAATAAGGGAGGGGGGGGGGTTTTGGGGTGGGGTTGGGAGGGGGGGGGGGAATTGGGAAATTGTGGGTCTATTAAGGAAGGCAGGTTAGGATCGGTATTGAAGGGGGAGGGGAAGTGAAGATATGGGATCGGAGGGGATTGTTGATTAAGATGGTGTGGGTTGTGAGGAGGGGAGGGGGATGGTGTAGAGTGTATGAATGAATTAAGGCATTTGGTGGGCGGATGAGTAGTTTTGAAGGTGTAGTGGCGAGGGGGATACATCAGGATTCACCCAGGGGTGTAGGACTAAGGGGGGGGAGGATTTATGGTTTTGGTGGTAGTTTGAAAGTGGGAAGCATTGGGAATTTATAATGGAGAGGGTGAGGTGTAAGTACAAAAGAATGTGTGAGAGGATGTTTTGAAAGGGGATTGTTCTAAGCGAGTTGTTGGAGGAATTTTGGGGTCAGTGCTCCGTGGAATACGGCCGGAATGTCGTTCCACTGTATACTGTAGTTTGTGTAGTATATGGTAAGAGTTTATGGACTGAGTATCGGAACGTCTTGGACTGGAAGAAGCTGGTGATGGGTATCTGAGTGGGTTAATGACAGGGATTGGAGTATATGTGTATGTGGTTTCTCTTATATTAGGCAAATACTTTGTTGTACCAAACACTTCATGGGGTTAATATTGAATGGGTAAAAATCATTACTCGACACCAAATACTACGTATACTTGCCCAGAGATAACAGGGGGGGTTAGGGCGGCAGTGCCTCTGGCCCTATTAGTGCAATCGATGTGAACAACTGGGCGCAGTATGCTGGACGATTCAAAGATCTTAATATGTATAAATTCCAAAAAATCGGAATATACTATGTAAGTAGCAAACAAGGGAGGTTTCGGAACAGGTACTTTAACGCTCGCGACAGGGATATTTATTTAATGACCAGCTAAGCGCACCCATCTCGCACCGTGGGTTTCAATCAGGAGTGGAGCTGGATTGCGGATGCACGGGCATATCAGCTGTAATGTGACAGGTGCATTAATTTTAAATAAATGTTATTCTGTCACGCACGATACCAGCCTATAGCGGCAAAATATTGGCACGTCAAAACGTCAATCAAAATAATCTCATGGGCACAGCAGGGAAGAGATGTTGGGAGGTAATGATCGGCACTGAGGCAAGTTATTAGAGCAAAAAATGTTGGAAAGAAACGGCTTATTTAATCGCTGTTGGCGGTGTGTATCGCGTCAATAATTTGCGATTGTTTGGGAAGCTTTTCGCGGAACAGGAACTACGTAATTTCCGGATTTTAGGAAATTATAGGTTCACGAGGGTCAAATCCATGTATATTGTAAGGAATATTTCGTAAGGAGATCAGAAACCCATTTAGAGATAAATATTCAGGGGTGTCCTTGATCCATAGCGTTAGCAGATGGCGAAAGGCATAATATGAATTTAGAGGAGATACCCGTATTCAGTGATCACCATTTCTATGCTAGAATATTTTAGATGCGGCCTGTGATTAGTTTTCGTAATATGTCTGTAATATCACTGAGCGTTGTGATCCTTAGAGTGAATCTACTCTTCAATTTTAATCAGGTAAATTCACTTATGTACACTGGTACTAGCGGTTCTAAAACGAATGACAAAAATAATTTTATGAAAGAAGGGGACGTTGCTAGGAAGTGTTAGGGTGCCGTTGTCTTATTGGCCTTGAAGGTTAATTAGCCATACATTCGTGGGCACTTGAAGAAGATACTGTGTAGGTTATGAAAGTAAAGGATAAGCGCGACTATAGTAAGACGAAAATCGTTAAGTGGTATATTGGACTAGTTAATGTATGTAAATGTCTGAACGGTCGAGCTGGGCGCCTTAACGACGACGTGGGGACGCCCGATGCACATCTAATAGCTGTGTGGCATTCTGACAGCGATAGAGAGCGAATTAAGTGCGCGTCACGACATGATAAACTGTTTTAGTGGTAGGACACTGTCGCTGATATCGTGATCTTTAACATAGCTTTCCTAAAGAACACATCAGAAATCACCCAACCCGCATACATAAGTGACAAACAACTACATATACCTAGTTTAGAAACCGTGTGCCTATGCATACATTTGACAAGAGTCAGGTTCAGGAGATCTCTTCACACCCTTCCGGGTGACAATACGTAATTCATGCCACCACAGCTCTAAAGTAGTTGATAGACAAAAATCTGCAAACAATAAAACATAAATTTTCGGTTAACTTATGTGGAGCAATTTTGTAGTTTTAGGCGAACCAGGCGTCTATGTTGGTCGTTAGTTCTTCTGTTTTACTAAGAAACAAAATATATCGCTTCTTGGCTGACACATACGCTTAAATTTAAAAATAGTGACTATTACTTATATAATTGTGCCAGTCCGAACTAAAACTTGCACAAGTCTGTTAAGTTGGCTAGGAATGTACATAACCCAATATTCGTATAGCAATTCTATTATCAGACCACTTGGTGTTAAATATGGGGGTAACATTACTATCTGCAATCTACTTTTTCGACAGCCATTTATCATTTAATGTCCTTCAACTAAGTCACGCTAGTTGCAAACTCTGCACTGCGAACCTAATTTGCCGATGCAACTAGGAGTCCAGCATCACCAGCATAAATAACTGTGGTAGTTACCATATGTTCCCCGATATTATAGCTAGGTAAAATCTATAACAGTTTACTATGAAGAGAACACATGAATAGATATATATGTTCAGTGGAGCATTGATCATTCTTAGGATCGGCAATTGTCTATTGTGAAATAGTTTACCACTTTTTAGGGGCTGGTAGTGTCCCCCATGAATTTTAGTGTAAATTTCTATGCTTCTTTCATCTTTCTCCGCAGTTTTGGATCTTCAATTAAGGCGCTTATGTGGTTGACAGATTTATATATTTTAAAAAAAAAAAAAAAAAATAATATAGAAATAGATTATTGTTAAAATATTTAATTATTATAAATATATATAAAAGAAGATATATATACATTCATATAATTTATTTCCGCGCGGTCACACATTAAGGGATTGCAATCGTCCATGAGTATCTTTACGCATCAAGAGGTATGAATAAAACTGGACAGTTGAATAAGAGCCAATGTAATGTTTGAATTTGTCCTGTGTTTTATTAATTTAAATCTGAACATTGTATTCGAGCTCGTCGATCCGCGAAATACCCTTATTTGATCCGCTGATAATTTCAAGGTAGGAACTTTGAAACTGTTCAAGTATGGGCTACCTATAACATAGTACCTAAACCTTTCGAGGTGCACTATTGGGAGTATTACGTCGGGAGGAAGTTATACTAAATGTCTCAATTAAGGGGGGGATTAGTGAGAGAAGCAAATACTAATTCTAAATGTCAAACTTTCAAAGACCATAGTTGTCAAAACCTCATTTACTCGTGGAGTGCATAGTGTAGTTGTGAGACCCAGATATTGTATGGGTACTAGTCAACTCTAGAAAATTATTAATGTGATAGCGATCTAAGTATATTATACGTTTAATAGCAAAATGCGCGATACTCGACTAGAATGATCCTACAAACAGGCCTCATGACGAGAGTACTTATGTTGCGTCGAATTTATGGCGTATCCAGCTGGTATATCTGACCGCCTGAGCCGAGTAATTGATGCAATTTCTCTAACATAGCTCGTATAGTCGTTATTATATGTCCAATAATCCCATGGGGGCTAAGTTATGGGATATAATTACTATTATTATATTTACTTTAGTTGCCCCTGCTACAATTGGTGTAATTTACCCTTGAAAGTAGTATATGTATTAATGCAGTATCCCATTATTTGGAAGAACACCTACTCTATTTTCATTGTAGACAACAATTATTTCTCTTGTAGATCGAGTCATATTATCTTTATTTCCGCTGATGCGGACTTCGGGGTAATTAACTCATAATCTACATAACCTGCAAACTGTCTGTTTCGCCATCGCTTGTCGTTGTTATCCGATAATCTTCTCCCCATATCTGCAGACATTTAAAAATACCTTTAGGTCTTAGTTGCTAGCTTTACCATTTAACGGAAAGAATAAATTAAGACTCTTGGGTTGATCCCTTGCTAAAGTTAGAAATGGATTATAGCCACAGTGAGATGTATATTTAAAATAGTGTTCCACGAGTGAGATGGTATAAATTTATAGAGGCTTTCCTGAAAAATCAGATACTCTCTCTCTCTCTCTTTCCCCTATCTTACAACATATCCAGAGGAGTCAGACAGTCTATAAAAACTATAATATATTAATATAGAATTTTATATATAAAGATATTTCTAATCCCCTCACGTGCAACGCACATACAATTGACAATGACGGTATAGACACACAGACGTGGGAAAACGATAACAATGATATATATATATATATATATTATGGTAACGAACTGACCACCTCACTGAAATAAATGAAGTATAGTTTAATTAACCCATAAAATCCAAACACCCAACATATTATCCATCTTCATCATCTTCAAACCCATAACCCGTCATGGGTCGTAGGGTGCCAGGGGGAAGCAGCAGCAGACAGGAGTCCTCCATTGTCTGCGCTCTAGTCTCTGCATAGGCGGTAACAATTGTGGAGAAACCCGGTGGCCTGCCCAAGCTTTGATGTTATCAGCCCAGGATGTGTGCTTTGACCTTCCTCGTCCTTCCGGTTACCTTCGACGTTTCCCTGGAGGGATCGTTGTTCGAAAGGGAAGGGCTTGACGAGTTACATGCCCAAACCAGGCAAGCTTTCGACGTTTCACTATTGACAAAAGTGGGTTCTTGCCTGCCTGCATAGGTGTTTAATATCTTCTCTCTAACATAGACATTTGTTTTGTGCTCTTTATAGCAAATGCGCAAAATTCTTCTATAACATTTATGCTCGAAAGCCTGAATCCTTCGCTCCGTATCTGCAGTGAGTGTCCAGCCCTCACACCCATACAAGAGAATAGATAATACAAGTGATTTGTATAATTTGATCTCACAGGAAAACTGATGTTACTTTTCCAGATCACATTCAACCTTGTCATGGCAGCTGAGGCCATCTCAAGTCTTGTCTTGATTTCTTTATTTGATCTTCCGTCACTATTAACTTCTTCTAACGTTTGCCCATATGAGTGGACCCGAGATATTTAAAGGTGTTAACTTCTTCTAACGTTTGCCCATTTAACGTAATGTTGGTCGGAACATGTTTCTTATGGCTATTCACCAATATCTTGCTTTTTTCTATATTAATTTCCATCCCATATGTTCTTGTTACTTTCTCCAGTCTAGAGGTAAGGTCTTGAAGTTCTGATTCTGTTCCAGCTATCAGATCAATATCATCAGCAAAAACGTAGATTACACAGAGGTCGGCCTCCAATCGATATGGTTGATTTATAATCGTAGAGAGCCTCCTGCATAATATGTTCTAGATATATATTAAAGAGCACTGGTGACAGGATACATCCCTGGCGAACTCCTACAGTTGTTTTGAAAAATTCTCCAATGTCGTTGCTTGCAAAAACAGCACTGCTTGCGTCCTTGTATAGTGCTTCAATGATATCTATGATGTTGGTATCAAAATTGAATTTTCTCATTATTTGCCATAAGCCTTCATGCCAGACTCGATCGAAGGCTTTTGTGAAATCGATGAAGTTATGGTATAAATCATGTTGATGCTGGAGATGTTTTTCGATCAGTAATCTAATATTGAAGATTTGTTCTGAGGTACTTCTTTTTGGTCTAAAGCCAGCCTGTTTTCCTCTGACAAGATTTCTTCTGATTTCTGTTTTATTCTGTTTCAAAAGTATCCTTAACATCACCTTACTTGGATGACTAATAAGGCTAATGGTTCTGAAGTTCTTGCAATTTTTTAGTTTTCCTTTCTTTGGCAGAGGTATTACTAACGACTGCGTCCATTCTTTTCGCAATTTTTTTTGTACTCAATATCTTCTGGCAAATTGTTGTCATGATTTTTACTATATCTGGTCCTACATATTTCAAGAGCTCTGCTGGTATATTATCCACACCCGGTGACTTCCCTCCTTTCATCGAACATATAGCCTCTTCCACTTCTTCCCGTAGTATTTGCTGCATTTTCCGAGTTCTGTCTGTTTTTCGCACTTAATGTTGTTTAATATGCCTAAGTCAGTGTCAAGTTTACAGTTATATATTCTTTTCTTTACAATATTCTGTCCACCTTCTCATTACAGCTGTTTTTTTCATTGAGCAGACCCCATTGCTATCTTCTATGACAGTTACCCTGGGCTGTTGGGGTTTTGATAGTTTTCTTAATGTGTCGAAAGCTGCCTTGCTGTTTCCTTTTATTAGCCCCGTATTAATGGACTCACATTGATCAGCTACCCATTTTTTCTTTGGCCTGTTTCATTTTCTTTCTAATATTTTTATTCACCATACTGTATTGCCATGCTGCTTCAGGAACCTCTTTCTTAACCTTTTTCATTTCCCGCCGTGTATCACATAACTTCAGAATGTCATCTGTAACCCATGGGTTTGTTTATTTTCTTTCTTTTACCAAGTATTTCTGTTGCTGATTCAATGAGCACGTCTTTCATGTTCTCTGTGATTGAGTTGATATCATCCTCCAAAAAGTTGAGAGCTGCGAATTTTCCTCCAACAGATGCCTCATAGATTCCCGCGATTTCTGGATCTTTCAGTTTGTCTAAATTGAATCTTAACTGAGAACAACTGTAATTGGATTATAGTTCTTTTTTTGTTTAAGCTTGAGCGGTCATCAATACCATGTCGTGATCACTACCAAATGGTCGGCGCCAGAAAGACCCTAGTCTTGGCTTTATGAATACTGGACTTGAATCTTTTGGATCAATAATAAAATCAATTTGGCCATGTATCTCAGTTTTTCGGAGCATGCCACGGTGTTCCTTCTTGATAACTGCTATGAAAATAGTATATTTTGCATAAGGGTTTAGTTTATATTTTCTGTGGCAAATTCTAGTAGCCTTAGTCCTGCGATCGTTGGTTTCTCTGCCTGTCCCAAATTGTCCCCACTGTGCCCACCCAGTGACCGTATTCCATCTGGCTGCTAATTTTAGCGCATTCCAATCACCTAGCAACGATGA
The DNA here is from genome assembly GCA_024509875.1 of Oreohelix idahoensis. Classification (NCBI taxonomy): domain Eukaryota; kingdom Metazoa; phylum Mollusca; class Gastropoda; order Stylommatophora; family Oreohelicidae; genus Oreohelix; species Oreohelix idahoensis. The sequence continues at coordinate 7,728 of JAMPIV010002322.1, forward strand.
GAAGATCTTTTCTTTGGAATTTTCTTAATTGCTTCATCCAGATTGTCATAAAATGTATCAATTGCCTCATCCTCATAGTCAGTAGTGGGGGCATATACCTGTATGATGGAGATGTTCTTTGGATGTGCTACAATACGAATGGTTGGATAAGCCTGCTATTTAGTGGAGTGCAGCTGATGACAGAGTTCAATTCTATCTGTATGTACGATAAAAATAAAAAAAACCCTAACTCCATGCTGATGTTTTACGAACTTCATCTCCACGAAATCAAAATTTTGTGACCCAAACCTTTACACCTCATGGTAAAAGGGGACGACTAAGTAAGTTAAGTAAGTAAGTTCTTCCACACAACTTGGGACCCATGACATATAACCTCTGATAACCAGCGGGAACCAACGATACGTCAAGGCCTAAAATGTCACCCCCCCTGCAGACCCAAGTAAACATGTCCCGAACTGTCCCACAGAGAGTTATAATTGAGCATAAACTGCCTATACTCCTCTTCTTTTTCTGTCACCACCCTGTCCTCTATTTGTATTATCACTCTTTTTTACCTTTTTTCCTGTATTTTTCGCATACCATTCGTTTGCGAAAAATATTTTCTTCCCATTCGTGCAACTTGTACCGTTTTCTCTCATCTCTACTGGTAAACGCATTTTGAGGGGGGGGGGGGGGGGGGGGGGTGACATGACGTGTCAAGAGAGAGCGTTAAATATGCATTCTATTGCATTAGGTGTCAGTGGACGAAACTGTGAATAATTTTCGTCTGGCCCGACATAGAGCAGAACCCATATGTCTACAGGCATTCCTACACCAGACGAAAATACACTTTGAAAATTCGCTTTTCGCCAGGACCTATAGGCGACAAATTTGTGCTGCATCTTTCACCTGCCACAACGAGTTGCGTCTATTCGGCTTTGAGCGTACGCTTAGTGAGGCTAGCACGATAGGCCGTGACATCTCCTCGGCGCAGTTTTTGAGACATTTGTCTGGAAATCTCAGCTGACAAAGCAGTCAGTACAGTTGGACCTGGTCAGCGTGACAGGTGTGAAAAACTCACAGTTGACTCAGATTCATGGTAGTCAGTTCTACGTTGATGTAAGGTGTTTTTAGACGGAAAAGCGGAGTTTATGTTTGCGTGTTGGCGAAATAAATGGGGACCCTTGGTCTGGGAAATAGATATAACTAGAATGTTTAAACTTTATTTTCATTCAGTCCTCAAAATTCGCAGTAGGACAGGTTGTTTTCGTGAATAGAATAAGCTGTAATAGCGATGCCCTAGTTTGTTCGGAAATTTACCGAGGCTCCTAGACTTCGAAATAAATATATTCAGCATATAATTCTAAAGAGTGGCGATTACCTGTAGTTCTGTGTGTTGAGGTATATATTATTAGAATTATTCTAATATTTTGTGAAGTGTGTTAAAGTGATAATCGCTTATTTTCATATTTCACTAGTTAGATTTTGGTGCAGGCAAGTGCTTAATTTTATAGATGGTCGAAGTATTAGTTTCTAGGACGTGTTTCATTGGCAAACAGAATAAATTATAAATTGCTAGCTTAAACAACAATGTAACTATAATGAATTTAATTTAACTGCTAAAATAATCAGACGGAATCAATTTTATTCTAAACTAACTTATAAATGCTAGATGCCATATGAGTGTTGACGGATATACGTTATTGTATTTCCTAATTCATGAGGAATTGATGATTTTTAAATGATATATAACCCTTATTGCACGTGAAGTTTTTAAATGATAAGTCCTAGCTGTACGCCTTGCATTGTAAAAAAACGTAAGTTATATTGAGTACATAATATGTAACATATTTCATAGTAGTTTTGTTTTCTTAATTCAGAGAAGAACTGGGTAAACCTAAACTTTGCCGGCGTATTTGTACAAGAACATACCTTAATAAAAATGCTTATACTGGGCCCTGTTGAGCCAAAGGATGCATATTTCTACACTACCTCTAAATGAAGACATGCGGCCATTGTGGCGAGGAAAAAATTACAGAAAACTAAAACATTAACTTTTCCGACATTATTTGACCAAGTGTGTTGGTGAACCAAGATTATCTGTTGGAAAGAAGTTGCCCCACCCGGTCATCTTCCTAATTAAAGGGAATCCTCGTGTTTCTGACATTGTGAGTGCCCGTCTTAAGCCTAAGATCTTCACATCAGTGAGTCAAGTGACACACAACTTTAGTCTGAAAATAACTATCGCATGAAGCAGACGCTCACCAGATCCATTTTTGATGAAACCAACAAACAAATCTGCAGGAGCTGGGATCCGTTTTTTTCATTAACGTACCAGTAACTAATAGAAAAAGTGTGTGAGTGTACTCCATCGTTTGCGCCAGACGGCGAACTACAGCACGATTGTAAGTATAATATCATGGCCCTGATTGAAAGAACCGATGAAAGTATACTAGAAGGATTGTTCTATGTATTTGAGTCACACACGTTGTAACTTCCCTTTATGCAAGTTATTAGCTAACAATAGTTACCCTTATACAATAAAGCAGAATACAAGTCTGTCATCCATACCTTAAAAATGGGAAACCAGTAGACTCAATCATATGCATCTGTAACATCTATTTGGGGTTATCACTTTCTTCTAACGGGACTGTGAGCTATATATCCAGGGGAAGTGACCATACACAACGGGTTCGTCTATCACTATTTGTAGCATTCCTTGATTTTTATGACTATAGTGTATGCTTTTGATGTATTTTATATTTTGTTTGATGTAAGTTTACTATGATAATTAAACTATACCTACATTTATTTCAAGTGTGGTGGTCAGTTTCGTTCCCATAATATCATATAGATATAAATCCTTGTTATAAGTTTTTCCCCACGTCTTGTGCGGAAAATCAAACATATTGTCCAATTGTATGTAATGTGCAAAAAAGTAGGAAAAGATATAAATAAAAATATATTATATTTTTACATAGGCCCTAGACAGTCCTGACTCCTCCGATCTGTTTTTATCCACAGCATTTTGAGCATTATACATTTGAGTTACAGGTTAATTTTGTCGGAATATATGTTATTACTGATTTTGTAATACTAAACGCTGGTAAAGTTTGTGAGTGTATAACATTCACAGGGTTCTGACGCAGGAAGGTGTTTGAACTAAGTTAAGGAGTGCGTTTCGGACTCTTTGTCCAGATTAATTGCCTCCCTTACCCTAACTGTCTTCAGGGGTAAACTTGATAGTGGATTAAAAATTTAGGGGATTTTTTTTCTCCTTAAATTTTTGCAATAATTATTTTGTTTCCACTGTAGCAACTTATTTTTTTCAGTGAGTAATCTTAACTACCATTTATATGGCGTAGTCGTCTGCATTAGGTGCTTTATTGCCGATTAATAGCAGCGATAGTGAGATATTATATTTTGGAGGAGGTATCCCAGGTTAAAGTATATCATCTTTTTTTGGTATTTTCTCGTAAGTGGTAGGAACCAGTGTAACCTTTTCTTCTTTTTCTTTCTCGACTAGTCCCAGTCAGCTATCTACTATGGCAGAGAGGGCAAAACTGAGACAACTCCTCAGGGACGAGGAAAGAGAAGAAGGTTTGGAAGGGGAAGAAGCGAAAGCTTTCGTCAGGGACAAACTTGAGAGATATGATGCGGAGAGGAAAGAAGAAGAAGCTAGAGAGAAAGGGAAGACCGCCTATTACAGCAGAAGAAGATTGAGGAAGACATGGAAATTCGCAGGATGCAGCATGAGGAAAGAGAGAAGGAGAGACAGCATGAGAAGGAGAGAGAAGAGAGACAGCATGAGTTGGCTCTTAAAACTCTAGAATTCCAAAGTCGTGGCGCTGCCTCTACCTCCAGCAATGGAGAGTCTTCTCCTCATTCTTCCTTAACTGATCCTTCTAGCACACAATCTACTCATCTCACCGCTATGTCTTTTGCGCTAGAATCTTTCCCGTGTCCAAATGAGAAGACTGACACGTATCTAGAAAAATTTGAGAAAATTGCAACTCTGTACAGTTTAAAAAGGTCGCGTTGGAATATGAAGCTTTCTCAGGCGCTGAAAAGCAGTGCGTATGATGTTTATGCCAAACTGGAAAGCAGCCAACAAGACAACTATGATGTGTTGAAGAAAGCGTTACTGGAGCGCTTCGAAATGAATGCTCGCAAATTTTTGCAACTGTTTTGCAACAGCAGGAAGGAGAGCTTTGAAACGCTCCAGCAGTTTTCATCTCGTTTGAAGGGATATTTGACAAAGTGCCTTGAGCTCTCGCAGCTCCCCTCTACATATGAAGGTCTGGAGGAATTTGTTTTAACAGAACAAATAAAGAACACTTTGTCTGCTGATACCCGGAGATTTTTAGCTGAGCAGGGGGCAGAAAAGCTCGAAGACATCTTAGAAAAGTCTAAGTGATATCAAAATGCGCTGGCTGAACTACCGGCCACAAAACGGAAACCGACAGAGAAGCATTTTCGAAAGAATAATCTAGACCATGCTACTCATGCTTCTAATCAGAATAACCATAGAGAAACTGGACCTCAAGACCCCCCTCCTGAAAAATCCAAGTTCTACAAAAACAAGTACCCCAACCACAGTAAACAGTCTGATCAACCCGACCGCACTTCATGGCAGCGCAGCCAGAAAGGACAAGGTGGCAAAGGGAGAACCCCTGAGCACGGGACTAATGTTCAGAGTGAGCACACGAGCCTAAACGCATCGGATGCTTACTAACAGTCTCGCAAGGCGGAATTATTGACAGTGATTCCCAACGTGTTGAGGATACACCCTCAACGCGAGGTACTGTTACTTTGAACGGTTCTCAAACTATTTGTTTATTTGACACGGGGCTTTCTTATGATTGCATTGTTGCCAGAAACCTGGTTAAACCCGGTCAAGAGACAGGAGAGACCGTCGAACTTTGTGGAGTTTCTAAGAATGATGCACCTACAGCGCTTCCCATCGCACTGGTGGAGATCCACTCTGATTTTGTCAGAGGCGTGATCAAAGCGGCTGTTATGGATGACCCCATCTACCCAGTCATACTTGGCGGGAGATACGTGTTTATTGGGAAACCGGAAGAGCCGATTGTGGCAGCAGTAACTACAAGAGGGCAAACCAAGAAGGAACGGGAGCCTGCGCAAAATTTGTTACCTTTGGAACTTAAAGAAGCGCAACAAATGGATACTACTTTGGCACCCTGCTTTAGGAAACTGCCCATGGCTAAGGAACCCAGACAGCACGGGGACATTTTTTCTAAGGATGGCGTACTTTATCGCAGAACGGGCAAGCCTGACCAAGGTTACAACCAGCTCCTAGTACCGAAACAGTACAGAAGCCAAATCCTAGAAATGGGGCACGCTCTTCCCTTCAGCGGACATATGGGACAGATCGCTACAAACCAACGGATAACCACTCATTATTGGTGGCCAGGAGTAAGTACTGATATTATCACATATGTCAAATCCTGTGCCCAGTGCCAACGTGTGCCACCCAAGCAACGGGCACCCCCAGTCTCTTTGGGTGAAATGCCAATAGTGGGAACACCAATCGAACGGGTTGTAATCGACATTTTAGGACCATTAGAAAGGACTAAAAGAAGGAACAAGTTTATCCTCACCTTATTCGACACATGCACTTTATGGGCAGAAGCTATCCCGCTAACATGCGCAGATGCCAAGCATGTCTCAGAAGCCCTCGTGCAGATTTTCACTCGGTTGGGATTCCCTCAACAACTGTTGACGGATAACGGATCTCCATACCGAAACCTGTTGATGGATGAGATCGTTAAGATCTTGAGGGACAAGCACATCTATACTAAGCCTTACACTCTGACCAGAAATGGGCTAGTAGAACGGGTTAACGGAAACCTCAACATGATGTTAAGTAGACTGGCACAAGTGAAACCTGAAGATTGGGATTGTTGCATTCCGGCAGCTTTATTTAGCTACAGAGAATCTCCTCATACTTCCACAGGATTTCCGACAGCAACGCTTTTATTCGGCAGACTTATCAAGGGGCCGCTTGAAGCCTTACTTTGGTCGCTGACAGACCAGAAGGCTGACGAGACAGTCGTCTCAGCAAGTAAATACGTATCGGATTTAAAGGAAAGGTTGAAACTAGGATGGGACCTAGCAACGACCAACTTTAAACGAGCACGCACAAAGCACGCTAACCGATACAGGAAAGTCGCGAAAGAGAGAGAACTGGAAGCAGGAGAGAAAGTTTTGGTATTACTCCCTACCGGAAACAACCAACTGAAGATCGGATGGCAAGGGCCGTTTACCGTCCTGAAAAAGATTTCTAAGGCTAACTACCAGATCTCTATTCAAGGAAAGGAGAAAGTTTTCCATTTAAATCTGTTAAAGAGATACTTGGAAAGACCGGTGCCAACCTCCGACCATCTCCTGACGATCGCCAAAACTGACGATAGGGGCAGGGAAATTTCACTGCACACACACGAAATCTTTCAAAAATGTCAGAAGCGGCGACGCTCTTTCAAGCGCGCATGGGAGACATTCCAGAGAAAGGAAACTTTAGGGAGTAGACTTGAGTAGGAATTGGAGACAGATGGAGGGGGAGATGAGAGGGAAGAGGACAGACACCCTGAAGCTACGGATATAGGAAATTTATTTCCATAACGTAGACATGGAGAAATTCCATATCTTAAAGGGGGACGTTCTGTCACAGAGAGTTTATTGATCATAAATTGCCTATATCCTTTTCTTTTTCTTTCACCCGTATCCTCTATTTTATTATCACTCTTTACCTTTTTCCTGTATTTTTCGCATCCATTCGTTTGCGAAAAATATTTTCTTCCCCATTCTCAACTTTACCGTTTTCTTTCTCATACTGGTAAACGCAGTTATGACATAACGTATCAGAGAGAGAGCGTTAAAATGCATTCTATTGCATTAGGTGTCAGTGGACGAAACTGTGAATATATTCGTCTGGCCAGACATAGGAGCAGACATATGTCTACAGCATTCCCTGCCCCAGACAAAATACACTGTGAATATTCGCTTTCGCCAGACCTATAGGCGACAAAGTTGTCTGCATTTTCACCTGCCACAACGAGTTGCATCGGCTGAGCGCTTAGGTGAGGCGCGATAGCCGACATCTCCTCGGCGCAGTTTGAGACATTTGTCTGGAAATCTCAGCTGACAAGGCACTTACTGTTGGCCTGGTCAGCGTGAGGTGTGAAAACGCACGAGTGTCAGTTCATGGTAGTCTTCTAGTTGATGTAATGTGTTTTAGACGGAAAGGGGAGATTATTTCGTTTGGCGAAATAAAGTGGGACCTTTTGTCTGGAAATATATATAACTAGAATGTTAAACTTTATTTTCATTCAGTCCTCAAAATTCACAGTAGACAGGTTGTTCGCGAATAGAATAAGCTGTATAGGGAAGCCCTAGTTTGTTCGGAAATTTACCGAGCGCTAGACTTCAAATAAATATATCAGCGTATAATTCTAAAGTGTGCGATTACCTGTAGTTCTGTGTGTTGAGGTAATCGCACACTTTAGAATTATACGCTGATATATTTATTTGAAGTCTAGAGTTCGGTAAATTTCCGAACAAACTAGGGCTTCGCTATACAGCTTATTCTATTCACGAACAACCTGTCTACTGCGAATTTTGAGGACTGAATGAAAATAAAGTTTAACATTCTGGTTATATCTATTTCCAGACAAAGGGTCCCACTTTATTTCGCCAAACGAAATAATCTCCCCTTTCCGTCTAAAACACCTTACATCAACTAGAAGACTACCATGAACTGACACTCGTGCGTTTTCACACCTCACGCTGACCAGGCCAACAGTAAGTGCCTTGTCAGCTGAGATTTCCAGACAAATGTCTCAAACTGCGCCGAGGAGATGTCGGCTATCGCGCCTCACCTAAGCGCTCAGCCGATGCAACTCGTTGTGGCAGGTGAAAATGCAGACAACTTTGTCGCCTATAGGTCTGGCGAAAGCAAATATTCACAGTGTATTTTGTCTGGGGCAGGGAATGCTGTAGACATATGTCTGCTCCTATGTCTGGCCAGACGAATATATTCACAGTTTCGTCCACTGACACCTAATGCAATAGAATGCATTTTAACGCTCTCTCTCTGATACGTTATGTCATAACTGCGTTTACCAGTATGAGAAAGAAAACGGTAAAGTTGAGAATGGGGAAGAAAATATTTTTCGCAAACGAATGGATGCGAAAAATACAGGAAAAAGGTAAAGAGTGATAATAAAATAGAGGATACGGGTGAAAGAAAAAGAAAAGGATATAGGCAATTTATGATCAATAAACTCTCTGTGACAGAACGTCCCCCTTTAAGATATGGAATTTCTCCATGTCTACGTTATGGAAATAAATTTCCTATATCCGTAGCTTCAGGGTGTCTGTCCTCTTCCCTCTCATCTCCCCCTCCATCTGTCTCCAATTCCTACTCAAGTCTACTCCCTAAAGTTTCCTTTCTCTGGAATGTCTCCCATGCGCGCTTGAAAGAGCGTCGCCGCTTCTGACATTTTTGAAAGATTTCGTGTGTGTGCAGTGAAATTTCCCTGCCCCTATCGTCAGTTTTGGCGATCGTCAGGAGATGGTCGGAGGTTGGCACCGGTCTTTCCAAGTATCTCTTTAACAGATTTAAATGGAAAACTTTCTCCTTTCCTTGAATAGAGATCTGGTAGTTAGCCTTAGAAATCTTTTTCAGGACGGTAAACGGCCCTTGCCATCCGATCTTCAGTTGGTTGTTTCCGGTAGGGAGTAATACCAAAACTTTCTCTCCTGCTTCCAGTTCTCTCTCTTTCGCGACTTTCCTGTATCGGTTAGCGTGCTTTGTGCGTGCTCGTTTAAAGTTGGTCGTTGCTAGGTCCCATCCTAGTTTCAACCTTTCCTTTAAATCCGATACGTATTTACTTGCTGAGACGACTGTCTCGTCAGCCTTCTGGTCTGTCAGCGACCAAAGTAAGGCTTCAAGCGGCCCCTTGATAAGTCTGCCGAATAAAAGCGTTGCTGTCGGAAATCCTGTGGAAGTATGAGGAGATTCTCTGTAGCTAAATAAAGCTGCCGGAATGCAACAATCCCAATCTTCAGGTTTCACTTGTGCCAGTCTACTTAACATCATGTTGAGGTTTCCGTTAACCCGTTCTACTAGCCCATTTCTGGTCAGAGTGTAAGGCTTAGTATAGATGTGCTTGTCCCTCAAGATCTTAACGATCTCATCCATCAACAGGTTTCGGTATGGAGATCCGTTATCCGTCAACAGTTGTTGAGGGAATCCCAACCGAGTGAAAATCTGCACGAGGGCTTCTGAGACATGCTTGGCTCTGCGCATGTTAGCGGGATAGCTTCTGCCCATAAAGTGCATGTGTCGAATAAGGTGAGGATAAACTTGTTCCTTCTTTTAGTCCTTTCTAATGGTCCTAAAATGTCGATTACAACCCGTTCGATTGGTGTTCCCACTATTGGCATTTCACCCAAAGAGACTGGGGGTGCCCGTTGCTTGGGTGGCACACGTTGGCACTGGGCACAGGATTTGACATATGTGATAATATCAGTACTTACTCCTGGCCACCAATAATGAGTGGTTATCCGTTGGTTTGTAGCGATCTGTCCCATATGTCCGCTGAAGGGAAGAGCGTGCCCCATTTCTAGGATTTGGCTTCTGTACTGTTTCGGTACTAGGAGCTGGTTGTAACCTTGGTCAGGCTTGCCCGTTCTGCGATAAAGTACGCCATCCTTAGAAAAAATGTCCCCGTGCTGTCTGGGTTCCTTAGCCATGGGCAGTTTCCTAAAGCAGGGTGCCAAAGTAGTATCCATTTGTTGCGCTTCTTTAAGTTCCAAAGGTAACAAATTTTGCGCAGGCTCCCGTTCCTTCTTGGTTTGCCCTCTTGTAGTTACTGCTGCCACAATCGGCTCTTCCGGTTTCCCAATAAACACGTATCTCCCGCCAAGTATGACTGGGTAGATGGGGTCATCCATAACAGCCGCTTTGATCACGCCTCTGACAAAATCAGAGTGGATCTCCACCAGTGCGATGGGAAGCGCTGTAGGTGCATCATTCTTAGAAACTCCACAAAGTTCGACGGTCTCTCCTGTCTCTTGACCGGGTTTAACCAGGTTTCTGGCAACAATGCAATCATAAGAAAGCCCCGTGTCAAATAAACAAATAGTTTGAGAACCGTTCAAAGTAACAGTACCTCGCGTTGAGGGTGTATCCTCAACACGTTGGGAATCACTGTCAATAATTCCGCCTTGCGAGACTGTTAGTAAGCATCCGATGCGTTTAGGCTCGTGTGCTCACTCTGAACATTAGTCCCGTGCTCAGGGGTTCTCCCTTTGCCACCTTGTCCTTTCTGGCTGCGCTGCCATGAAGTGCGGTCGGGTTGATCAGACTGTTTACTGTGGTTGGGGTACTTGTTTTTGTAGAACTTGGATTTTTCAGGAGGGGGGTCTTGAGGTCCAGTTTCTCTATGGTTATTCTGATTAGAAGCATGAGTAGCATGGTCTAGATTATTCTTTCGAAAATGCTTCTCTGTCGGTTTCCGTTTTGTGGCCGGTAGTTCAGCCAGCGCATTTTGATATCACTTAGACTTTTCTAAGATGTCTTCGAGCTTTTCTGCCCCCTGCTCAGCTAAAAATCTCCGGGTATCAGCAGACAAAGTGTTCTTTATTTGTTCTGTTAAAACAAATTCCTCCAGACCTTCATATGTAGAGGGGAGCTGCGAGAGCTCAAGGCACTTTGTCAAATATCCCTTCAAACGAGATGAAAACTGCTGGAGCGTTTCAAAGCTCTCCTTCCTGCTGTTGCAAAACAGTTGCAAAAATTTGCGAGCATTCATTTCGAAGCGCTCCAGTAACGCTTTCTTCAACACATCATAGTTGTCTTGTTGGCTGCTTTCCAGTTTGGCATAAACATCATACGCACTGCTTTTCAGCGCCTGAGAAAGCTTCATATTCCAACGCGACCTTTTTAAACTGTACAGAGTTGCAATTTTCTCAAATTTTTCTAGATACGTGTCAGTCTTCTCATTTGGACACGGGAAAGATTCTAGCGCAAAAGACATAGCGGTGAGATGAGTAGATTGTGTGCTAGAAGGATCAGTTAAGGAAGAATGAGGAGAAGACTCTCCATTGCTGGAGGTAGAGGCAGCGCCACGACTTTGGAATTCTAGAGTTTTAAGAGCCAACTCATGCTGTCTCTCTTCTCTCTCCTTCTCATGCTGTCTCTCCTTCTCTCTTTCCTCATGCTGCATCCTGCGAATTTCCATGTCTTCCTCAATCTTCTTCTGCTGTAATAGGCGGTCTTCCCTTTCTTTCTCTCTAGCTTCTTCTTCTTTCCTCTCCGCATCATATCTCTCAAGTTTGTCCCTGACGAAAGCTTTCGCTTCTTCCCCTTCCAAACCTTCTTCTCTTTCCTCGTCCCTGAGGAGTTGTCTCAGTTTTGCCCTCTCTGCCATAGTAGATAGCTGACTGGGACTAGTCGAGAAAGAAAAAGAAGAAAAGGTTACACTGGTTCCTACCACTTACGAGAAAATACCAAAAAAAGATGATATACTTTAACCTGGGATACCTCCTCCAAAATATAATATCTCACTATCGCTGCTATTAATCGGCAATAAAGCACCTAATGCAGACGACTACGCCATATAAATGGTAGTTAAGATTACTCACTGAAAAAAATAAGTTGCTACAGTGGAAACAAAATAATTATTGCAAAAATTTAAGGAGAAAAAAAATCCCCTAAATTTTTAATCCACTATCAAGTTTACCCCTGAAGACAGTTAGGGTAAGGGAGGCAATTAATCTGGACAAATAGTCCGAAACGCAATTTATAGAGGCTGTCCCGGAAATCGAGAATCTCTCTCTCCGCCTAGCTTCTACAACAGATCCGGAGGAGTCAGACAGTCTAGGCCTATGAAAAATATATATATTAATATATATCTATCCACTCACGTGCACACACATACAATTGACAATATGTAGACGCACACACGTGGGTAAACTATAACAAGGATTATATATATATATTATGGGAACGAACTGACCACCACACTGAAATAAATGTAGGTATAGTTTAATTATCATAGTAAACTTACATCACAACATATAAAATACATCAAAAGCATACACATAGTCATAAAAATCAAGGAATGCTACAATAGTGATAGACCCGTTTGTATGGTCCTCCCCTGGATATATAGCTCACAGTCCCGTTAGAAGAAAGTGATAACCCCAAGGAGTTACAGATGCATATGATTGAGTCTAATGGTTTCTCCTTTTACGGTATGGGCAGACTTGATACTCTGCTTTATTCTAAGGGTAACTATTGTTAGCAATAACTTGCATAAAGGAAGTTACAACGTGTGTGACTCAAATAAAGAACATCCTTCAGTCTACTTTCACTCGGTTCTTTCATCAGGGCCCTGATATACTTACAGTCGTGCTGTAGTTCGCCGTCTGGCGCAAACGTTGGGACACTCACACACTTTTTATCTGTTACTGTCGTTTAATGAAACGGATCCCAGCTCTGCAGATTTGTTTGTTGGTTTCATCAAAATGGATCTGGTGAGCGTCTGCTTCATGCGATAGTTATTTCAGACTAAAGTTAGTGTCACTTGACTCACGAGGTAAGATTTAGGCTTAAACGGGCACACAATGTCAGAACACGAGGATTCCCTTAATTAGGAAGATGACCGGTGGGCAACTTCTTTCAACAGATAATCTTGGTTCACCTCACACTTGGTCAAATAATGTCGGAAAGTTAATGTTTTAGATTTCTGTAATTTTTCTCGCCACAAGGCAGCATGTACATTAGAGTTAGTGTAGAAATATGCACTGGCTTAAAGGGCCCAGTATAAGCATTTATTAGGTATGTCTCTGTACAAAACGCCGGCAAAGTTTGGGTTACCCCAGTATTCACTGAATAAAGAAAAAACACATATGAAATATGTTACATATTATGTACTCAATATAACTTACGTTTTTAAAATGCAAGCGTACAGCTTGACTTATCATTTAAAACTTCCCGTGCAATAAGTTATATATATTTAAAAATCATCAATCCTCATGAATTAGGAATACATACGTATTCCGTCAACACTCATATGGCATCTAGCATTTATAAGTTAGTTTAGAAAAATTGATTCCGTCTGATTATTTAGCAGTTAAATTAAATTCATTATAGTTACATTGTTGTTTAAGCTAGAAATTATAATTTATTCTGCTTTCCACTGAAACACGTCCCTAGAAAATAATACAGACTATATAAATTAAGCACTCTGCACCAAATCTAACTAGTGAAATATGAAATAAGCGATTATCACTTTAAACACTTCACAAAATATTAGATAATTATTATAATATATACCTCAACACACAGAACTACAGGTAATCGCACACTTTAGAATTATATGCTGATATATTTATTTGAAGTCTAGAGCTCGGTAAATTTCCGAACAAACTAGGGCTTCGCTATACAGCTTATTCTATTCACGAACAACCTGTCTACTGCGAATTTTGAGGACTGAATGAAAATAAAGTTTAACATTCTAGTTATATCTATTTCCAGACAAAGGGTCCCACTTTATTTCGCCAAACGAAATAATCTCCCTTTTCCGTCTAAAACACCTTACATCAACTAGAAGACTACCATGAACTGACACTCGTGAGTTTTCACACCTCACGCTGACCAGGCCAACAGTACGTGCTTTGTCAGCTGAGATTTCCAGACAAATGTCTCAAACTGCGCCGAGGAGATGTCGGCTATCGCTGGGAAGAAAATATTTTTCGCAAACGAATGGATGCGAAAAATACAGGAAAAAGGTAAAGAGTGATAATAAAATAGAGGACACGGGTGAAAGAAAAAGAAGAGGATATAGGCAGTTTATGCTCAATAAACTCTCTGTGACAGTTGGGACTGTTCTACTTGGGTCTGCAGGGGGTGACATTTTAGGCCTTGACGTATCGTCTGGTTCCCGACTGTTACAGATGTTATATGTCATGGTCCCAAGTTGTGGGAAGACTTACTTACTTACTTACTTAGTCGTCCCCTTCTACCATGAGGTGTAAAGGTTTGGTCACAAAATTTGATTTAGTGGAGATGAGTCTAAACATCAGCATGGAGTAGGTTTTATCGTACATAAAGATAGATTGAACTCTGTCATCAGCTGCACTCCAATAAATAGCAGGCTTATCACCATTCGTATTGTAGCACATCCAAAGAACATCTCCATCATACAGGTATATGCCCCCACTACTGACTATGAGGATGAGGCAATTGATACATTTTATGACAATCTGGATGAAGCAATTAAGAAAATTCCAAAGAAAGATCTTCTCATCGTGCTAGGTGATTGGAATGCTAAAATAGCGCCAGATGCATACGGTCACTGGGCTGGCACAGTGGGGAAATTTGGGACAGGAGAAACCAACGATCGAGGACTAAGGCTACTAGAATTTGCCAGCAACTATAAACTAACCCTTGCAAATACACTATTTCCTCATAAGTTATCAAGAAGAACAACGTGGCATGCTCCAAAAACTGAGATACATGGCCAAATTGATTTTATTCTTGTATCCAAAAGATTCAAGTCCAGCATTAATAAAGCCAAGACTAGGACTTTTCCTGGCGCCGACATTGGTAGTGATCACGACATGGTATTGATGACGCTCAAGCTTAAACTCAAAAAGAACTATAATCAAAACAGATGTTCTCAGTTAAGATTCAATTTAGACAAATTGAAAGATCCAGAAATCGCGGGAATCTTTGAGGCAACTGTTGGAGGAAAATTCGCAGCTCTCAACTTTTTGGAGGATGATATCAACTCAATCACAGAGAACATGAAAGACGTGCTCATTGAATCAGCAACAGAAATACTTGGTAAAAGAAAGAAATTAAACAAACCATGGGTTACAGATGACATTCTGAAGTTATGTGATACACGGCGGGAAATGAAAAAGGTTAAGAAAGAGGTTCCTGAAGCAGCATGGCAATACAGTATGGTGAATAAAAATATTAGAAAGAAAATGAAACAGGCCAAAGAAAAATGGGTAGGTGATCAACGTGAGTCCATTAATACGGGGCTAATAAAAGGTAACAGCAAGGCAGCTTTTGACACATTAAGAAGACTATAAAAACCCCAACAGCCCAGGGTAACTGTCATAGAAGATAGCAATGGGGCTCTGCTCAATTAAAAAACAGCTGTAATGAGAAGGTGGACAGAATATTGTAAAGAATTATATAACTGTAAACTTGACACTGACTTAGGCATATTAAACAACATTAAGTGCGAAAACAGAGAACTCGGAAATGCAGCAATACTACGGGAAGAAGTGGAAGAGGCTATATGTTCGATGAAAGGAGGGAAGTCACCGGGTGTGGATAATATACCAGCAGAGCTCTTGAAATATGGAGGACCAGATATAGTAAAAATCATGACAACAATTTGCCAGAAGATATGGAGTACAAAAAAATGGCCAAAAGAATGGACGCAGTCATTAGTAATACCGCTTCCAAAGAAAGGAAATCTAAAAATGTGCAAGAACTACAGAACCATTAGCCTTATTAGTCATCCAAGTAAGGTGATGTTAAGGATACTTTTAAAAAGAATAAAACAGAAATCAGAAGAAATCTTGTCAGAGGAAAAGGCTGGCTTTAGAGCAAAAAGAAGTACCTCAGAACAAATCTTCAATATTAGATTACTGATCGAAAAACATCTCCAGCATCAACATGATTTATACCATAACTTCATCGATTTCACAAAAGCCTTCGATCGAGTCTGGCATGAAGGCTTATGGCAAGTAATGAGAAAATTCAATTTTGATACCAACATCATAGATATCATTGAAGCACTATACAAGGACGCAAGCAGTGCTGTTTTTGCAAGCAACGACATTGGAGAATTTTTCAAAACAACTGTAGGAGTTCGCCAGGGATGTATTCTGTCACCAGTGCTCTTTAATATATATCTAGAACATATTATGCAGGAGGCTCTCTACGATTATAAATCAACCATATCGATTGGAGGCCGACCTCTGTGTAATCTACGTTTTGCTGATGATATTGATCTGATAGCTGGAACAGAATCAGAACTTAAAGACCTTACCTCTAGACTGGAGAAAGTAACAAGAACGTATGGGATGGAAATTAATATAGAAAAAAGCAAGATATTGGTGAATAGCCATAAGAAACATGTTCCGACCAACATTACGTTAAATGGGCAAACGTTAGAAGAAGTTAACACCTTTAAATATCTCGGGTCCACTATATGTAGTGATGGAAGATCAAGTAAGGAAATCAAGACAAGACTTGAGATGGCCTCAGCTGCCATGACAAGGTTGAATGTGATCTGGAAAAGTAACATCAGTTTTCCTGTGAAGATCAAATTATACAAATCACTTATATTATCTATTCTCTTGTATGGGTGTGAGGGCTGGACACTCACTGCAGATACAGAGCGAAGGATTCAGGCTTTCGAGCATAAATGTTATAGAAGAATTTTGCGCATTTGCTATAAAGAGCACAAAACAAATGTCTATGTTAGAGAGAAGATAAACACCTATGCAGGCCACCAAGAACCACTTTTGTCAGTAGTGAAACGTCGAAAGCTTGCCTGGTTTGGGCATGTAACTCGTCATGACTCCCTTTCGAAAACGATCCTCCAGGGAACAGTCGAAGGTAAACGGAGAAGAGGAAGGCAAAGAAAATCCTGGGCTGATAACATCAAAGAATGGGCAGGACACGGTTTTTCCACACTTGTACGCATTGCTGAGAATAGAGAGCAGTGGAGGACCCTGTCTGCTGATGCTTCCACCATGGCACCCCTACGACCCATGACGGGTTATGGGTTGAGATGATGAGATGATAATATGTTGTGATGTAAGTTTACTATGATAATTAAACTATACCTACATTTATTTCAGTGTGGTGGTCAGTTCGTTCCCATAATATATATATAATCCTTGTTATAGTTTTCCCACGTGTGTGTGTCTACATATTGTCAATTGTATGTGCGTGCACGTGAGTGGATATACATATATATATATATATATATATATTAATATATATAGTTTTTATAGACTGTCTGACTCCTCTGGATCTGTTGTAGAAGATAGGCGGAGAGAGAGATTCTCGATTTCCGGGACAGCCTCTATAAATTTCTACCATCTCACTCGTGGAACTCTATTTCTATTATCACATCTCACTGTGGCTATCACTCATTCTAACCTATTCAGAAGGGATCAACCCAAGTCTTAATTTCCCTATCGAAAATTTACGATAGCAACTAAGATGGTTTGGCCATGTCTGCAGAATGGGAGAAGATCGGCTACCACGACAAGCATGGGAAACAAAGAGCCAGGGATCCAGACCCACAGGATGACCCAGAGTCCGCTGGGAGGACAACATTAGACAATCTTTGAAGGACCGAGGACTAGAATGGAACCAGGCCAGGAGGAAGACAGCTGATAGGAAAGTCTGGCGCTCTCTCTTTCAAACCTCTACACCTCATGGTAGAAGGGGACGACTAAGTAAGTAAGTAAGTAAGTCTTCCCACAACTTGGGACCATGACATATAACTATTCTTCGAAGACGCATGTCTATATCAAAGGACCTTCGGATCTGCCTTCAGAATAATAGCTGGATGGCAACAAATCGACGCAACAAAACTGCGCCTTTCTGTACAAATATAGTGCACGATCGCGCACAAACAATTAAACATATAATTACTTTAGATGCGCTCACATGTACTTCTATAAAAGACTAGACCCACATGTGAGAGTCTCAAACACTTGACTCCCACGCGAAAAGAACTTAACACATACATTGAAAATTTAAAGAATACATGTGCCTTCTCCTTATTGAGACAAAGAACCCCACAAGTTAATAATCCCAAAGGACAAAGGTTAGCACTATGTTATAGCGTAGACAGTACGGAAAAGAACAAAGTTCCTACTAAAAGCTATCCAATAAAATAAACAATATTTAGCAGAACCCAGATAATACAATGTTCGTGTAACATATAAATTCAGCCTTATTGACATACGTGGCCACTCACACGTACTGCGTATCTACTCTTGATGCAAAAAATCTCTTGGACAAATAATCCCTTAATATATATATATATATATATATATATATATATATATATATATATATATATATATATATATATATATATATATATATATATATATATATATATAATTTCCAGTGGTTTTGTCTTCCAAATTGGCCCCAATCTCTCCTTGAATAATTTTATTTTATAAGGGGGACGCCTAATTTGGTGGTTGATTCCTAGATAGACAAATGTCACCTCGAATAGTTAATGTAGAAACAAATCGAGATCTTGTGTTCACAGTAAACAGTATATAATTATTCCAATATAGGGGAACATCTGGTTGCTAACAATGTTATTTATGATGGTGATGGTAAATCCTATCTGCTGGCTCTGGTTTGAGTGCCGATTTTGAAACAGCGTAACTTGCTGGATAAATCCACTGATACGGCTGTCAAAAGTCAGATAGTAATGTTATTTTTGTTACGCCACAGTGGGATGATAAAATTGAAACGAATATCTTTTTATTTGTAAATCCAGTTAATTTTACTATTTAAAATGTTATTAGGCTCTTTGGCAAATCCTGTCTACAAATGAACATGGGGATATGTAAGCCAAGAAAGAGACAACATTCACCAATCAGTAAATGAAGACAAGGACCAAAATAGACCGATGGTCGCCCTTTAAACAGGTAATGCTAAAAAAAAATAGAGACCTTTATAAAGAAATGCTACTAATATGTATCTACGTATATACACACGGAAGGGGACAAGACGATCTCCTATCCTCTCCGATTAAATGTAAAAGGCACACGGTATCTCTAGCCTATTCTATCGCGCGTCACTTATCGGGTGCGGGTTGGGTTGAGGTATGGCCTATTCCCTCCTGCTCCGATCACGATCAGCGCACAGTGTCACTTATTTAATTTTATTATCCCTACGCGCACTTAACAAATATCGCCTGTCATTAATAGCTATTAGATGTCGGGCGTCTTTGGGTCGTCGTATGGTTATTAGATAACAGTCACTTACTTAAATTACACACAGTGAAATATAACGTTAACTCTTTTCTGTCACTATAGTCGCGCTTAGCATTTACTATCATTCAACTAAAACGTATCTTCTTGTGTGAGAAGCTGTTGGTTAAAATTAACATTACAACTGAAACATCTGGTATAGAACAGCTACTCGTTAATTATCTCACTAGTTTTAACGCTATAAAATCCAAGTGAATTATAATGGTAACTTAACACATTCAATCACGAAAACGCTAATTTCTATTACCAGAAAATTTTCACGAAAAAATCCACAGGAAGCTACTAAAACACTTAGCGAAGATGGTTCTAACTACTACGTGCTTATACTATTCAAAAATTACTGATCGACACTGATGTCGAGTTTAAGGAACCCCTGTTTATATACCATCAAGGTATTATGATCTCTAGAGGATGCTACTTTTCACACCCTAGGGCATAGGAGGAAAAATCAGGAAACTACGTTTCCCTCAGATAAAAGCTTTAGGGTCGCTCTGTTACGCGTTACTAACCGACAACAGCGACTTAAACTGCGTAACGGGCTTCTAATAGATTTGCCCTCTGCTGGAGATCAAAGAGTTTATCTCCCCCTGTACGTTCGAACATCAGAGAGTACACGGGAAAATATTTTGCCCGCTCTTCTCACTTTAATGAGATCCAGTGTTTATCCACGTGCAACTGTCTAATATCTGATGATTGACAGATCAGCTCGCATGAGAAACTCAGGTAAACAAACCTAATTCGCTACCTGGTTTTGACTGGCAGGTCGCGAAGTTTTGTAAACTGTGCGTTAGCCCGTGTTTACTGAAACAGAGGCGTGGATTAAAAGGTGAGTTAGACAGGGAGAAAATGCTTGACTTTGTCAGCAAAACTCAGGACGCCAACGGGAAAACAAAGGCTGTCAGATACTGTAGGCTATATTTTCATTATACGTCACAATATTACACAAATGAATGTAGCTCTGGCAGACGAGGACAAGAGATGTATGTAAAATATGAACTCCCTCACGCATGGTTAAATATAAGTTTCCATTCTAATGAGGATGCAGAATTGTACGGAAGTGTAATGCATTTAAGCGTTCAAGTCTTCAATTTATATGCTTAAGTGGATCGTCTTCCGGAAGGGTGTACCTAGGAGCTCCTGACAAAAATGTCCGAAGAACCTAACGAGATGTGCTTAATTGACGGTGATTTTAATGCTATATCTATGGAGTGGGGTAACTCCACCATAAATAGAAATGGTGTTGCCTTGAGCTAGGCGCTTAAACTCATCAATTTTAAATTATGGACGCCCAAAAGGACTGGCATCTAAACCCGGGGATACTGATGGTGCCATAGATCTAACATTCATTTCTAACGCTGCCGCCACATTTGCATGTTGGGATGTAAAGTACACTCAAGAAAGCGATCATCTACCCTGCGTAGCATTCATTGCGAAGTGAAATGCTGCCAGGCACAGGAAATCGAAACAGACTTGTCAGTGCCGTACAGGCCCGTAAGTCCTGTGTACATATTGCGTCAAATTGCGAAACAAAAGACAACTCAAACACCTTTTACACAACCACCCCGGTGGAATGCGACAGTAGAGACAGCATGGCTGGAAAAGGAAAGAGCGGGTTGGCAATAGAGAAGGACAATGAGTGATAAAGAGGTTAACGATTTTTAAGGAGAAAAAAGCAAAGAGCCATCCATAACTTTCAAGGCTTAGCAAGAGAAGCCAAGGACACAGTGAGGGACGCCTTTGTGAAACAGGTGGACAGTGACAAAACGTTGCAGAAATTTTGGTCCTTATATCGAAGAATGCGCAGGAAAGAACAAGGCAACAAATTCCTAGTGTTCGCAGTTCGACAGGGACAGGCCAAATTCCAACAGTCTTAACCTTCATGATTCATATATTGTGGTGTCATTCTCTAACAGGTGATCATTAACTGTTCTCAGTATATCTCCCTTATCCATATCGAATGTCCCCACTATGGGTGCTCTTGGTGTTAATCTGTCAGCTCTTTCATAACCACATTCTCCAGCATGACCAGGACACTATTTCCACACTAGCTCTTGTAGACTGGAAACTTCTATGAATGTGTTCCATTCATGACACAACCAACCACTTTGAACCTTCCAGAGCATGAACTGAGAGTCAGACACAATGATAGCCTTTGTTAAATTGAGGTCTAACCCCCATAAATAAAGAATTTCATTGAAAATGTCAAATATTAGATACATATTGCACTGGAAAGTACATTCATTTGCCCACATTTATGTGTTTATTTTCATTAAAACCTTTGTGTTTGATTTTATATAAATTTTTAAATTATGTCAGGTAAGTGTATTTTTACCTAATTATAAATGCAAAATACACTAATTGGTATATCTTCGCTTCTAATGCATGGATTTAAAAAAAATGTTTCGGTATTCATTTCCCTGAAGCAAACATTATTAACGTTTTTTAAACATCGTTTTATGTGTAATAATAATTTGGACTGGATAATTTTTATTAACCATTAACTATCCTTTGATGGGTCGTCCAAATAATAACGTGGCCGAAGGTATTCCAGTAGAGTGGTGGGGTACCTACGTATACGCAAATAAAGCTGCAGGTAAGAACGAATCCCAGGATTCTGGTTTCGCCTGTGCGAGCCTCCGTAAAATTGTAAGTAGAGTCCCGTTATATCTTTCCACTTGTCCATTGGATTGTGGATGAAAAGACGCGTGGACGAGTATATTTTGAAAAATCCTAAATACTTCCTCCATCAGTTTCCCTCTGAACTGCGAACCATTGTTAGTTAATATCTGATAAGGGAATCCTTATCTTGTGAATATTGAGAACACAGCCTCTCCTACATGTACTGAGTCTGCTGAGGATAGAGCAATCGCTTCTCCCAACATAGTACATGTGTCTAACAGAGAAAGGATGTATTTTTTCGGAAACTGACAAAAAGCGCATACAATCTGCTTAAATGAAGAATTTAATGAAAATTAAGCTGCGAAGTATGAAACAGCCCATGGAATCAATAAAGGAAAATACCAGAGATGATTCCTACATAGCAGTGGGTCACTGAGGTGAGTAAATGTTGTGTAAAAGTGTAATTCTTCCCTTTTTTCGTAATTTTCTCAAAACTGCATTTTCCAAACAAATTTGGGAACGTAGCCAATGATTTTTCAAAAACTATTAATGATACAGGAATGAATTTTGGGCCACTTGCTGTAAACATAATGCTCATAAAAATGAACTAAAATAAAGTATATATGTTTACAAACTACAAAACTGTTAAGAAATAGCTAAGATACCCCCCTTGAAAATTTCAACTATTTGTCGATTGGTATGTTAAAATCCCCCCCCCCCCCCCCCACCCCAAAATAAAAAAAACTCAGATATCAAACCAATCAAAATTATTTTAGTATAAAATCATTATCATATATTAGCAAATGAAACAGCCAAATTTCATAACTCAAGTTGTACTCACATTTGAGAAATCTTGGGCAACAAAATACCCCAAAAAAGCTAAAATGTGCCTTTTTTTCTTCTGTTATTCCCCCCATAGACCGCAAGTTTTTAGTATATACCTCAATGTTTTTTTTTCAGTCATTTTGCTTGCATAGATGACCAGATATAGCTATTATTTTATAATTCTGTGTTTTTCATTTTGGGGGTTTAACATCCCCTTAATTACGTTTGTTTTCCACCTTAAGGCTGCAGTAACAGCCTCGACTTCCATTCTCATGCTGGAAGTTGTCATCTGGTAAGCCCCAATATGTTTGGCGACGATTCTGCACTGTACCCTAACAGAGAAGCCACAACCGGATTTCTCACCACAGATCACAGAGCCATCTGTATAGACAATGGCCACAAGAAAAAACATAAAGAAAGTTACCCTATATGACATTTACAGTAGTTCACAAATTACAGAGGAATAATGTTTATATCAAATACCAGCATAATGGAAGGAATGTTATCTGGTCAAGCTGCTTTCGATTTACAATAGCACACACATTACATAGGAACAATATTAAAATCAGTGCCATGAAAAATATTAAACAGGATCATCTTTGAGAGATTAAAAGAGTCCATAGATAGACAGCTACGAGATAAACAAACAGGTTTAAAGTTTAACAGATCCTGTACAGACCAGACTGCCACGTTGAGAATAATTTTGGAACAAAGTCTGAAACGAAACTTGCTTCTTTACAGGGATTTGTGGACTGTGAAGATGCACTTGACAAAGCGGACAGACATTTACATCAGAAATTGGTGAGACATTATAGAGTCCCCCGATAAGATCATTAACTTAATAAAGAAAACATGAAGTTATGATGTGCAGAGCTGTTCATGGAGAAAGTTTTACAGAACTATTTTGGATAAGATATGAAATGTCACAGGGATGCCTCCTGTCACCATTTCTCTTCCTATTGGCTATAGATTGAATTATGAAAACATCACTGCAGTCTGGCTGAGAGAGTAGGGATAAAAAAAGGGAAGGCAAACCCGGTCCCAAAAAATGCCGTGCTGAAATCGGATGTGTCGGCCGAAAGGCGCAGATAACGCAGATCCGGCGTAAACAGACACAACGCAACCAACGACCTTTTCAGGACGAACGAGGAAGAAGGAACAAGAAGAAGTATCCAGTGACTAAACAACTTGTTATTGTAGAATTATTAGATGGCCTGGCTCTCCTGTCCCATAGCCATAATCAGATGCAAGAAAGTGAAAGTGCTTGGTGTGAGTTTACAGCAAGTAGGTTTGAATATACACAGGGAGAAAAGAAAGATAATAATAAATGCAACAAATGATAACAGTATTGCACTTGAAGAAATGCCCCTTCAAGATCATACATATACCTTGGCAGCAATATAGACCACGTGGGATGGATTGACAGTGATATCAAAATAAGAATACAAAAAGCTTGAGGAGCTTTCATTGCATTGGGAAATATGTGGAGAGCAAAAATGTTAAGCCCAGCAATAAAAGTCAAAAGCTTTAGTTCAATGTCAAGTCAGTACAGCATGACTCTAAAACCTGGAGAAAACAATTACAACAATTCTGCGTAGAATAGAAAGATTGAAGTGGTATGACCAGATCACCTTGCGGAACTGATGACAAGAACCAAACAAGTACCAGTGGTACAAGAGATGAGAAGAAGACACTGGAGATGGATAGAGCACACATTGAGAAAACCTGTTGATAGCAATACCAGGCCAGTCCTTGTTCCATAGTCCCCAGGGTGAGAGAGGTAGAGGGAGACCAATAAACACATGGAGAAGAGAACTGGAGACAGACATGAGGAAGACATAGTAGGATGTGAGCTGAAGGCACAAGAAAGGAAGACTTAGCATACGTTTGTTGAAGGTGTATGCTTCTTGGAGAGCTGAAGTATGATGATGATGAATGGTACTATCAGTGTCAGGGAAAATCTTTAACTAGATCATAATGAATGTTACTATCAGTGTCAGGGAAAATCTTTAACTGGATCAAGTTTGAGAGATAAGAGTCCATAGGGTTAGTCTAGAATTGTCATTCCGTTTTTTTGTTTTTCTGTCGGTTATTTTTATTTCCTTCATCGCTTAAAGATTTACCGAGTCATCATCTGTGATCTACTGATACATTTTGATTGACCAGCTGCAAACTCCTGAACTAGATTAAAAGGAAGAATTTCTAAATTATTATTAATAACTTAATTCTGTTCTGTCATCATTGCTGCAGTACAGGTGTATAAACGAACCAACACTGTTAGCATTGCTCCTGTCTAAAAGTTAAAATCTTGTCTAACTGTGATTTACTCATATCTCTGGGCAGTGGAAGTGTGGCGGTTTATTTCTAGTTGTGGCGGTACGCCTCTTCTTGTTGTGGCGTAAGGGCCCAACGGTTTTCTCGTTGCAAGGCTGGGTGTTATGTTATTGCGGGGAGAGTTAGTCAATCATGATCATTATAGAGCATCGTGCTGATAGATGGTTAATTTAGCAAGTGGTGGTATAAAGCTTTGTATCCATTATACTGACGGTTGAACTTCTGATATTCAATAATGGGATAAGTCCTTTATGAGTCCACATGTATTTATTACATAGAAGATTATAGACAATATTTCAAACAATGGTTGTCATGAAGCATAAATATATAAAGTTCTGTTCCTTCCTTGAATTATGATTTATCTTCAATTCAGTCCTTGTCAAATAACAAATAGACAGAACGACATAACTGTATGCACGCGTGGCTAGTGATCCCAGCGACCGACAGTGAGATTATGCGTTCGTCAATAATTATAAATCTATCTCGACTTAGGTTTAGTCACTTACTAACCTGTAACGTTCTTCTTCCAAATCATAACATTGGACTGACCCATGTCCATCATTAATTATAATATACTCTGTGTGGCACTCCATGCCCGACACTGCATGAATACAAGGACACGTCTTATCCGTTCGACGGTCATACAAGAAAGGGGTGTGGTAACCTAGTCACGGTGCGTGACATACCAACGCACACACGTCATAATCAATCGTGCGTATCGCGTACACTAAACTAACAATTATTTACATTATATTAAACGTGGTCACCTCTTAATCTTATGCTGCTAACCTCTAGCAGACCATGCCAATAAAATACCGTAACAATTCCCTGTCCACTGGGGGAAAAAAAATCTATTAGATAGATTTTTAAAAAAAAAAAACCCATCTGAATGAATACCAAAAATGTTAACAATATCAAAAAAAAAATTTAACAAAATTGCGGCATATGGCCTACGACGTTCTGTCTAGAACCAATGTCATGGTCATGTCGAATAACTAACAGTCATGTAATATATTAATTATTTATATCATACATAAATATAAATTGTAATAAGAACTAAAAGAGAATGGTAATGTTGATCTCTAATTAAATAATTAATTAACTTAAAATATGTCGTGATGAAATGTCATGTCAGACTAATCTAAAGAGTTAAAATTAAACTAATTAACTATACTAAGTATGGAATAAAAATAAAGTTGTTGAAAATCTAATGTAAGAAAAAAATGAGAGGATATGTTAAACAAAGACATAATAACTAATAAAGAATAAAGTAGAGGAAAAAAAAAATGATGTATAAATTTAAATAAGTTATGTGTGTTGAACATCACGTAAGTGTAGTATTAAGTTATTAATACCTATCTAACTACTTTAAACAATAGTATGTGATGTATTGACATAATTATTAAATATGCAATATAATCATGTAATTCTAAGAATATAATCAAAGAATTGTGTGAGTTTTCTTTTCTTTCTTTCATTTTTTCAAGTTTCATTTTTTTTTTTTTTTTTAAATTCAACTCACTTGTCATTTTAATGTGGACTAGTTTTAAAGACTAAATTAAAAGTAATTAACATTGGATATGAAGATCCATACGTAGGCTTGATCCTTGTGAAATACGATAAGAGAAGAGTATTTAAGTGTTCTGATTTAGAATAAGTATCGATATTCTTAACGTACAAAAGTTCATATCACAAGCTTCAATTAGTTCGAAATGTCATCAAGTATTAATATCAAAGTTGTTTCAACCAGTTTTATCCGGAACGGACACTAGCCAAAGTCCCGGCGTAAAATACGAACACACCGTCTCTTGATTTAGTTCATTTCGTTTTCGCAATCGCCTGTACAAGTTATTTAGTTGAATCGTAAGCAAAAGTTTATCTCCATGTTAAGAATTTAGCGATAGGGTTCAGTCTTCTGTGACACGTAATTTCGGTTGACGTATTAGAAAAGTGTCAGTGTTGATTACTCGATATCCAAAGGATTTCTAGATAGTGCGTCTGCGACGATATTGTCTGTCCCAGAAATGTACTCAATCGTAAAGTTGAATGGTTGAAGGAGAATAGCGAATCTGGTGAGCTTTGGACTTTTATGATTAGCCCGTCGTAGTGATGCTACGGCCCTCTGATCAGTTTGTACTACGAAAGGGGCTCCCAGTAGAAATTTCTCAAGTTTGGTTATCGCCCACACGACGGCTAAAAGTTCGCGGTCAACAGTAGAGTATTTCACTTCTGGTGGTTTCAGTTTTCGTGACACGTACAAGTTTGGATGGAGGATGTCGTCATGGTATTGGAGCAAACATGCGCCAATTCCGTAGTTACTCGCATCTGTACGAAGAATGAACTTTTTAGAAGCATCAGTTAGTCTCAAAATAGGTGGATTTGAAAATATATAAATTATTTGCCGAAAAATTCTGTCACATTCGTCAGTCCATGTCACCTTCACTGGCATGTCTTTCTTTAGTAATGAGGACAAGACAGCCGTGATAGATGACAAGTTAGGTACGAATCTACTGTAATATTGGACTAGACCTAACAAGCTTCTCACTTGTTTCTTCGTTTGAGGAACGGAAATGTTTAAAATTTTTGAAACTGTACTGGGTAGTGTTCGGATATATCCTGCTCCAATAATGTGACCCAAAAAAGTTATTTCGTGAAACGCTACTTGTAATTTTGTGGGTTTAGCAGTTAAATTGTTATTTCTTAATGTATCCAAAACGTATTCGAGACCCAAAACATGTTCCTCAAAAGATGAACTAAATAAGCATATGTCATCTATGTATGTAATAATGTCTGGTCTACCTGAAAAAATGTGTCGCATCATGCGAACAAAGGTAGCTGGAGCGTTAACAAGCCCAAAAGGCATCACATTTCACTGGTATAGACCTAGCGGAGTTGAGAACGATGTGTAGTATTTAGCTTTTTCGGTTAGTGGTATCTGCCAATAACCTTTAGTTAAGTCTATCTTACTGAATATAGTTGCTGTCGATAGACGTGGCAGTAAGTCATCGAGAAGTGGATGTGGTTCGCTATCAACTATCGTTTGTGCATTTAATTTTCTATAGTCGACGCATAGTCTAATGTTATTGTCCTTCTTTCGGACAATAACTAATGGAGAAGAAAATGGGGAATTACTAGTTTCGATAATTCCTAAAGATAACATCTGTTCAAGTTCCTTAGTAGTTTTAGTAAGAAAGTGTAGAGGAACAGAATAAGGATGTACCCGAATTGGAGTATCATCATTAAGAGTGATGTCATGACTAATGACTGATGTACGACCTGGAATGTCGGTTAACACATCTTGATAGAATTGTAGAAGTTCAGCAATCTGTTGATGCTGTTGCGGTGTAACCGACGAGGAGATGGTTACGTCCCGCCAAGATTCACTAGGCTGTACTACAGGTACAGGTAATGCTAACTGTACCTCAGGAAAAGATGATTCTTCTTCCTGGATAACAGACAAATTAGAATAGTGACATCTAGGTACGAAAGTGTCATCTAGTTCATGAAAAATAGCTTGTAGATGTTCAGGTCGAGTATGAAATTGCTTGAGCATATTTATGTGAAATATTTTGTGATGTCCCTTAATGTCCAGGACATAATCAACATCAGAAATCTTATTGATAACCTGGTAAGGACCGTTTCACGAGATTAGTAGTTTATTATTGTTATGTGGCAATAACACATAAGCTTGATCTCCTGGAAATAATTGACGTAATCGTCTATTACTGTTTTGGAAAGTTCTAGCTTTCTCTTTCGCAGCCTCAGATGAAGCTGTTGCCATTTTACAGGCATCAATAATGTTATTCCGGAGATTAATTACATACTCATAGGATGACTGGGTATCCTGAGTCATCTCGGAGTCAATCAATAAGTCTTTTATTAGTCCCATAGGACCTCTTGGTGGAGCGCCAAAGACTAGTTGAAATGGAGAGAAGCCAGTTTGTTCATGTGGCACCTCTCGATAAGCAAATAACACAGCTGGTAGGACTCTGTCCCAGTCCTGTGGATGGTTAACTGTAACTTTATGTAACATTTGCTTGAGTGTGCGGTTAAGTCTTTCTACAGCACCATTACTCATTGGGTGATAAATGCTGCTGAGATTTCTATCTATTTGCCAAGTCTTCATTACCTCCGTCATAGTCTCAGATATAAATTGAGAACCATGATCTGACAAAAGTTTTCTAGGAAAACCTACTCTAGAAAAGATCAGGTGTAGTGCATCAGCTACATCTGTGGTGGTGGTTGTTTTCAATGGGATGGCTTCTGGCCATCGTGTGCATAAATCGATGCAAGTGAGAATAAATCTATGTCCTCTGGCTGATGGTAGAAGTGGGCCAATGATGTCAATGGCCATTTTGTCGAAAGGTCTCACAGATATGTCACAAGCCTGAATAGGCGCCGTGTGAAAGGCTCCCCGTGCTTTCTCTTCTTGGCATATCGTACAGGAGCGTACGTACTGTGAAATATCTCGTGATACTCCCGGCCAAAAAAAAAGAAGATAATACTCGCGAACGTGTACGAGTATAACCCATGTGACCTGCACACTTAGAATCATGTGCGTGTTGAAGTATGTACCGTCTAAAAGCAAAAGGTACCATGACTTGTTGTCTTATCTGAGTTTTATCCATAAAACATCTTAATAAAATGTCATTTTTAATACTAAACCAATGACTATTATTTTTGTTCATAGAAAGATTGTCAACTTTGTTGACCAGTGTAAAAAAATTTTGTTAGTGACCTGTCTTCCCTCTGTTTTGTAGCAAAGGATACTCGGTCAATAGCAGAATGAATCTCGATACTTTCATGATCGTCTGTTTCCTTGTTTGCAGTGTCCATAGTCTCTAATTGTTTCGTATGTGCTCTGGTTATTGCTGCATTTCCGATGCATAGATTATTTTTTTCCCATTCAATAATCTCTTCTGGTGTGCAATCTTTACTCCCGTGTATGCATCCCACCATAAGGTCGGCAATTGGGTTTCTTAACATGCATGCTTTAACGTTGCCTGTGAAAAAGGTGTATCAATATAGATAATAGCTGTTGGATAATATTCTATGGTTCCACCAAAGGTTATACACCTGACATGTTCTCCAGTTGCACAATTCGGATGAACAAGTGTCTGACGGATTCCGATCGTGGTCGATCCCGAATCTCTTAAGACTGAGACGATGGATCCATTAACTTTTCCTCTGTTGAAGATCAGCGAGCCTGTTCCGTCATTGACTGCTAGACTGACTTCTGGTAGAATGTGTCCGCAGTTCAGAACTGTCTCTTTTGCTTTCTGAAATATAAGATTACATGTTGGGCAACTATTTGCCACGTTATAATTCATTGCAAAACAAGTAGATGAAGACTGTATTTTGTTATCAGTAGGTGAACTCTGAACACCAGGGGTTGTAGCAGTAGTAACGGCTGCCCCTGTATTATGGTTATAATTTGTCGATCTACGAGAATGAGAACGATGACGAGAATAATTAGATGAATTATCCCGTTGTCCTCTATTGTAACTGTTATCTCGATGTCTCGAGTTATAATTATCGCTATTGTTCCACTTGTTACCATTATTATAATTATATGACCGATTATAACTTGAGTTACGTGGATTACTGTTGTATCTTGACTGAGGTGAATAATTTCTGGTTTGTTGTCCTCCTCTATTAAAGTTATTGTTAAAGTTATTCTGTCCCTTATGAAAATTAATGTCATAGTTTCCTTTGAACCTACCTCTGTCCACACTGTGTGTTCTAGGTTTGTTATGATTATGATATGCCATATTGGAGGCTACAGGAAGTGGTTCTCTTATCAACGAGCCAGAAATATTAGCATTCGGATGAGCTGTGCAGTAATTTAAAGAAATTTTTTCTAACTCATCAATAGATTCTGGTTTTCTTTCTTGCAGATAAGCAAAGAATGGTGGGCTGACAGAAGATAATACTTTATCCCTCAATAACAAATCGACTAACTTGTCGTAAGATTTGTTGACACCTGCCAGTTCAACCCATCTGTTAAAAGTATTGCGTATGTTAGCAATAAAACCTGTGAAATCTTTATTATCTGGCAACAAACTTTTAAAACGTAATCTACATGCCTCTTCGTTCAAGTGGAAACGGCGTAATAACAACGTCTTAATGGCCTCATAGTCTGTTGATAATGTTGGATCTATATTTTGTTCAGCACTTGCAGGTTCGCCGTCCAGAAATTCCTTAAGTTTAAGTGCCCATGCAGTTTTGTCAAGGTTATTGACCTTACATATATCTTCAAAGCGCGCTAGCCACGATGATAGGTCATCCACGTGTAACTTGAATGGTGGTAGTTTAAAGTAATAATTGCCCTTAAGTCGGGTGGATGAAGATCCAGATTGAGCATTATCATTTTGGCTTGATGCAGCACTCTGCGAATTAAGTTTTGCTGTTTCCAATTTAAGCCGTTGCAATTCCATTTCTTGCTGCAGTATGATTTCTTGTCGTTTCAATTTATTCTCTTCTTCAATCCGTAGGATTTCATCTCTTGCCACCTTTCTTTCTTCTTCTTGTCTTAATTCTGCCTTCTTTTCAGCCTCCTTTCTTTCAAGTTCTTCCATCTCTGCCTTAGCAATAGTTTTCCTTTCAGCCTCCTTTCTTTCAAGTTCTTCCATCTCTGCCTTATATCTTGACAGTTGTTGTTCAGCAAATTCAAGGAGTGCCTCTCCCTTTTTATTACAATCTTTTCCAATTTTAATGAAATGGTCCAAGGTAAGCATTCTTGGAGTTTAATTATTTAAGTATTCAATTACTTATGTCTTGTAATCGACAATATAATCTATGTCGATAATAATATTAATGTATTGTTATGTATAAGTTCCACAAATTATAATATTTTGTAGAAATATTATATATATACTCACTGAATATCTATCATAAATAGTTATGATAGTTAATTATATAAGCTGCTGAAATTATATCAAGCGCTTAATATTAATATTTAATAATTATGTGTATTATCCCCAAATAATTAGTCTTAATTGTCACTAAGTTCACAATATAGTACTGAGAAAGTGTACTAATTTATATTAGATATGTATTAATATGTTATAAAGTTTTAATAATTAATCATTATAATTTATGCCTTAATCATGAGGCATAAAGTGCATTGCCCATTTCTAGGACCACTAATGCAAATTGGTGCAAAGTCCCCAATTCCTCATTAAAATTCATAAAAATTTACTTATATTAATCTACAATATTATTAATGAAGAAATTATGGCATTAATATTAATTTATAGAAGGATGAAATGAATACAAACAATACCATGGGTTAACTAAGGATTACAGAACAGTAGCATCACAAGACAAAGACATTTTCACAATAAAACTGCATTAATAAATAAGGTGACTAAACCGGAAGTGAGATCTTAAAGAATGAACTGAATAGATAATTAACCTGTGTACACAAAAACTAGTGACGTATACATGGACTCATTGACGAATGTACAGAAAAAAAATTAAACTGAATGATAGTAAGGTCAGAAAAAAAAACATGATAGATTACCAACATTGTTACAGAACTAAATAAAATTTAAACTGAATACAATAAAATACAACGATTATTTCACAGAACTAGACATCTAACATATAATGTGAATTAAATGCAATCCCGAACGAAACAAGCCCCGGTAATGTCGTCGACGCGTTCTCCGCGAAATGCAATTTAATTCACCGCCCTAAAGAACATTCAGAATGAATATCGGCAATCCTTAGAGCCATATTTATTCATTCCGAATCTCCGCTCCAACCTCCCACGAATTAGGCACAGCACAAACAATGAAAACAGATATAAAGCACATATATAACATATAGAATGGACATGCCTGCAAATGTGAACTAGACTCAGTAATGTTTCTTCTCAATGACAACAGTCACGAAATGAGACTTATCTTTTAACCCGTCGTCCGATGCGATCTTCACCAACGGACTAGACTAGTGTATAGGACTGTTTGCTCCTTGTTGGCAAATAACGTCTTTTCCATCATTTGGTCTATCGAGAAGTTGTATTCTTCAATGAAACAGTAGGTGAGCTGGCTTCGTCCTTCGATCGTTGGCTTGTACACAGAATATTGTGACGTCACTGATTTGCATAGTTACACAAGCCACGTCATGTTCGGAATCATGTGACTTGAATAGTTTCTTGTAATGATAAACAGTCTATCAATTTGTAAATAAGAAAAATTTTTTTCTTCGTTCTTATTTCGCTCCCCATCGCTGGCCAACCATTTGTGGCGGTTTATTTCTAGTTGTGGCGGTACGCCTCTTCTTGTTGTGGCGTAAGGGCCCAACGGTTTTTTCTCGTTGCAAGGCTGGGTGTTATGTTATTGCGGGGAGAGTTAGTCAATCATGATCATTATAGAGCATCGTGCTGATAGATGGTTAATTTCGCAAGTGGTGGTATAAAGCTTTGTATCCATTATACTGACGGTTGAACTTCTGATATTCAATAATGGGATAAGTCCTTTATGAGTCCACATGTATTTATTACATAGAAGATTATAGACAATATTTCAAACAATGGTTGTCATGAAGCATAAATATATAAAGTTCTGTTCCTTCCTTGAATTATGATTTATCTTCAATTCAGTCCTTGTCAAATAACAAATAGACAGAACGACATAACTGTATGCACGCGTGGCTAGTGATCCCAGCGACCGACAGTGAGATTATGCGTTCGTCAATAATTATAAATCTATCTCGACTTAGGTTTAGTCACTTACTAACCTGTAACGTTCTTCTTCCAAATCATAACATTGGACTGACCCATGTCCATCATTAATTATAATATACTCTGTGTGGCACTCCATGCCCGACACTGCATGAATACAAGGACACGTCTTATCCGTTCGACGGTCATACAAGAAAGGGGTGTGGTAACCTAGTCACGGTGCGTGACATACCAACGCACACACGTCATAATCAATCGTGCGTATCGCGTACACTAAACTAACAATTATTTACATTATATTAAACGTGGTCACCTCTTAATCTTATGCTGCTAACCTCTAGCAGACCATGCCAATAAAATACCGTAACAGGAAGTGAGTCAAGAGTGTTCTGTCATTTTTATTCTCATTTTATTTTCTTAATTTGAGAAGTTATTTAAAGATTAGGGTTTGTGAACTGCTAGTGTGAAAGGTATTAAACAGATGTGGACCCAAGGGAGAGATAGGAATTGTGGGTCACAGATATATTGGAAATGAGGGTGGGGAAACAGGCAGAAATGGAAAGTGACAAATTGTTTATTTAAAAAAAAAAAAAGCAAATTTCTATAACAAGGGTCCTCGACCTTTATGGCACCATAGGCACATTTTATATTAACTAATAGGGTGAAGAGCAACAACCATTTGTTGTGACTTACTTATAATTTACTTACTTAGTCATCCCTCTTCTGCCGTGAGGTGTAGAGGTTTGGAGGAGGGAAATCTATACCATCCTATCAGCTGTCTTCCTTCTGGCCTGGTTCCAATCCAGTCCTCAGTTGTTCCGAGACCGAGATTGTTTAATGTTGTCCTCCCAGTGGAGTTGTCCCTGGCTTTTAGATTCCCATACTTGTCATGGTAGCCAGCCTTCTTCTATTCTGCAGACATGTCCACATAATCGCAGTTGGAACTGTTCTACTTACGTCTGCAGTGGCTGGGTTTTGAGGCCTTGCCATATCCTCTGGTTGCAGACCATATGTCTTCTTGTCACTTTACCATCTCCCTCAGATACCTCATTTCTAAGATTTAAATCTGGCTTTTTTGTGGATTGTAGTCATTGCCCATGACTCGCATCCATGTGTCAAGACTGGAATATAAATGGGGCGTTAGACAGCCATCTTCTTTCTTGCTTGCTTACTTTTGTTGAAAAATCCTTGGTTTAAGGCCTGAAAAAGTATCCCGGCTGCTGCTCTTCAGGAAGCTAACTCTTCTTTGGTGTCTCAGTTCCAGTCTATAACAGCTTTGAGGTAATTAAACTGGTTGACCTGCTCCAGGATCTGTTCTCCTAGCTTAATCTGATACCTTTTTTCCTCTTGTGATGTCACCATGGTTTTTATTTTGGAGCTGCTGATGACCATCCATCTCAGCTCCAGCTCTTCCTTCCAGACTTGCAGGTTGGATTGAAGATGTGCCTTTGATTTAGCAATCACGGCAACATTGTCAGCTAATGCTAGGTCTAAAATACAGACCCGTCTCATCTTCCAGTACCCCGCTGTATACTTGTTGGGTCCTTTCCTTACATGTTTTGATGACATGGTCCATGCGGTGACAGGATATCACCTTGTCTTACACCAGTTGTGGTCCTGAACTCTTCTGACTTATGGTTTACCACCCTCGCTTTTTAAAAAGAACGTTTATTTTGACAAAACTAAAATGTATAGTATATAAAAGGCTGAGTAACACATTTAACAATACAGGTTGGTAACCCAGTGTTGCGGACAATGATTAAGTGGGATAGAGTATCTCCACTAGTATCGCGGTGTTCTTTACTAAATTTTAATGTCGAGAAGATGGTGTGAATCTTTCTTTGTTGTGTTAGTGAGCTGTCTGAAATGCTTCTTGTTGTTTATTGATGGCTTCTCTTTACTTGATAGTGTGTTAGGAGGTGTTCAGTGAAACTAGGAAATGCCCACGATATTGCAGACTACACAACATATCTGGAACACCGCATTTAGATAAAACGTTCTTGGATGCCTGGCATAGACGACTTCAACAATTTATTCATGTAACCCAAGATATTTTATTATATGACACATTCCAAAATAGTTTACAAGATATACATCATTGTTAGCCGATATAAACATTTGACACTTCAGAAACCCTACTCGCGATGTTTAGAAAAATATGTAATGAATTACGTGCGGATAGCCCACGTAAGACTGTCATCTACGTGTAAATAACAGCTTGGCTGCCTGAGCCTCTGTTCCCGGGTCTTATAGTTAATAGGTCTGTCAATCAGCCATCACTGGGTGAATTACACAGCTCCTACCTTGAGCTTACATGTATTTATCAAACTCCAAAAGAATTCTCACGTTGAGATATACATAATCAATAATTATTCCACATACATGAATAGAATGGCATGGGCCACACACACACACCTCAAGAGGGCAGAACGCCTCTATCTCTCTCAAAAGCGAAAATCACACTGACTGTCCCTTTGTTCTACCAACGTCGTCAAGAAAATACACGATCGTTGTGAACAGTTTTTAACCCACCGATTCATGAGCCGTCATGTCATGACTATTTATGAACACTACTATGTGCCCTTCTCATCTGTGTTAAAACATCAACAACAATGGTATATGAACATGTATTCAAAGCTGAGAGGGTGTTTTGAGGTGCAAAAACTTCGATTACAAAATAAACAAAATATCAAAGCTACTCAACACCCAGAATCCAAAATGCTCGGGAAGGGCCTTGTTTCGGTTTTCAGAATACGCCCAAAATATCACCAGAAGTAGCCCAAAGTTGCCCAAAATATCGCTCAAAGTAGCCCAAAAATTGCCCACCTAAATTATGTAGTACAATTACTTATCAGAAAAATGTTTGTTTTTAAACTTCAAACGTAAACTTTGTTAAATACCTGCACATGTACTTTCAATGTTATAATCACCATCATCAGCTTGGCGTCAGACATCTGTTGAAAGACCAAACAAGATTTTCAGCTCATGAATAGGCAGTAAGATAGATGGCCTTACTGTAGATTTTACCCAGTGTCATCTGTCTCATTAACAATGGTTTCTGTCTAAGCAGTTTTTCTTTAATTCCATAAACTGCCAAAACTTCTTCATTTTCTTCTCTGTGCAAAGTTTTCTGGTCTGACATTAGTATTTGGTCATCACTGTCCATGTAAAACTTCAGCAGCTTGACAGAGTTTATTTATGTCATATGCTGTGGTAGTTCCTATTCCATATTCTTCAGTAAGATGACGCTCAGAGAGACGGCGATCAAGCTTCTGCAATAACTCTACCTTCTGTGCCATCGATAATGACAAATGCTTTCTTTTAATATTCCTCTGCTACCCACAGGAGTATCTGCTGCTCGTTTTAACATTTTCACAACGAAATTAAACTCACGAAGTTTAAGTCACTAAATAGCTCACAAATATCCACCCTCAAAATGACAAAATAAGCTCAGAAATATTCACACATATGGCTGGAAGTGGTACCTAGAACCAACTAAACAGCTGTGTTCTAAAATTTATATCACATTATAGCGCATACGTCAGCTTATATTGCACGTGCGCTTCACGGGGCCGAAATGTGATAAACCAACATTGTGTCTGTGTGTCCAGTTCCCTGCATACCAGTTAAAAATAATAATAATCATTTTTTGTTTGTTTTAGAAAAAGTAGCCCAAAAGTCAGCCAAAACACTTTTTAGTTTTCAGTATATCTTGGTTTTTGGATGTTCGGATTATGGGTTAAACACCTGTATAAGAAATAATTAGGGTTAAAAAATTTTAATTGATCTTCAAATTATTTGAGTCAAAACAAAAGTGTATTTAGTATGATCTTTGGCACAATATGTCACTGACCAACTATTTATAGTTATACAATCATCCATATCAGCATCAGTGATCCACTGTGATCTTTTTAAAAATTGACTTTTTTGGTCGAAATTATTCCAGAAATTCCTGATCATAAAATTGAGATTTTAAAACATCATTCTGAAGGCCCAAAATCTTTAACTCAAGTTCTTCTGTCATAGCTTCCTTGAGCAGTCGTATTTGTATATGGGTAAATAACAGCAAAATTACAGGGATGATCTTGATTAAGGTACAAAAAGTTTATGGCTATTGCAGCTGCATTAAGCCTCACTATTTAACAATAATTATTGGTTGTTGTTCATGGTATTCAAATGTTAGTGTAATATTGTTGCGTCCTTTTTGGGTTCCATAACAGTATTGAAGAAGTCATAGGTCCTACTTCTGTTAAGAGTGTACGCATCAACAAATGTGGTAAGAATATATTTATAATTTAAATTCATCGCGCACGGAAGCGCACATATTTGTGCGCTAGTATTTTTGCGTTTTGTTGCTAAACAGTAGATGACGTAGTGACCTCAGAGAGAGATGTCATGGCTGGAATCCAAGTCGAACTTTGGTCTGTTTATTCGAACCCCATATTGCGGGTATACTGCTGTTAATGCCTTGTTATACGGCCTTCCATGTGGAAGCCATCGCCGTTAGGATTATACAGTAAGTTTGTTCATTAAAACGAATGAAAATTAATATATTTATTGCAGTTTTGCCATGGTGAATCTAGTCAGCACACACTATGGAGAATTATTGACCCTCCATTTGGGTGTCCTGAAATGGATCAAAGAATAAGTGAAGGTCGTGGATCCAGCATATTATTTTGCAAGTACGTGCCGTTTGGAATAAGTATACCACAAACGTGAATACAATTATAAAGAATATGAAGATGATGAGAGGTCAATCAACTTGAGGATTTAAGATTATACATGTATTGTTTACTTTGATGCCTCAACTAGGATATTCAAATATGACAGATATGTTGTTTTACGAGGCCATGTAAAGATGGGACATTTTCGACGTATCTTATACCCTTGGTCATGATGGGTATGTCTGTCCTTGAAAGGTCGATCATTATAATAACAGATGTCAATCAACATGAACATTTATGCTTTATTTAAGATGCCCTATCGTATCTTCCACCCGTGTGTTACCGGGGCCCGAAAGGGGAGCAAAGAATAGTAACACTGTCCCCTACCAAGCATGTCGTAAAAAGCGACTAAGGAGGGTTGGGCATGGGGCCGGTTACACCATCCTGTAAAAAAATTTTAAACCACAAAAAACTTCAACAAATATGGACAAGTCAAATAAAGAAAATAAAACACAGCCATCCAAGACAGGGGAAGGTCCTCTCGCGGGGAGGCGTATGATGCAACACAGAGAAAGCCGAAAGGAGTCTGTGTTGCTGACTAACCTTCTTTCTTCTAGGAGAACTTCCAGATTTGGCACCTGGAATGTTCGGACATTAAACGAACAAGGGAAAGTGGCGCAAGTAGCAGCAGAAATGAGGGAATACAAAATCGAGGTTCTGGGAATGTGTGAAACAAAGTGGAAGGGGGTAGACAGGAAGAAACTCATCACAGGTGAATTGGTGCTGTCCTCAGGACATGAAGACGAAAGTTCACACCACAGTGAAGGGGTAGCTCTTATGTTATCTAAAGAAGCACAGAAAGCACTAATTGAATGGGAAGCTGTTGGACCCAGAATAATAACAGCTTCTTTCAAAACAGCTAAAAAGAAAATTCATGTAAATGTCATCCAATGTTATGCACCAACTAATGACAAAGAAGAGTCTGTGAAAGAAGCATTTTATACTAAACTACAGGAAATTATGGATAAAGTAAAAAGAAGAGACATCACAATTTTGATGGGTGACATGAATGCAAAGATAGGTACAGTCAACACTGGATTTGAAGAAGTCATGGGAAAACATGGGTTAGGAGTAATGAATGAAAATGGAGAGCTATTCGCAAACATCTGTGCTTCATATCAACTGGCTATAGGAGGAAGCATGTTTCCACATAAGAGAATACACAAGGCAACATGGATATCACCAGACCATAGAACAGAAAATCAGATTGATCATATATGCATAAACAAGAAGTTTAGATCATCATTGCAGGATGTAAAGGTATATAGAGGAGCAGATGTGGCATCAGATCACCATCTTCTGATAGCCAAAGTAAAAATGAAACTCAAGAGATATGCAACAATGCAAAATTATAGACAACAGTTTAATGTAAGACAGCTAAGAAATCAAGAAACAAGAGACAAATTTGCGGTCACAGTATCCAACAAATTCCAAGTGCTCCAACAGCTGGAAGATGTAGAGAATACAGAAGACTATTGGCAGCAGGTCAAAACAGTATGGAAGGAGACATGTGAAGAAATACTGGGGAAAAGGGAAAGACAACAAAAAGCATGGATAACAACAGAAACCATCAATAAGATAAAAGACAGAAAAAAAAACAAGAAAGCAGAGTTAAACACAAGCAAAACTAGAAGCTCCAAAGCCAAGGCTCAAGAAGTGTACACAGAAGCAAACAAAGAAGTAAAAAGAAGTATCAAAAGAGACAAGAGGAAGTATATTGAGGAGTTGGCAAGAGAGGCAGAAGATGCTGCAGCCAAAGGAAATATGAGAGAACTGTATAGCAGCACAAAGAAGCTAACAGGGAAATACAAGCAAACAAGTTGCCTCATAAAAGACAAGAATGGGAAACTGCTCAGCAATATACAAGAGCAAATGAAGAGGTGGACAGAATATTTTGGGGACCTTCTCAATAGACCAGCTCCACAAAACCCGCCGGACATCCAGCCAGCAGAAGAAGAGCTACAAATTAACGGTGAAAAACCAACGAAGGAAGAAATAAAGAAAGCCATAAAGCTTCTAAGAGAGGGAAAAGCGTCTGGACCTGATGGCATTCCAGCAGAGGCCATCAAAGCAGATATCGACACGGCTACAGAGATGTTATATAAATTACTTGGTAAAGTCTGGGAAAAGGAAGAGATACCAGCAGAATGGAAGGAAGGATATCTGGTTAAGTTGCCTAAGAAGGGAAATTTACAAGAGTGCACAAATTATAGAGGAATAATGTTACTATCAGTGCCAGGAAAAGTATTAAACAGGATTATCCTTGAGAGATTAAAAGAGTCCATAGACAAGAAACTGAGAGATGAACAAGCAGGTTTTCGACACAACAGATCATGTACAGACCAGATAGCCACTTTGAGAATAATAGTTGAACAAAGTCTAGACTGGAATTCACCACTATACATCGGATTTGTGGACTACGAAAAGGCATTTGACAGTGTAGACAGAGAATCACTTTGGAAATTGATGAGGCATTATGGAGTTCCCCTGAAGATCATTAATTTAATAAAGAAAACATATGAAGACATGACATGCAGAGTTCTTCACGAAGGACAGCTTACAGAACCGTTTGGGATAAGAACAGGAGTGCGACAGGGATGCCTCTTGTCTCCATTTCTTTTCTTGCTGGCAATAGATTGGGTTATGAGATCATCGACAACACACAACAGAAATGGAATCCAGTGGACTCTGACTAAGCAGTTGGATGATCTGGATTTTGCTGATGACTTGGCTCTTCTGTCCCATAACCGTAATCAAATGCAGGACAAATTGAAAACACTCGATGAGAGGTCACAGCAATTGGGTCTGAAAATACACAGGGAAAAGACAAAAATAATGAGAATAAATGCAGGTAATGATAACAGGGTTGAACTTGAAGAAACACCAATTCAAGATGTAGAATCATACACATATCTTGGCAGTAATATAGACAAAGTTGGAGGGACAGACAGCGATATCAAAATAAGAATACAAAAGGCAAGAGGAGCTTTCATTGCATTGGGAAATATATGGAGATCAAGAGAAATCGGATCCAACACGAAAATAAGAATCTTCAATTCAAATGTAAAGTCAGTCCTATTGTATGGCTCGGAGACATGGAGAACAACAAAGACAACAACCAAAAAGCTACAGACTTTCATAAATGGGTGCTTGCGTAGAATAGAGGGATTAAAATGGTATGACAAGGTTACCAACGTGGAACTGATGACAAGAACTAGACAAGTGCCAGTGGAACAAGAGATGAGAAGAAGACGATGGCGATGGATAGGACACACACTGAGGAAACCTGTTGATAGCATTACAAGGCAGTCCTTGTTCTGGAACCCCCAGGGCAAGAGTGGCAGAGGAAGACCAAGAAGTACATGGAGAAGAGAGTTGGAAACAGAGGTGAAAATGATGAGGAGAACATGGAAAGAACTTGAGATGATGGCACGGGACAGGAGGACTTGGCATGTGTTTGTTGAAGGCCTATGCTCCTTTGGGAGTGGAGGGTTATGAATGAATGAATGAATCGTATCTTCATTAATATGAATATCATGAGACTATCCGATCTGAACATTGATAATATGTTCACATTTTCTCCATGTGTATAATAATGAAAAGCGCCAATGACAGAGGATGTGTACTCTGCCCGTCCTGTCGTACGTCAAACATGATTGTTTAATAAACTGTGTCTAAATTCACAAAAGAGTTACCGTATGCTTCAGTTGGCACTGTTCTTAGTTGACGTGCCCCGTTGATGTTCCTGTTGCCAAATCGCCACATCACTATATAACATTCGCGTTATCGTTTTAATGCCAGAGTTGGAAATGACCATGCTAGATGGGGTGGAGTTATCGGAAGATATGGAGAAGATACTCTCAATGACAATGGAAAGCGACTCCTTAGATTCTGCAGTGAGCAGAATCTGATCATTACAAACACAAAGTTCCCCCATAAGCGCATACATGCATACACTAGATGTGAACCAACCAAGAATGAGAAGTCAGTGATCGACTATGCCAGTGTTCGGAGAAGCTCTTTCAGATATGTCCGAGATGCAAGAGTCTGGAGGGGGCCAGAGATTGGAAGTGATCACTACCCGCTAACAATCAAACGAACAACTGAAAGAGTTGCTCAGCCTAGGAACTGCCCAACATCACGCAAGAAACCAAGTAAACGAGCAGGAGAAATGAGCATTAGGACCTACAAGCTGAGAGAGCCAGAAATTAAGACCAGATATCAGGGGCTTATTGCTACAGCAGTGAGCAACACAGAAGAACGACCTGATGACTTTTAAACCCTCTGGAATAAATTCAAGGATATCATAAAGACAGCTGCTGCAGAAGCATGCGGTGAAGTCCGACTTGGGAACCAGAGAAAGAGGACACCTTGGTGGACAGAGGAAGTCAAAGAGAAAATAAGAGAGAAGAAAATGGCATGGAAACAATACTTAGGAGCTAAAAACACAACAGGACAAATGGAAAAAAATATAGAGAATATGTGACACTCAGAACAGAAGCAAAGAACAAAGTGCTAGCAGCAAAACAGAAGTCCTGGGAAGAATTTGGAGAAAAGCTAGAAAAAGATGCACAAGAAAACCAGAAATTGTTCTATAAGACCCTAAAGAACATGAGGAAAGAAAAACAATGCCCTCTCAAATTTATAAAGGACAAGCAAGGCAAATTGCTTACTGCCCCGAAGGAAGTAATGGAAAGATGGAAAGAATATTTCTCAGAACTCCTGGATGGTGAGCATGATGAAGCATCAGAAATGATAACCACTAGCACAGAAGAGAAAACCAATGATGGTGAAGATGACATAAAGATGGAAGAACTGAGGGCAGCACTAGAGAAAATCAAGATGGGCAAAGCAGCAGGGCATGATGGTATAACACCAGAAATGGTTAAGTACATGGGAGCATCAGGCGACCTATTACTCTTAAAGGTCCTACAGGCAGCATGGTGCAACAAGACCATACCAAAGGATTGGGAGATTGCCATCATAACACCAATTTTCAAAAAGGGTGACAATCGACAATGTGTAAACCATAGAGGCATATCCCTTCTCAGTGTCCCTGGTAAAATCTACTCTAGAATCCTAGAGCAGAGACTCCGACGCCTAGCTGAGCCACAATTGGATGAGGTCCAGTGCGGATTCCGAGCAAACCGAAGTACTCAAGACCTAATCTTCACACTCAGACAGCTGAGTGAAAAGGCCCTTGAGTATAAGAGTGAGATGCATCTTTGTTTCATAGATCTGGAAAAAGCGTTTGACAGGGTCCCCTGGAGCAAACTTTGGGACTGTTTGGCAAGGAAGAATATTCCAGCACCTCTGATTCATGCTATACAGAGCTTCTACAAGTCTTGCAGAAATTATGTGAGGACAGCAAACCATAAGTCAGAAGAGTTCAGAACCACCACTGGTGTAAGACAAGGTGATATCCTATCACCTTACCTCTTCATACTCCTTATGGACGATGTCATCAAGGCATGTAAGGAGAGAACAAGAAAGTATTCAGTGGGGTACTGGAAGATGAGACAGGTCTATATTTCGGAGCTGGCATTTGCTGATGATGTTGCCCTGATTGCTAAATCAGAGGCACATCTCCAATCCAACCTGCAAGTCTGGAAGGAAGAGCTGGAGAAGAGAGGGATGGTCATAAGCAGCTCTAAAACAAAATCCATGGTGATATCACGAGAAGAAAGAAAACATCAGATTAAGTTGGGAGAACAGGTCCTGGAGCAGGTCGACCACTTTAAATATCTCGGAGCTATTATAGACCGAAAGGGAGGCATCAAAGAAGAGTTGGCCACTCGAAAAGCAGCGGCTGGGAGACTTTTTCAGGCCATAAATCGTGGATTCCTCAGCAAGAAAGAGGTTGGTAA
Organism: Oreohelix idahoensis; assembly: GCA_024509875.1. Lineage (NCBI taxonomy): Eukaryota > Metazoa > Mollusca > Gastropoda > Stylommatophora > Oreohelicidae > Oreohelix > Oreohelix idahoensis. The sequence goes on from JAMPIV010002322.1 coordinate 51,854, forward strand.
GAAAACGAAGATGGCTGTATACCGCTCCACCTATGTCCCCAAACCTCTACACCTCGCGGTAGAAGGGGAACGACTAAGTAAGTAAGTAAGTAAGTTATCGGCACCAGTAGTCAACTAGTCATCTTACCAAACACGACTACCCAAAAAGACTAGTTACAATCTGTTGGCCAGTGTGATATGAAAAGGTCTACTACAATGGTAGCAAGTTTCAAGGGAACGAATTGAATTTCCATGGAAGAATCGTTTGAAACTTCGGGTACTTTCAAGGCGACATCATCTTGGACTTGGAATCAAATATAACGGTTATTCAAGGTCAAATGCACCTCGACTACCACCTTTAACGCCGGACATAGTTACTATCTCACGTCATCATTAGTATTATGGCTCATGCATGTAGCGCCCGGATGCCAAAATCGCAAACGTTGTGAGGACCGGAAAATTTTTTCTCCTATAAAGATAAGTAACGAAACTGTGGTGTTCTTTCTTACCGTTACATATATAGCTGAGCCCTTTCTTTAAATATGTCCACATTTGTATTTGATGTTATGTATTCCATGTATTACGGGGGCGGTTGGGTTTGGCGACTCGCGAAGGAAACATCCCAGTCTCACCCCAGGGCCTTCGTGAGTGTTCTGTAGGGACACCTTTTACAGACTTCCCGCAGTGGAATGTTCCAACACATAAGTGTTGAAGGATTTTGAGTCCACTGTGTTTGGTTCTCTGTGAACTATAATTGTTTAGCTATGACGTCGAGTCTTTATTATTGTTATCGTGTTAATTTCTTATATGCACCTTATTTGCATGATGTATTTTGTTCGTAACCGTCCGTCTAAATCTGGCTATCTTTTATTTTTATACACCATTTATGTTTATAGCTTGTGTTGTTGCTTGTCTTGTCATGTTTTCTTCGCAGCTATCATTGCATTCTTTGCAAATTTCTTTTTTTAGTTCTACTGTTTGATTTATTCGATTCCTGCGAACGTTGTCATTTGTCTTTTTTATCTTGTCTTTGTCTCTACTGTTACATTGGCTACTTCTGTTGTACTATGATAATATTTTAATGCATAATTTGATTATTTGATGAATAACATTATTGATAGTTATTAAGTAATAGTGCAGTTCTTTGGACATGAACTTATTGCAAATATAAGATAGTAATAAATTTTAAATTATTTGATAAAATCTTCTAAGGAAAGTAAGATTACGTATACAAATTTGTCATAATGGCATCTTTGGATTACTTCATTAAACAAGGTAAATCCCTTGGTATGACTCCTGAAGAAATCAAACAATTCGCACTTGTCGAATATGACAAGGCTCAGAAGTTGGAAGAAAAAAAAATTAGAAATGGAACTTGAGAGTAAGAAATTGGCCGCTCAAGAAAATTAAAGGAAACTTCAATTGGAAATTGAGAATATAAAATTAGCCGCTGAAGAAAATGAAAGAAAACTTCAGATGGAAATGGAAAATAAAAAAATTAACCAATGAAGAAAATGAAAGAAAACTTCAGATGGAACTTGAGAGTAAGAAAATGGAACTTGAAAATAGGAAATTAGCCGCTGCAGAAAATGAAAAAAAGATTTCAGCTTGAGGCCGCTGAAAATGAAAGAAGATTTCAGCTTTAGTCTGCTTAAAATGAAAATAGAAGACAACATGAACAAAAATTGATGGCTTTGGAGCTTGAGAAAATTAGATTAACTAATGAAGGGAACGCTCAGTTTGTTCACACCTCTTCTAACAAAGAAAATATTAAGCATGTAAACTTAAAATTGCCAGTATTCAAACAAAATTCAGACGACATACTATTTTACTTGGATAGATTTCAAACAATATGCGAAGCCAATAAGATTGACAAATCACAGTATTGCGCACATTTGTTGCTATTACTTGCAGGCGAAGCATTGATAGTATTTAATCTGTTGAAAGACACTGACAAAATTGATGCAATATTGTCAGAACGGCTTTGTTAAAAAAATTTCAACCTGATGAGGATGGTTATAGGCAAAAATTTAAATCACTAAAACCGGAAAGTGGAAAGGATTTTAGTGACTTTATCTCACTCATACGTCTTTCATTCGACAGATGGGTTGAACTATCCAAAATAGAACGTTCCTATAAGACTCTTGTAGACTTATTACTGCGTGATAAGGTCTTGTCTTCGGTTAACCCGTTATTTCTTTCGTTCTTACATGAACGTAAACCAACAAATATAACCGAAATGGAACAGAACTGTAGAAACTAGTGTACTGCACATCCAAACATGGTAGTAAGCAATTCTCATGTCAAAGAAGAATCGCCTGTTGCATTTGCCGTGCAACAAGGAAATCATTTCCGTCATCGCTGTCTCAGTAATGATAGGAACTTTAAAAAGGGAGATAACAATAATTACAATTCTTTTAAAGGAAAATCATTTCGACATGGATCTTTATATAATCAAAATTGGGGTCAATCTCACAGATCACGTTATTTTAATACGAAGGATTCTGGAAATTATCAAGATAATAAGTACAACCATAATTGGCAATCCAGATCAAATTTTTCTAACAACCGACATATTTCTCCAAACAAACAATATGGTCAAGGGGACAATAGTCATAACAATAATTGGCGAGATAACCAAAATGGTAATCCCATTATAAATAATAACTACAGCAGTTTTAGAGACAATAGTCAAATCGATCTCGAGGTAGAGATAGATCTTCCAATGGTAGATCGCATCATCAAACAAATTCTGCTCTGCATGATACTCAGGGTAATTTAGATCAGGATACAAATGTTAATCATCATAATGCATCGTCTTGTTCTCTTTATTTTGAGCAGGCTAAACTTTGCCACGAATGCACAACTTTATTCCAGCCTAAGGCGATCACAACGCTGAGTTGCGGACATGTGTTACCAAGCCTTCCTGCGATGTCCACGGCCATGTCAGCTTCGACACATGACGGAACAGGGTCTCTTAAATTACATAAAGGATTGGTTAATGGAATTTCTGTCTCTGTTCTTTTTGATACAGGTTGTAGCACCATCGGTGTCAGACATTCTTTGGTCCACCCGTCATGCGCAACAGGGAGGACTGTGAAGTGTGTCACGTTCAGGAGCACAGTTGAGACTTTTCCAACAGCAATCATTGATATAGATACACCATTTCTTACAGGGAAAATACATGCCTGTCTTCTTCCTGCACCAATTAGTGATTTGATAATTGGTCGCATGCATGGTATTAAAGAGTGTACCCCACAGCAAATTGCTGCTTGGGAAAAGCAACATATGCATTCTGCCAATGCAGTTGTCACTAGAGCGCAAGCTAAGGATATGTTGCAAAGTACACCAACAATATCTCCTGCCAATAATAATGATAATGTTGACTCTCCTATATCACGTGAGTCTTTTATAGCATTACAGCAAAATGATGCTTCATTAAAGAAATATTTTCAATTAGCTAGGAATAATGCAAATGAAGAAACAAATGCTAAACATAATTTTATGCTGAAGAATGGGGTATTGGTTAGATTGGTACGAGATACTATGTCATCCGTACGATCTCAGATTTTAGTACCTTCTACAATGAGAGCTCGTATATTGCGTCATGCTCACGACTCTCAATGTGCAGGCCACGTGGGTTTTTCACGCACCAAATCCAGAGTACTATCTGCATTCTATTATCCAGGTGTACATAGAGATGTTAATATCTACGGTCGTTCCTGTATTACCTGTCAAGAGGTTAAGGTTCGTGGTCCATACCACGCAGCTCCTATTCAAGCTGCTGACATTCCAATTCGACCATTTGAGAAAATGGCAATTGACATTATTGGTCCTATGCAACCTTCTGCTAGAGGACATACACATATTCTCACTTGTATTGATATGTGTACTCGTTGGCCTGAGGTTATACCTCTAAAGAGTACTTCATCTGCTAGTGTTGCAGATGCACTATGGTTAATTTTTTTCGCGTTTGGGGTTTCCACGTAAAATATTATCCGACCATGGTGTGCAATTTGTTTCTGAAGCTATGTCTCAAGTCATGGCTATGCAACACATCGACAGATCTCTTAGTTCTATCTACCATGCAATGTCGAACTGTTTAATTGAGCGTCAAAATAGGACACTCAAACAGTTGGGTAAAATTACTGAGCATCATCCTCAAGATTGGGAAAGGGTCCTACACGCTGCTCTCTTCGCTTATCGAGAGGTGCAAAATGAAGCTACAGGTTTTTCACCGTTTCAACTCGTCTTCGGTGTTCAACCTCGTGGCCCTATGTCGTTACTTCACCACCTACTCACAGAGGAGGATATTACAAATGATACTCAATCCTCTTATGAGTATTAATTTCTTTGAGGTAAAAAATTATAGATGCATGTAGGTTAGCTACCACATCATCTGAATTAGCAAAAATTAAGAGCTAGACTTTTTGCTAATAGATATCGACGTCTTCGCCAGCTTTTTCCTGGTGACGAGGCCTGTGTATTATTCGCTCGTAAAGACAATCGTTTACTCATTGCCTGGAAAGGCCATTTCAAAATAATTTCGAGAATTTCTTATGTCGATTACATTGTCGATAGCATGGGCAAACATAAAACCTTTCACATAAATATGTTAAAAGAATTTCACTCTCGTCCTGACTATCTTCGGTCAGTGTTCCAAGCAACTGATAACCCTACACCTTGTCTTCATCATTTTACCGCTTTGTCGGTAATTCAGGAAGAAGAGTTTTCTTTTCAAGATGTACCTTTACCTTTACCGGTAGTACCACTTCATTCAACAGAAAATTGGAATGATGTGTCTATTTCTCCTGACCTTTCTGCTGATCAGCGTCAGCAAGTATCGTCTCTTCTTCAGTCCTATCAGGATGTCCTCACTGACATCCCCGGTCGTACGTCTGTCATTCAACATGACATTTTACTGACCGACGACACACCTATTCGATTCCGTCCATATCCTATTTGATAAAGGCTGTTTTCTTCTTTATCGTAACTGGGTATCTATCAGAGCACGTTGTAAAGGTGTATTGGTGTAAATGGTCAACTCTAATAACCGGGCACAGTGTCAGATATATATGTCATTCTGTCCTGGGACACAATGAGGCCCTGACAAGAATACAGTGTTGACAATGCGTGTTGCAATGAATGTCAATACGCGAATGTGTAGACTGTTCTGTGGAGTTGACTGAAGGTTCAAACACTCATTCATGCGTATCTAGAAGTTACTGATGCATACCACTGTAGACGTTTCAATAGTTTAATTTGACGCACACACTTGACAGAACGGGTACAGTTACAGCAACACAGGTCGACATCAATAGCATATTGTTGACCCACGGTGTACAATAATAAATTGGCATTCATGTTGAGGAAAATCACAATGGAACATCAGTATATAAGCATTCAGAGTTCCATAACGTATATAAATATTCATCAGGCCTTACTGACTGATCATGTCAGTTAATATACAAAGTTCCAACCTGATTCCTAGACCGAACCTCTTTAGCATAAACGTAACTTGCACTCTAGCGAAGATTCCGTTAAATACAGTTCAGCCAATATTTTCTGAGAAAACCTTAAACTACCAATAGTAGGTTTTCCTTTCATAAGTATGATCTCTTTATCATCGCCATGATAATAAGGGCGTCCCTGTTCTCTGGTAAATGATCCATAATAAATAGCATTCCAAAATGGCTTCTAGTCTTGTAAACATCGCTCACCATAACGATGTACGACAAAGCTTCAATAAAGATTCAATTCTGGAATATCAAAAGTTTCCACAAGCATCAGCATAATCTGTCCTCGTAATTGCTGTATAGAAACATAATCAGTGCTGCTAGATAATATGTCGTTCTGACATACTGACATGGTTAGATTCATGTAAACGTCTGCCCATCTTAAGCCTAGGAATAAACGAAGTCAGCAAATGTACGTTTACCTTAGCATAAGAATACACTAGCAAGCACAAAAACGCTCTTCTCCTCGCGTTATGGAATGAACACTAGGGAACTCATGGATTTAACCATCACAGAAGAAAATATCTTCGTTCCCATCATCAAAAGAGATCACAAACTTTGGGCATGTCTAAGACATGACTTCCCGCCATAGGCTTCCACATCACCGAAGAACTCTCTAACGTATCTTCATGCGCCGAAAAGCACCTGACCCCTAAAGTACAGTACAAGAAAAATAGTTCCACTTAAACGTATTAAGATTATCAAGATATAAGACATACTCGTCCTACATAGACAAGAACTACACATAGATTCGGGCCATAGACATTCTGAAGCAGGAACAATCTATTCCTAACCAAACACAGAATAGATTAAAGTAAGTCTAGATTCCTCCGCTGAGTTCAACTTTTAAGAACGATACAAAGAGCGATAACTCACAGAATGAATACCCATCGCCTGATCTGAGTTCTGTCCCTTTAGACCGAAAAACGTGCATTCAAAGATAAATATATTTTTATCAGACAAATAAATACATTTTATATTTGTATGCGTAATCCGTGTGTCACCAAAGAATATGTGCGCAACACTATTCCTCTTCACTTTTGATCTCAGGTTGATAAGGAATTGGATGAGATGCTTCAATTAAAAATAATTGAACCATCCACTTCACCATATTCTTCTTCGATGGTTATTATTAGTAAGAAAGATAATAACATTCGTTTTTTTTTTTTTATCGTAAGTTAAATAAAGTTACACAATTTGACGCGGAACCATTACCACTTTTAGAAGATTTACTTGTCAAACTTTCTAAATCTATTTTCTTTACTAAATTAGATTTGTCAAAGGTCTATTGGCAAGTCCCCTTGGCAGATCGTGCAAAGCCACTCACTGATTTTTCTACTCCTCGTGGTCTTTTCCAATGGAATGTTATGCCATTTGGACTAGTAAACGCTCCTGCCACTTTTGTGCGCATGATGCGTCGTATTTTATCACATCGCTCCGATGTCATTGCCTATATCGATGACATTTGCCTTTTTAGTGACTCATGAGATGAACATTTGAACACATTATTGTCAACTTTACGTTCGTATAACCTAACGGCTAAACCATCAAAAGCATATGTTGGTTTTGATGACATATCATTTTTAGGTCACCGTGTTGGTCACGGTTATTTACATACTGAGGACAGTAATGTTTCTAAAATCCTGAATATCACAACACCTAAGACTAAGAAACAAGTAAGGAGTCTTTTAGGTTTAATACAATTCTATGGGAGATTCATTCCTCATTTATCTACCATCACTGCACCTTTCTCTACTTTGTTAAAGAAGGGCGCAGCTAACATGATTCGGTGGTCGCAAGAACATCAAATCACGTTAGATATCATTAAAACATACTTTTCTAATGCACCCGTCTTACGGTTACCTAATGCGGACCTACCTTTCATTCTCCGCAGCGATGCGTCAAATTTTGGCATAGGCGCCGCATTACTTCAAGAATACACAGGTACATTACATGCTGTCATGTACGTGTCCAGGAAACATACACCTACAGAAAAGAATTATTCGGTCCTGGATAAAGAGCTGCTGGCTCTCGTCTGGTCTATAACCAAGCTTCAACGTTTTTTGTTGGGTGCACACTTTATTGTAGAGACCGACCAGCGTGCTCTTACTGCTCTCAACAACAGAGACGTCAAGTCATCGAGATCAACCAGATATGCAACCATACAGTTTTACGATCCAAGCAATACCGGGATCTCAGAATGTTCTAGCAGACATCCTGTCGCGTTGTCCTTCTGAATCAAGCGAGATTCTACGCCCTACGAAGAGTGACGCCTCTGCACGAACATGTCTTTAATTATAACTCACTACTAAATGAACGTTACGTCGTTCAGCGACACTTTTATGATGAACTTTTTTTTGTTCACTGGTTACGTATATAAATGTACATTTCCTTAAATTATCATATACAGTTTGACGTTGAAATAACATGAACTTAAAAAAAAATTGGACTAGTGTGTGAATATAACATTTAACAATGAAACATTTTAAGTCAAGCGGAACTTTGTGAAGTATTGACTGTTTTCTAATACAACATTTCAACTTCGTCACTTTAATTAATAGTGAACTCAGTGTGAATTAATAACATTTTAAGGCCATGGACGCTATGCTTAAACTATTACTTAATTTAATTATGTCTAATATTTAATATATTGATAGCAAATAGATTATTTCTAGTTCATAGCGCTAGTGATTTTCACTCGTAACATAGGTAGTGTATCACCACTCATACTTATTTAGTATTGCTAAGTGTGTTGATTACTTCGCGTGGTTTATTTCCATTCGTTTTCATTTATAACTCTTCGGTTGATGCGTTCATATTCCATTTATTTCAATTCATTTATTGACATTTTTTCTTTCTGTTAACATTTTATTTGTGTTTCGTCGTCCTTATTACTTTATATTATCTATTGTTGCGACATTCGCCTCATGTTGGTTAATAGTGGTTGTACATTTTCTTACATTGCATTTTGTTTATTTGAGTTGAGTTCACTTTCATATTTATTCTGTCACTAGTAATATTTTGTTTAATATATTTAGATTGATATTGTGTGTAGATGATAATTTTATTTACCCCTCCACGGTTATTCAAGTTAAAAAAAAAATTTTTTTCGTCGGATATAAGATAAACTGCTGCGTCTTTTTTGGGTTCCTTAACAGTAGTGAAATAGTCATAGGTCCTACTTCTGTTAAGAGGGTACGCATCAACAAATGTGGTAGGAATATATTTATAATTTAAATTCATCGCGCACGGAAGCGCACATATTTGTGCGCTAGTACTTTTTAGTTTTGTTGCTAAACAGTAGATGACGTAGTGACCTCAGAGAGAGATGTCATGGCTGGAATCCAAGTCAAACGTTGGTCTGGTTATTCGAACCCCATATTGCGGGTATACTGCTGTTAATGCCTTGTTATACGGCCTTCCATGTGGAAGCCATCGCCGTTAGGATTATACAGTAAGTTTGTTCATTGAAGCGAATGAAAATTAATATATTTATTGCATTTTTGCCATGGTGAATCTAGTCAGCACATTCTATGGAGAATTATTGACCTTCCATTTGGGTGTCCTGAAATGGATCACAGAATAAAGTGAAGTTCGTAGATCCAGCATATTATTTTGCAAGTACGTGCCGTTTGGAATAAGTATATCACAAACGTGAATACAATTATAAAGAATATGAAGATGATGAGAGGTCAATCAACTTGAGGATTTAGGATTATACATGTATTGTTTACTTTGATGCCTCAACTAGGATATTCAAATATGCCAGATATATTGTTTTACGAGGCCATGTAAAGATGGGACATTTTCGACGTATCTTATACCCTTGGTCATGATGGGTATGTCTGTCCTTGAAAGGTCGATCATTATAATAACAGATGTCAATCAACATGAATATTGATGCTTTATTTAAGATGCCCTATCGTATCTTCATTAATATGAATATCATGAGACTATCCGATCTGAACATTGATAATATGTTCACATTTTCTCCATGTGTATAATAATGAAAAACGCCAATGACAGAGGATGTGTACTCTGCCCGTCCTGTCGTACGTCAAACATGATTGTTTAATAAACTGTGTCTAAATTCACAAAAGAGTTTCCGTATGCTTCAGTTGGCACTGTTCTTAGTTGACGTGCCCCGTTGATGTTCCTGTTGCCAAATCTCCACATCACGAAATAACATTCGCGTTATCAGCACCAGTAGTCAACTAGTCATCATACCAAACACGACTACCCAAAAAGACTAGTTACAAATATATTTTTATTATATCTTTATTTTCTTAATTTTATACCTACAGTAGTACATCTACTAGAGTTCATTGCTTTCAGGCTGGAAGAAATGTGGAAGCTAATGTCACAAGTCTGTTTGCAGAAATAAAGCAGGAAACAGACGTTAAGGTATGCAAACTATTTGTAACATTGTTTGAAAGCTTTACTAATATTGTGGCTTTTAAGGATGTATAGTATACTGTTAATGATAAAACATTCATATTGCAATATGCTGCACCAATAAAGAATTTATTTTGGACAGTTTTAAGTGGTCTTTTTCAGAATTTATGGTGGTCTATACTAGGTATTTGTTTTTCTAAAATTCTAGCTTAATTATATATAGTTAACTAAAGTTCATGACTTGTAAAAAAAAAACCAGTGTTTACAAGGCACCAAAGGATATTAAAACAATTGACTCAAATGTGGGTGAAAAACAGGAATTGAGTTGAAGGTGGTTTTGTTTTGTTTTATTGATCACATTGAAGATTAGGAGGTTTCTTTAAAGCCTAGAAAGGGAGTGGGAGGGGACTGGGCAACTGCCTATATAAAACATCTTTAAAACATTGTGACTTGACAGGAGGCAAGATTGAGGTGCTTTACCGTCTCCCTTCCCCACTGCCAATCGGGTTAGACTTGTCAGTCAAGGATTAATAGAGATTCTTACCATATACCTTGTACCATAGTAACTTTAAATGTCAGGATGCTTTTCCAGGATGGAAAAAATGTTTTTAAAAAATTGAGGGGAATAAAATAGAATGTAAATGTATTAGGATTATATGAAATGCGATATACTAGAGCAGGTTAATTTTATTCTGACAGCCACATAATAATTTATTCTGAATGAAATAAACAAGAAAGAAGGATCAGTCAAATTGTATAATGGATGTGGTGTGGCTATGCCCAGTGCAGATCTCATGAGATAGCTTTGCGTTTGAAGCCTGTGGGAAAGTTAGAAATGAAAAAAGTGGAAGTAGTGGCAAGGAGAAGAAAAAAGTTAAAGAGGTAGCAAACATGAAGTATGCGAGAACATACCATATGATAACAGGAAACACAAGGTTTCTAACAGTATACAAGGTGTTGTGTAACCCGGCCGCTTATATTTTATGATTCTGTTAAGATGGGCTGACATACAGATTCACACAACATAGATTGAGAGAATAAATCAAGCCAGGACAATCCAAGGTTTAATTTGACATAATAAATCCAACCGAAAATATTTTCAGAGCATTTCAGGCATTACTTCTGACATCACATATCCAGTACCTTCTTTTATGACCCTAGTTACTTGTATTGTACATATTTCCATTATTGTGCCCGTTTTCATAAACAGCAGTTGCATTGTTACAGCCTGAAATTTGACTAATTATCCCACTGATAAATGAAAGGCCCATTCTGCTTTGGGATTTCACAGTCTTGAATGTTATTAATAAAGTACGCATAAAATAGACATCTTGTCCTTCTATCGACTTGGCCAACTTTGAGTTTCCCCCTGATATCACACTTTTCACTCTGACATCCTTCACGATGCTTTTTACGTCTTTCAAAAAGCCTGCACAACAATAATTTGAAGGAGCCCTCTGTCAGAGAAACCAAATTTCTTCAATGATCATGCACTGCTTACAACACAAGGCACCTTTTGATAAGAGAAAACCAATTAAAAGACAATGCTTATAATCAAATCAGCTAACGAGCCTTGAAAACTACGCCGATATCAGAGATGCAGAAAGCTGCTAGATTACAGACATTGTCCTATAGAAGAGATACAAAAAGCATGATCAAGACGGAAAAGTACAACCGTATGCCAACACACACAATGAAGGCAAGACTAGATGATCTGGCATTGGGATGTCTAAAACGTAGCAGCTTTGTCCATCAGGGAAAAAGACTTAAAAGTCAGCCTCAAGAAGACCTATCCATAAAGACAACACCACTGAAGCCCACCCTTTACCCTGTACCTTAAGACCAGGCCAACAGTACCCTCCAAATTAATACATCAATCAGTTGTCTAACAATTGGATATCATCTTTTTCTTCATTGGTCCTGAAATGGACGTGGTTGCGTTGTGTCCATTTACAGCGAAGCTGCAATATTTGCGCCTTTCGGCTGACACATCCGACTTCAGTATGGCATTTTTTATATGAGTATAATGATCTGCAAAAACAAACTGCTACATTGAGTACGATCCAAGAAAGCAATCCCGAACAATCATGGATACTTGCCTACTTGGATGGATCAGCAACAAATGCCATTAAGAATGGAGGCGCCGGTATCTTCATCTCATGTCCTGACAACCACTGTGAGATTAGGCATATTCCCTCTGGTTATTTCTGTTCCAACTATACAGCCCTATAGTTCAAGCTCTAGAGCATTGGTTCCCAAAGTGGGCGGTACTGCCCCCTGGGGCTTTAGGAGGATCCAAATAGGCGATAGGGAAAAAAGGGGCCATTGGGAAGCGTTCAGTAGTAAACAGTGGGCGTTTAGTAGTAAGGGGGGTTCAGGATTTGACAAGCTAAATTCAGTACGTGCGGGGGGCGGGGGGGGAGGGGAAGGAATTGTGGATTTGAGAGACATCGGTGAAGTGGGGACGCTGTGGGTGATTGTATTACTAGGATCATTAAGTAGGGCATAGTTTCATCTTTGTGTGTCATTCTGAGCTCAGGAAACCATCGCTGACCATAAACGGTAATCGGGAACTGCTAGGAAAGGGGTTAATCAAACATCTATTGTCCATTCGTTCACTCCTGAAGGAAGAGAAATGATCCGTGCCGATGGCATGGATAAAATTAGATACCTGCTGGTGATTCAGAAAGTACCAACTTTGCTTTGTTGCGGAATTTATTGTCTCAGACGTTGCGGGGGCTAGTAAAAAAGGTAAAGGAAAAGGAACCCGTTACACGCCCATTGAAGCATTTGGGAATATGGTGTTAAGCCCATATTATCTTGACCGTCGGCACACTAGGGGTGATAAGGTCGGCATCACGCCAGCCGCTTTAACCTTCCCAGAGTTGCTCTGGTACCCATTTGCGGCTGGGTCGACCCAGGAGCCGTTTGTGGCCTAAAAAATTCCCGCCTCATCTGGGTATCGAACCATAGACCACTGCGTTAGGAAGCCAGTGCACTAACCACTATGCTACCGCATCTCCCACAATATAAAACGTTGTAATATGTCACAACAGAAGAAGGTGGCGTTAAGTTAAACGTATTTTTCGTTAGACAGTGATCAGGAGTAGACAATTTGGGAACTAAAGGGAGCAAATTTCCATTACCTTTTCCTGAGTCCATTCGTTTGAAAGCTAATTAAACATGGGGAGAACGAGAGATCAAAGACATTGCTCACTAGAATGGCCCAAAATTTGAGTAGAGAAATCCCCGTAGGTGTTACATCTGGTTGAGAGTCTGGTTTTCGGTGTATAGTGTTTCATTCCCTTTGATTTCATATATATATATATATATATATATATATATATATATATATATATATATATATATATATATATATATATATATATATATATATATATATATATACTCAGCACTTTAAGATCCATTATTCAGTACTCCACAGATTTTAAAGACATCTAGCTCCGAGTTCTAGAATACCTTGTATTAGTGAAGTTCTTAGTTTCTCGTTGGAGATAGCCTAATAGTTCTGTTTGGAGGTAATAATATTTACTATTAGTATTGAGTGATTTAAGTGTTTAAATCTTCAATTATATTTCACTAAATTTTCGGTGCAGAGTGATTTACTAGGTACGTCCGTCATTTATAGTCTCTAGGCTTTACTGTGTTACAGTGGCTAGCAGAATTAATAATAATTTATAGCTAAACTATTCCAGCTATAAATACAATTTAATTAATTGCTAGTAACCAGTCAGAGAATATTTTAACCAACTAATAAATGCACTGATCATTATGAGTATTGACGAAATATATATTTATTTCTAATTCATGATGATTATTTTTTTTAATGACTAGAATTTATTTCACGTGGGCTAGTGGTAACTAGATATTCACAGATTGGTAATAAATAAGAGAAACGGTTTAAGGGAGCAGGATTTTAATGGTACTTGGCAGTAGAAATCAGTCTTTGAACCTCTGAACTGGCTTTCCAACCTTACATTCAGACTTTCATAAATCGACAGTATGTTTCCCGTCTATTTCAACTTTGCGCTGGCTTTGAGCAAAACCAACAAATTTTCTCAGCTTTTATTGTGAATAGTGGTTTCAAATAAGCGAGTACCGGGTATCCAACGATTTCATCCTGTCAATAAGGTAAGTTTTCATACTTATATTTTTTGTTTCCTTGCACAGAGCTAGCATTAGTTTTACTAACTTTAATTATTAATTAAGCAGATGCATTTTGAAACAGATTTGCCGTATATTGAATATTGCTGTTCAATCCATTATGTTACACCCTTTTAGTTTGTTACCGGGATCTCCCAGCTTCACACTCAGACAGCTGAGTGAAAAGACCCTTGAGTATAAGAGTGAGATGCATCTTTGTTTCATAGTTCTAAAAAAAGGCGTTTGAAAAGGTCCCCTGGAGCAAACTTTGGGACTTTTTGACATAGAAGAACATTCCAGCACCTCTGATTCATGCTATACAGAGCTTCTACGAGTCTTGCAGAAATTATGTGAGGACAGCAAACCATAAGTCAGAAGAGTTCAGGACCACCACTGGTGTAAAACAATGTGATATCCTGTCACCTTATCTTTTCATACTCCTCATGGACGATGTCATCAAGGCTTGTAAGTGTGACATATTATGATAATATATTTCATATTATCTTTTTAATTATCCACACTTTTTTTAACCCGACTTTCACCTACGTACTTTCGTTAACTTAAACCCTCCTACACCCAGAATATGTCTCTTGTTCTAATTAAACACGCCTAATTTATTTATGTTCTCTATTTTCTTTGATAAACGTTTACGAGCAGACCTATTAGCTAACGTGAGCCGAATTCATTTAATTTTGGACGCCAGAGATCGAGAATCGTTGTAATATGTCGCAACAGAGGAAGGTGGAGTTAAGTTAAACGTATTTTTCGTTAGACAGTAATCAGGAGTAGACAATGTGGGAACTAAAGGGAGCAAATTTCTATTACCTTTTCCTGGGTCCATTCGTTTGAAAGCTAATTAAACATGGAGAGAACGAGAGATCAAAGACATTACTCACTAGAATGGCCCAAAATTTGAGTAGAGAAATGCCCGTAGGTGTTACATCTGGTTGAGAGTCTGGTTTTCGGTGTATAGTGTTTCATTCCCTTTGATTTCATATATATATATATATATATATATATATATATATATATATATATATATATATATATATATATATATATATATATATATATATATATATATATATATACCCAGCACTTTAAGATCCATTATTCAGTACTCCGCAGATTTTAAAGACATCTAGCTTCGAGTTCTAGAATACCTTGTATTAGTTAAGTTCTTAGTTTCCCGTTGGAGATAGCCTAATAGTTCTGTTTGGGGGTAATAATATTTACTAGTAGTATTGAGTGATTTAAGTGTTTAAATCGTCAATTATATTTCACTAAATTTTCGGTGCAGAGTGATTTACTAGATACGTCCGCCATTTATAGTCTCTAGGTTTTACTGTGTTACAGTGGTTAGCAGAATTACTAATAATTTATAGCAAAACTATTCCAGCTATAAATTACATTAAATTAATTGCTAGTAACCAGTCAGAGAATATTTTAACCAACTAGTACATGCACTGATCATTATGAGTATTGACGAAATATATATTTATTTCTAATTCATGAGGATTAATTTTTTTAAATGACTAGAATTTATTTCACGATAAGACACGCTTTAAGCTTATGGTTTCTAATTTGAGGTTAAATAACTGAAGTGAATATATATTACTCGTCAAAAGTCAAGGGCCACCCTATTATTTTCAATACACTTTTATATAAGCGCATAGAATGATTAAATGAAGGAAGTTTTTAGTAAAAATGGGTGCAATATCTTCCTCTGACAGTAATCTATGCACGTTAAGCATAAAACCAACTCACCGACAACCATGGTGATCACGTGCAATTTGGTTTGCTGACCATAATTTCACATTTTTAATCTGTTTTTTTCAAACTTCCGTACAACCAAACAGGTAAAGTAATCGTGCTGATTGACATTCCACGTGCAATGGCGACTTTTCGTGAACAGAGTTCACTCTTAATTTGTTTTACAATCAGGAGACTTAGGGTAGTTTCATCACTTGCAAAAACCATGCCATCGAGAAGAAGTCTTGACACCTTACAAAGAATGAGGGCTATAGCGTGGGTTGAAAGTGATTTATCTGTCCGTGAGGTTGCTAGACGGCTTGCAGTGTCACACTCTACTATCCAACGAATTTTGGAGAGATTTAAGGCCACAGGAAGTGTGGAGGATCGCCACCAGCCAGGTCGCCCTAGATGCACCAATAGAAATGATGACCGGTACCTCTTGTTGTCAGCCCTGCGCCATCGAACAGTGACTTGTTACACTCTAAGATGTCAGCTGAGACAAACTGTAAACGTTAATGTCAGTCAAAGCACCATTCGCAGACGTTTACATGAATTCGGACTGGATGCTCGACGACCTGCAGTCAGAATCCCTCTTACTCCTGCTCATCGCAGAGCCCGTGTTGCTTGGTGTCGCGAGCACATCTGATGGACAAGGCAACAATGGAGTCAAGTTCTCTTCACTGATGAATCTCGCTTCACTGTGTCATTCAATGATTGCAGGATTCGAGTTTGGAGACGACCAGGAGAGCGATTTACTGATGACACAAGTTGAGAGGTGGATCGTTATGGTAGGGGTTCTGTCATGGTCTGGGGAGGCTTCTACAGACACGGCAGGACCCCACTCTACATCATCCAAGGCAACTTGACCGGCCCAAGATACCAGAACGAAATCTTGAGACCAATTGTTCAGCCTGCTCTGGAGGCCATAGGTGGTAATGCAATCCTCTAAGATGATAACGCTCGACCCCATCAAGCTCGTGTGGTGAATGAGTTTATTCAGCAACATAGGATCATCAAGATGGCGTGGCCAGCTCATTCAGCTGACCTTTCTCCAATTGAGCACCTCTGGGATGTCCTTGGTTGAAGATTGTCAACAAATCACCCCCTGCCAGTGGATGTCGCACAGCTGACTGCATTTCTGCTTCAGGAATGGCAAGCTGTGGACTCAATGCGTCTACGCTGTCTTGAATACCTTGCTGCAAACGGTGGTCATACCCGATTTTGAAATGTCTATTTGTCCAATATCTATTGTGTGACTTTTGAAAAGGTGGGGGACACACTTCACAGCTTCATTGCGTTTGAATGTGTGTTTCCATTTCTTTACGTGACATGTCAATTTGGTATTCAATAAATGCCGTTTTGACTGATACCAATTACGTTTATATCAGATTTGTTTTATCGTTTCAACCAAGGTTTTTCTAAGTGGCCATTGACTGTTGACGAGTAGTATATTTCATTTTACACGAGGTAGGATAGGATTGGAGCCGCGGTAGCATAGTGGTTAGTGCACTGGCTTCCTAGCGCAGTGGTCTATGGTTCGATCCCCAGATGAGGTGGGAATTTTTTAGACCACAAACGGCTCCTGGGTCGACACAGCCCCAAATGGGTACCTGAGCAACTTCTGGGAAGGTTAAGGCGGCCGGCATAATGCCGACCACATCACCCCTAATGTGCAGACGGTCAAGATAATATGGGCCTAACACAATTTTCCCAATATGCCTCAATGGGCGTGTAACGGGTTCCTTTACCTCTTTTTACGATAGTATTAAATATACTATATTATGGTTAAGTATTTGTATTTTTCTCTTCCTTTATACAGTATTGGGTCAAACCAAAAATCTACCAGCGGCTTCCATGTAAACCTGAGAGTAATCATACTAACGAACATTTCTTATATTAGTAACTGGGTTTTTTTTTTAAAAGGTGAACCTGCCTGAGGTTGTGTTTACACCCAGAAAGAGACAGAATACCAACCCAAAGAACATTAAGAGTGACTTGGTAACTGGCATATAGATCCAGATTTATTGTTCCAATCTCATTTACATTCAGTCCTCGTTGTGGCGACCTAACAAAACCTTAACATTTCCGACGTTTGATCATTTGTGTTGTGACCAAGAACTTTTATACTGAGAGAAGTTACCGACCTGATATTTCCTAAGTACTGGAAACCTCACGATTCTGATACTGTGAGCACTGTGACATCTATTACCTGAACTGATTTTAAGTGACATAAACAGTAATCCAAAATTATAGTCGTAAAGAGAACGCTCCCCGGTGGAATTGGAATTAACCTGTCTCTGTAGAGTTGGGGTTCTCTTTGCCAAAAAAACACTGGAATTGATGTGTGAGTGTGTATGTGTGTGTGTGTGTGTGTGTGTGTGTGTGTATGTCCTAAAGATTGCACCAGAAGATTGAAAATCAAGTTTTTTAGGTAAGAACGAATGTCAGTGGCCACTGTTTTATGAATAGAAAGAAAGCAGGAATGAGTGAATCTTTTATCGTATAATTCATTGTACCCACTTTGTATTTCTTTTATATGCAAGTTTTGCTAATACGGTTTCCTTTTCAGTATAGATTAATGTATAAACTCTGTTCTTACCGTAGAGGGAAATCCTAGACCATAGTGTATAAATCTATGACTCTTTTGGGGGTTAATAACTTTTCCTCATAACGGGGTTCTTGTCTCAACAGAAGGAGGGAGGATTACACCTATGAGTCAATTTCTTGATTTAATTCCTTAACCTATGCTTATTTGTATTGACTGATATTCAAATTATTACTGATGTGAAGTTTCTTTATGATAAATAAAATTTACATAAACTTTATTCACATGTGTCGGTCGGCTCGTCAAAAATATCCATTTCCCATAATTAGTTTTTTCACGTCTGTGCGTCTAACTGGTCATTTATGTGTGTGCAGTAAAATGACTCAGGATGGTGACACAACAAGAGAAATCCATACTAGAATTGCTTTGGCAGCTAGCGCCTTCAATAGATTATCTAACATTTGGAAATTACGATCATTGAATATACACATACCAAGCTTCGTCTGTTTAATTCAAATGTTATCTCAGTGTTAACATACGGCTGTGAGAGTTGGAAAATAACAAAATCATTGGAGAACAAGCTGAATACATTCGAGAACAAATGTCTTAGAAAACTCATGAACATCAGTTGGAAAGAATTCAAGACTAATCGACAAATAAGAGAAGACTCTAGGCAGAAATATGTCTCCGACTATATAAGGAAAAGACGATGGTCATATATCGGTCATGTCCTACGAATGCAAAACAACAGAATACCACTACAGGCGCTCACTTGGGTTCCTGAGGGTAAGCGGAAAAAAGGAAGACCAAAAGAAACACTCAGAAGAACAATAATAAGAGAAGGAAGAACGTTGGGCCTAAATAATGTGCAAGAGCTAAGAGGAGTGGCGTCACAACGAACAACCTGGAGAGCACTGGTTTCTGCCTTATGCGCCGTGTTTGGCGCTTAAAGAATTTATTATTATTATTATTATGTGAGTGGTTGATTATATATATATATATATATATATATATATATATATATGTGTGTGTGTGTGTGTGTGATAGGGTGGGGCGAGATGATGATGATGCTATTGTGATATGTGATCACTCTCTTTTCACACTCGCAACCGAACCAATTCAACAATAAAACTCTGATTCTTAAGGCAGGGGCTGTATTTATTTTTACAACCCATTCAGTGACTAAGAGCACACTGAAGCAAACACTAAACAAATAAACCAACAAACCAAACACCAAACAAACACCCAACAGTGCTCGATTGCGAATCTGAAGAAACAAACAAAGCAACGAATAGTTAAAATCATAGTTAAATAATGATACTCTCACCTGCCAAACAGTCCTTCCACGCCACCTGACACCCTCAACTATCACACACGCACCCACTCATGCGTGTCGTCCAATGCGACTAGTATGGTGTTGTGCATGAGGCTGGCAATCTCACCGTGTAACATAGGTTGCTACTGAAACCACTACTGCAAGAGCATCTGAATGCTTCATGCAGAGGCAAACCACACTGGTGGCCCCATGCTCCCTCAGGAGCGGAGAAGAGAGATATATATCTCTGAGTGAGCCCACGTGCTCTCACAAACCATTCTACTCATAACCATAATTAAATAATAATAACATGGACATAAAATAATATTCTTCAACTACATGTACAACAAATATTCTCAATAATAAGAATAAACCACCACCTCGCAACTGATCCATCTCAATATTCATCCCTACTCAAAGTAATCCACTAAAGATATACAGTAGAATAATCAATAATCGTGAAACACACTTAATTACTCATATATTAAAGAACAAAATAAAATTACTCTTGACTCAACAACTAGAAATAAAGTCATCACCACGTGGCCTCCCGGCTGCCATCTTAATATTTTTGCTAACAGGTTCATATTATCTAAATTCACGTGAAATAGCTTCAAACCATATTTGCCTTTCTGATAAATGAAATAATCGCTCTTAAACTTTCACATCTATCTATCTATTTAGTCTTAATTCACTAAACATTAAAACAGACTCGTGCTGAATATAATTTCAGACTTATAGAACACGAATGCTAAATTCTACAAAATGTGCTAAGAATTACTACTCACGTACTCTGGTCCATCTGCTACCCACACCGGTCACCTCGTCTCGTTTGTTCTCTCGTCTGGACTGATACTTCTGAAAGGCCGCTGCTGGCCATCGCACGCTTTATATAGGCACTAGGCTAATCACTTAACTTACTGCGCGCTAGGCGTATTAATTTGGCCGCATAAATAACACTCGCAATATTTGCTTTATTAGTCACGAAAACACAGATAAAACCTACCGCTATTAAATATAACACACGACTATCGAATATAACACACCACAACTAATTCTGAGGCTTTATTATGGCGTAAACTAATATATCTTCTTGAAGACTTTTCACATCCCAGAATGCTGCGCGCACATCGAAAATATATGGGCGATAAATATGCCTTGAACCTGAAGGGGGAAGCTGGGGTGTCTTTACGTAAAGTGGGAAGCCGGGTGTCTTTCCGTGAAGGGGAAAGCCGGGTGTCTTTCCGGCCCCATCACATATCTCCCTCCTGATTTTGTTGTCGTCCCGACAACATCACTACCTCTGGCACTTCAATTGTAACCTCTCAGATCGTCTCGGGGCAGGACCCTCTATCGGCTGCATGGCATACCAGCCTGGTTCGGGCATTAGACCATGCACGTCCTCCCCAGGGGTGGTCTCATCTGGCGAAGCTGGTGCCTCAGGTAGGCCTAGTGTAGCATCTACCAGATTCAGAGAATCATCTTTGTCCTCACTTTGTCTCAGTTCGTGCACCGCAACTCTCATCTTCAGATCTTCGTTGTCTGCTGGCCTTATCACATAAGGACCACCGCTAGCTTCTGGAATTGATGATACAATGAATTCGTCGTTGGACCACACGTCGTGTATTTTGGCCCTGTCAGTGTAGTGCACTCTTTTCCGCACTCTTTCACCCACTCGACATGGTGTGGGGCCTGGAAGCTGATTACTTCTCTCCCTCCTGTCAGCGGCCATTTTCTGCATTCTCTCTGCAGCTTTTTGATGTGCTATGTGCAACATCTCTAGGTGACCTTGCAGCAACTCATCAGTTGTCTCTGGCTCTTCATCTTGGCGCGTGCCTATCATGAAGTCTAGAGAAAGCCTCGGTTCTGTGCCGAAGAGGAGGTAGTATGGTGAGTACCCTGTCGAAGAGTGGGGGGTGGAGTTGTAGACCATAACCACCTCCGCTAGATGCTCAGACCACCGTCGCTTCTGGTCGGCTGTCATGGGTCTCAGCAAATCATGCAACGTCTTGTTGAAGCGCTCGCACTGCCCGTTGCCTTTAGGATTTTAAGCTGTAGTGCGGCTCTTGTTGACTCCATATACCTTGCACAGCTCTGCGACTATTGCTGATTCGAAATTCCGGCCTTGATAAGAGTGTATTCTCTGAGGAGCTCCGAGATACTGGAACCACTTTTCCACTAGGGCCTTGGTGACCGTAGTTGCTTTGTGGTCTCTTGTTGGTATAGCAATGGTGTACTTGCTGAACACATCTGTCAGCACTAATATATTCTCAAACCCTTTGGAATCCCGTTCTAGCAGTGTGAAATCCATTGCTACCACCTCAAGTGGTCTGGAGGCAATCAAGTTTCCCGATGGCCCATGAAACTTCAGTTGAGGTGCCTTGGCAATGTTACATCGGTTGCATCTGCGACAAAAGACGTCAACATCAGCTGTGATGCCTACCCAGAAACACCTACTTCTCAGCAACTGCAGCATGCGCTCTCTTCCCTGATGGCCCACCCTGTGACCAGAGTCTAGTATCCGTGGTTTCATGGACTCAGATTACCAGTTGCTTCATGCTGGATCAATCTGATCCCTTCACTGTCCGGTATAACAACCCGTCACTTCGAGCCGGTTACTCTGATTAAGTAGTTTCCTTACAGCCAAGGGGATCTTTCGAGCATCTTTTCCTGCAGGTCTGGTGCCATCCTTTACCATCTTCCTAACCATCGCTACCACATCATCAGCTCCATGGAGATTTATCAATTCCTCACGCGAATAGGTGGGAAATGCTTGAGTGGTTGCTGGTGCTGTGGTTGATTCGGCCGGGACCCTTTCACTGATATCTTTCTGGCTTGTTGCTGCCATCAACTCTATCTCTAATGGTATCTGGGTAAACTCTCTGATAACCTCAGCTGTTATGCCACTTATTGCAACATCTGCGTCATCCTCCAGTTCTTCGCCTGCGATTTCAATAGAAAAACGGGACACATAATCTGCATTTCCATTGGCTCTCGCTGCCCGATGTCGGATTGTGTAGTTAAACATCGCCATCTGGGCCATCCATCTCTGCTCTATAGCTCCCAGTTTAGCTTTCTCCCAGAAGGCCAGACCCCTATTGTCTGTAAATACCTCTACTTGTGATCCTAGCAGGTAACTTCTGAACTTCTCAGTTATAGCCCACTTAAGACCTAGCAGTTCCAGCCTCATACTGCTTTTTGAGTTTCTTTCAGAGGCTCGAAGTGTGCGACTTGCATATGCCAAGACTTTCTTTGTTCCATCTTGCACTTGCGAAAGAATTGCTCCCAATCCTTCAAATGATGCATCTACCTCCAGGATAAATGGTAGCGAGAAGTTAGGGAACCCTAATAGCGGTGTGGAGGTTAGTGCCTTTTTCAGTGTCTCAAAGGCTACAGCACAGTCTTCTGTCAACAACTCTCCTATGGGTGTCTTACTTCGTCTTTTAGTCTGCATGCCTTGATTGAGCGCAGCTACTAAATCATGTAGCGGTTTGGCTTTCTTTGCAAAGCCCAGGACAAATCTGCGGTAGTAACTGGCCAATCCCAGGAATGACCGTAACTCAGTCTGGGAACGTGGTACAGGGGCCTCTTGAACAGCCTTCACCTTGTCTTCCATAGCTCCTATTCCGTCTGCCTAAATCGTATGCCCCAAGAATTAAATCGTTGTCCTGAACAGCTTATACTTTCCTCCATTCAACTTTAGCCCTAGCTGGCGTAGCTTAGAGAATACTCTCTCCAGCCGGCTCAAATGGTTAGGGAAGTCAGCAGAGTACACTAAAATGTCATCAAGGTATTCTAGTATCAGCTGGAACACTAAATCATGCATACTGCTCTGCATTAATCGTTGGAATGTGCTGGCAGAGTTGGCTAAACCCATAGGCATCCTGGTGTATTCATAAAGTCCAAAAGGGGTAGTGAAAGCGGTTTTCCCTTGGTCTTTCTCATCCATTGCTACTTGATAATAACCACTTGCCAGATCAAGTGATGAGAATATCTTTGCTCCCCCTAGTGCATCCAGGTACTCATCCACTCGGGGTAGAGGGTAGGCATCCCTCTTCGTCTTGCTATTGAGTGCCCTGAAGTCTACGCAAAGTCTAAGCCGACCATCCTTCTTCCGGACCAAAACTATTGGGGAGGCCCAAGGACTGCAACTCTCCTTGATTATTTGTTTGTCAAGCAAACCTTGTAGGTGATCCTGTACCTCTCTATAGAAAGCAGGAGGTATCCTCCTGTAAGGCTGCTTAACTGGGGTGTCATCTGTTAATGGGATGGTGTGCATTACCCTGTCTGTGTACCCTAAATCTGTCTCATCTGTGGCAAAAAGATCGGCATAGCGTCTCAACAACGCTCTTACTTCCTGCTCTTCAGCCTCACTACCCTCAAACCCGGTCAGGTCAATTGGGCACATCTCTTGCTCTGGATTCGTGTATGGTGGACTTGCTGACATTTCTATCTCTTGAGCCCCTACGACTCTAAAATATGTGCTATAGTCCACCCCAGCTTCTGTCAGTACTTGTACTTGTGTCCCGGGCGCTAAAAATAAGTCCTCATCTCCCAAATTTATGGCCTGAATATCACAGGACCAACTTCTAAGAACAGTCAATGTATGACTCATAATCAGCCCTCTGTGTTCTAAGTCTCTGTTGGGCTCAAAGAGACAAGTTCTTTCTGACTGGCCTCCTCTCCTGCATTTGACTGTTATGGCCCTGATCGATCGAGCAGGTATGTGGGTTTGCTTTCTCCCAGATACCCATACTTTTATATAGTCTGATTTCTGCGTCATCCCTTGATCCCTTGGAGGGTCCCATCTTAGTATGTTCTGTATGTTTGGGATTTCCACAAGGACATTAGTACCTATGATCCCTGGTGTTTTCTTCTGGTTTCTAGGTCCTTGTACTTCCTTGACAACATAAACTGCACAGTTTTTCACTACTGTGCACCCAACTTGTATGTCCACCACTAAGTGACCAATATATGGAATGGTGGCACTATTTGCTGCTGTCAGGCGCACCCATCTACCCTCATCCAAGGGGAGCCCTCCAAACATCTCCCTGAAACATTGCTCTGTGATGGTAGACACCTGTGAACCTGTGTCAAACACACAATTTACCTCTTTTCCTTCCATCAGCACTACTCCTTCAGGCCGACCTCCTACCATCTTGATCCGGTTTTCTTGGTGCTCTCCCTTCACGTTTCTTTCTTCAAGCTCCTGGGGATTTGGTCCGCTGCTGGTCGACATTTCCTGTGTTGGTTGAATCTCTAACCTTCCTTCTGAGTGGCGGTCCTTCTGCCTGCGCTCCACTTTGTGTGATACCCTAGCCGCAGAGTTACTAAACGGACAGCTCGCCACTAAATGTTGTGCTGACTTGCATTGGAAACATCTTCTAGGTAGAGGACCACATGGACACCTGGCAGCTATATGATTCCCAAAATCAGCGCAGTTATCGCACCTGATTCTCCGGCTTCCATTCCATAAATGACGTTTTTTTCTACTTCTGTACCCGCGGCTGTCTCCGTGGCGTCTAGAGATGGTCCTCCTGTTAATGACCCCCACTTGCCGCACCAACATCTCAGTCTCCCTATTATCTGGAGAAACAAGCCCTTTTCTTCCATTTACATTCTTCCTCATGCCAACCTGTAATTGCCTGCCACATATACATGCACTCTTTCTATTTGAGTCACAAAGCTCCCCTTCCACAGCCTGACTCCCAGCCACGGAGGGGTCTAGTTTAGTGCCTGTTGCGGGCATTAACTCTGGACATGCCCTAAATTTTTTCACCTAAAGCATCGGATGGTCCTTGCCGGCCTTCTCTGCCTGCCTTGCATTTCAGCCATCTGGATCTTCAGCTGAGCCACCTCTGCTCTGAGTTGCTCCACTTCGGCGTTTCCTTCATGTGACCTGGGTGCCATTTCTTCGTCGGATGCGGTGACTGTGGCTATTCCAGCTCTTGCTGTTTGACCACTCCCAGTCCATCACAGAGCATCATCTTTATGGATACAAATGACACTGCAGGCTGGTGCCGGACCCTGTCCTCCATCATTCTCCGCGTCAAGTCGTCTCTTAGACTGGCAACAAACTGGTCCCTTAGCACCGTTTCGTCAAGCTTGACACCATTGGCTTTCTCCTGCGCCCCTGCTGGCTGCTCAAATATCTCATGCAGCTTATGGGCAAACTCACGCACCGATTCCCTTGGCCCTTGGTACGCTGAATAAAATAGCGCCATTAGTTCTTGGGTGCTCCTCGATTCCCCATACACCCTGAGTATGGCCTGAAGCATTGCCTTCGTGTCATTGTCTCTTACTTGTATCCGCAGCTCCCTGCGGACAACTGGGGTCACACTGTCGAGGATCACATCGGCTTGGTCCTCCTTACTCATGTAGCCGGACCTCCACGCAGCTCTAACCTCCCTTGCATAATCCTCCGCGTTTGGCCCTGTGCGTTCTCCAAAAGTTCTCACTTTCTTGTGAGTTGGCGCCAATATGCACCGTATGTGTTCTGGCTACTGATCCCTCATTTTGCACCACTGATGCACCGATCACGTGTGTTGGATCTGCATCCTCGTGCTCCCCTTTGCTCGTAGCACGTGTGCTCCTTGCGGACATCTTGCTGCAAGACCGCATTGCTGGGTGTTTACAATATTTGTTCGTTTGCTTTTTGCTCGGTGTTACTGTCTGTCTATCCTGTCGACGACGCCAATTGTTATAGGGTGGGGCGAGATGATGATGATGCTATTGTGATATGCGATCACTCTCTTTTCACACTCGCAAAAGACCCGATTCAACAATAAAACTCTGATTCTTAAGGCAGGGGCTGTATTTATTTTTACAACCCATTCAGTGACTAAGAGCACACTGAAGCAAACATTAAACAAATAAACCAACAAACCAAACACCAAACAAACACCCAACAGTGCTCGATTGCTAATCTGAAGAAGCAAACAAAGCAACGAATTGTTAAAATCATAGTTAAATAATGATAATCTCACCTGCCAAACAGTCCTTCCACGCCACCTGACACCATCAACTATCACACACGCACCCACTCATGCGTGTCGTCCAATGCGACTAGTATGGTGTTGTGCATGAGGCTGGCAATCTCACCGTGTAACATAGGTTGCTACTGAAACCACTACTGCAAGAGCATCTGAATGCTTTATGCGGAGGCAAACCACACTGGTGGCCCCATGCTCCCTCAGGAGCGGAGAAGAGAGATATATATCTCCGAGTGAGCCCACGTGCTCTCACAAACCATTCTACTCATAACCATAATTAAATAATAATAACATGGACATAAAATAATATTCTTCAACTACATGTACAACAAATACTCTCAATAATAAGAATAAACCACCACCTCGCAACTGATCCATCTCAATATTCATCCCTGCACTCTGAAGCATGTCGTATGTGACGACTGGTGCGCCTGGCAACCAGCGTGTCGTATATGACCCCTGATGAGATTGGGAACCCATCACATGAAACACATTGTTACAGAAACAACCACTGCAATAGCATAAAAATGCTTCTTGTGGGCCTGTAATGGACACCAGCCGCATTGGTGTTTCTATGCTCTGCAAGGAGCAAACAGAGAAACACCTGTCTCAACAAAGGAGTAGCCTCGCGCTCTCCAGAAATCTAAATACATATTCTCACCTCACTCAAAGTAATCCACTAAAGATATACAGTAGAATAATCAATAATCGTGAAACACACTTATTTACTCATACATTAAAGAGCAAAAAAAAATTACTCTTGACTTAACAACTAGAACTAAAGTCATCACCACGTGGCCTCCCGGCTGCCATCTTGATATTTTTGCTAACAGGTTGATATTATCTAAATTCACGTGAATAGCTTCATACCATATTTGCCTTTCTGATAAATGAAATAATCGCTCTTAAACTTTCACATCTATCTATCTATTTAGACCTAATTCACTAAACATTAAAACAGACTCGTGCTGAATATAATTTCAGACTTATAGAACACGAATGCTAAATTCTACAAAATGCGCTAAGAATTACAGCTCACGTGCTCTGGTCCATCTGCTACCCACACTGGTCACCTCGTCACGTTTGTTCTCTCGTCTGGACTGATACTTGTGAAAGGCCGCTGCTGGCCATCGCACGCTTTATATAGGCACTAGGCTAATCACTTAACTTACTGCGCGCTAGGCGTATTAATTTGGCCGCATAAATAACACTCGCGATATTTGCTTTATTAGTCACGAAAACACAGATAAAACCTACCGCTATTAAATATAACACACGACTATCGAATATAACACACCACAACTAATTCTGAGGCTTTATTATGGCGTAAACTAATATATCTTCTTGAAGACTTTTCACATCCCAGAATGCTGCGCGCACATTGAAAATATATGGGCGATAAATATGCCTTGAACCTGAAGGGGGAAGCTGGGGTGTCTTTACGTGAAGGGGGAAGCCGGGTAATATATTGGTAATATGTCTGACTAACAAAGTTCTGTTGTAGAGATAGGCTGAAGGAGAGAAGCTTCTTGATTTCAGGGACAGACTTTACCTATTTTTCCACCATCTCACTCGTGAAAATCTATTTCTATACCTTATCTCCCATTGAGCTATCACCTGCTCTATGCTAGTTAGAAGGGGCCAATCTATGTCTTAATCCCCCTACCAAAAATCTACGACAGTAAGGAGAGAACTACAAATATTCAGTGGGATACTGGAAGATGAGTCAGGTCTGTATTTCAGAGCTGGCATTTGCTGATGATGTTGCCCTAATTGCAAAATCAGATGCACATCTCCAATCCAACCTGCAAGTCTGGAAGAAAGAGCTGGTAAAGAGAGGGATGGTCATAAGCAGCTCTAAACAAAATCCATGGTGATATCACGAGAAGAAAGAAAACATCAGATTAAGCTCGGAGAATAGGTCATGGAGCAGGTCGACCACTTTAAATACCTCAAAGCTATTATAGACTGAAAGGAAGGCACCATAGAAGAGTTGGCCACTCGAAAAGCAGCAGCTGGGAGACATTTTAGGCTATAAATCGAGGATTCCTCAGCAAGAGAGAGGCTGGTAAGAAAACGAAGGAGGGTGTATACCGCTCCACCTATGTCCCAATCTTGACATATGGATGCGAGTCATGGGCAATGACTACAACCCACAAAAGCCAGATCCAAACCTCAGAAATGAGGTATCTGAGGAAGCTGGCTGAAGTAACAAGAAGAGACATGGTCTACAACCAGACGATATGTCAAAGCCTAAAATCCCACCCCCTGCAGATCCAAGTAGAACAGTGCCAACTACGATGGTTTGGCCATGTCTGCAGAATGGGAGAAGATTGGCCACCATAACAAGCATGGGAAACAAAGAGCCAGGGATCCAGACCCCCAGGATGACCCAGAGATTGCTGGGAGGACAACATTAGACAATCTTTGAAGGACCGAGGACTAGAATAGAACCTGGCCAGGAGGAAGACAGCTGATAGGATAGTCTGGCGCTCTCTCTTCCAAATCTCTACACCTCACGGTAGAAGGGGAACGACTAAGTAATTAAGTAATCTCCACCCTTTGTAGTTGGGCCACTGGCTTTTAATTTTTAAATCTGAAGTCCTATCAATATAGTGCGCAATTTTATATTTTGTTCATATTAAATAACTATTTTTACACTTTACGAAATGATTATTGAGTTAGGTCAGTGTTGGTGTTTCTGTTGCTAATTGTGTTTTTTTTTCTGATTGTTGTATTTTATGGTTTATCGATGGCTGTGGTAAAGAAACTTTATAAAATAGAAAAGTAAACTGGTAAGAACATCTGTGTCAACATTTTTGTAAAGCCACTTGTAAATCAGTTTTTGTTGTTTACTCGACGAACATTTTTCTATCTGCAAAATTATAAAATCAGTTCTTTGTTCCAGAATTCAGAATAAATATGGCAAAAGCAGAACAAACCAAAAAGAAGTGCAGACAAAACAGCGTGGATTATCTGAAAATGGATTTATTCCAGCACTAAATAACCAACAACTGCCAATGTATCTATTATGTTTGTGGGCCTTTTCAAATGAGGCGATGAAACCTTCCAGACTACTTGAACATTTGAAAAAAATTCACCCTTATAAAACAGATACAACTTTGACATATTTTCAGTCACTTCGTGAAAACTTTCAAAAACGTAAAACTGTCCGTGACATGTTTGTCAACATTTCACAACAAAGCTGTAAAGGTTTGCAAGCTTCATACACAATTTCATTGCTGATAGCTAAATCTGTAAAGTCTCACACAATTGCAGAAAATTTGATTTTGCCAGCTATAAGTGAGTTTGTGAGTTATGCATAAGTCACCTGAACAAATAATGAAAGTAATTCTGTTCAGCAATACCTCAGTTCAAAGAAGAATATACGAAATGGCTGATAAAGTTGAAAATACATTGTGCAACATACTTAGAACAACATAATTTGCATTGCAGTTGGATGAGTCAACTTTGCCGGTCAACGAATCTTTGCTTCTTACCTATGTTCGCTTCGTAAAAGATGAAAGCTTGGTTCAAGAGTTGTAATGGGCTTAGCAACTAGTAACTGATACAAAAAAGAAGTTAATATTTCGTGTAGTAAAGAATTATTTCAAAGAGAAGGACATTCCGCTTACTAACATTCTGCTTTGTGCAACAGATGGGGCACCATCAATGATAGGTCGTTACCGCGGGTTTATCGCTTTCTTAAAATAAGCTGTACCTGGTATATTTACAATTCACTGTGTAATTCACAGACAACATCTTTTCACAAAAAATTTTAGTGATCGGCTTCACAAATCATTAAATACTGGTATCACAGCGATTAGCAAAATTAAGTCCCATGCTCTCAATTCTCAACTATTTTGAGAGCTTTGTACTGAGAATGATAAACAGTTTGAACGTTTGCTGATGCACACATAAGTCAGGTGGCTTTTGAAAGGAAATTGTCTGAGACGCTTTTATGCTCTTTTTGAAACTGTGGTAGAATTGTTCAAAGACTTGCATGCTTCGCTCAGTACAGAACTAACGAATATCAGGCATGACATTGCATATTTGTCAGATTTATTCACAAAGTTAAATGAAGTAAATCTACAACTGCAAGGAAATGATATTAATCTTATAAATGTCAAATCTGTCATCTCCACGTTTCTGGCCAAATTAACGCTATTCAAATGGAATATTGGCCGTCTCAAGTTAATCCAATTTCCCAGCCTCTTAGAGTCGGAAGAGAAAGACAAAATACCAGAGGACAATCAAGTATATTGTGCACACCAGGGGCGTATCCTGGTAATGCGAGCCAGGTGTGCTGCTACTTAAAATGAATATGTACGCCTACTATTTAACCCCTTCTTCTCTTTATTTAAAAACAACCTATATTCAATTACGCAACGATAGTTATTCGGCTGGAAGACAAACATTAAGTAAATAATACATATTTTCACTTACGGGTTTCACTTGAAGATCAGATCTATTCTTCTTTCCTTTTGCAGAAATTTATCTGTTACAGCATCGTAAAAAGTATTCTTCATTCTAACCTTGCTCAAAAGTTCCTTTTCAATGGACAATAGGCTGAGACTGGAGAGTCGATCTTGACCTTATGTAGATCTGTGGTAACTGTGGATTCGCTTTAAAGCTGAAAACGATCTTTCTACAGAAGCAGTAGTTGCTGGGATTGTCATTATCAATTCTGCCAGTTTGAACACTTCTTTAAAGTCTGAACTGAGATCATTTTCAACTAAGAACTGCAGTAACTCATGATCTGACTTGTTGCAGAACTCATCCGAACAATAAAGTAGAACAAGTTCATTCTTCAATCTTACATAGTCGAACATTTCTCCATAAACGTCTTTTAATTTTTTGATGAGGTCCTCTGGAAATATTTCTTGAAACTGGTATACTTTTGCTCATAAAGAAGGTGGAAATACTCAAGTTTCTTTAAAGCTGCAAACCGTGTTTCTGTGTGAACACTAATGTTATCATTGATTTCAAAATACAGTTGGCAACATGCATCTTTTCCTATACAACCACGGCGTCGTTTATTTGTAGGTGATTCAAATTCTTCTCCCCTCCTTCCCAATGCAGCTTACCAAATCTCATTAAAGGCAGTATCCCTTGCTCGTTGAAAGTCATTTTTGATCTCTTCTATATTCTTGCAGCAGTACAAAATATCGAAATTTCTTGTTTGAAGTAAATTGTATAAAACATCTGTATATGCAAATAATCTTGAAAATACTTGAAGTAGGAAATTGTATTTAGGCTCCTCAAGAAAGACAAAAAGCCTTGCGATTTAACCACTGTGTCAGCATCCCATTCTAAAGAACAATCAATGACATTTTCAAAAAAAGTCAATAAGCTCTAACCAATGATCGTTCACTGTATGTACTAATCTGGAAGTGAAGTTCCACCTGGTAGGTGCTACAGTTGGCAACTTCTTAAAAAGAATTTCTTGAAGAGCTATTGTTCTCTTAGACGATTTTGAGAAAAATGCAGAAAGACCATTGAGAGTTATAAAAAAAAATATTGCAGACTTTGATATTCATCAAACTTTGTTGCAAGACGAGGTTCAATGCATGGGCACAGCAATGAGTAAAGAGTGCTTTTGGGTAAACATCAATAACCTTTTTTTGTAAGCCATCCAAATGACCTGCCATCACAGACGCTCCATCATAAGTTTGCCCAACTAACTTATCTTTAAGTTTGTATTCTTGACCCATGCTAACTACATGTTTAAACAAACCTTCTGAGGTTCTATCCTGACTAACGTCGGTAAGCCCGACAAACCTTTCATAAACAACACCATCTAATACATATCTTAAGACGGTTGACAGCTGTGATTTGCACGTGATATCACAACTCTCATCTAGAAGTATAGCAGCAAAGTTTGAAACGTGGACTTCCTTCTTTATTTCATCAATGAGGACTTGTAAGATAGCCTGAATGAGATCATTTTGCTCAGCCGGAGAGGTTACGCGGAAAACTGTAGAGCTCTGTAGGTGATGTTCCAAAAGAGGGTCATAAGCTGAAGTGCATCCAGAAACTCTAAATAGTTGCCTCTGTTGAAAGAGTCATTACACTCGTCATGTCCTCGAAAAGAAAGCTCATGTTTACCAAGGAAGCATACCGCATCAATCAGACGTTTCAAGATATCTCGATTCTTTTTTACAAGTTCATTATGTTGGCTGATACTTTTATCGAGCTGATCATTAAGCAAGACGTCCACTCTTTGTCGGCCAAACATTTTCAGCTGAAAAATACATTGGACATGGCTTTTAGTCTTTTCGTGTCTCTGTGCAGCTGTACTTAAGTGGTTAAGATCATCAAATCCATTTCAACTCCATACGTTGCCTTCTGAAGAAAATAAAAAAAACAAGGCCAACAGAACAATTTATTCCTCTTTTCACAACCAGTTAACCAATCCACCAACTTGTTATGAGCTGTTGAAAAATGGCGTGTGTATACTTCTGTCTTAGTTTTATGTACTGTTTTTAAGAGTGGTAACTCGGGACATGGTTTACCGTTACTCACAAATGACAGTTTTCCACTAAAACTTAGTGAACAAAACTTTTTTTTAGCGATGTCGTCCAACACTTGCATTTTGGGTATATGTCAATTATCTCCGAAATACTAATTAACTTACAACTTGAAACTCACTGTCACTGTAATAATCTGCACTCCCGGCAACTAACAAAAATTAATCACAAAAAAAAAAAAACACTGCACTTGGACACAGCCGATTTTTACAACTCGAGAGCTGCAAGACGACCGCACGCATGTTCGTATTGTATTGACGTATCTGGCTATGACCCCGATCCACACAAACCAGTCTTCAGACGTGAAACCGAAAGGTACAGCACTCATTGTGACGGAATTACCCAAGAAACTTTGGGCGATTGCTACCAACCAATAAAAACTGCACTATAAAACGCGACTGGGAAACTGAAACAAGATATACTCGTAGATTCTTTGAGGGAAAATCCGTTATCCTGATGCGTGCGGTCCGAAAGCAGAACATTAGAAGATAAGTATTTTATAGAATAATAAATTAAATTTTTATTTTTCTTCGGGCATAGGTGTGCGCAGCACGCACAGCACACATAGAGAATACGCCACTGGTGCACACTTAGATATGCTGCATAAAGACATGTCTCGGAGGTTTCTGGATCTTCTTTTGATCACGATTCCAGACTGGATAATAAATCCATTCCTGGACACATGCAGGGAGGAACTAGGAAGGGTGGAAGAGGAACTGATATTGCTTTAACATGACATTGAGCTTAAGCTAATGTTCAATAAATATTATCAAGACTTTTGGTTGCAGAAAGAAATCTCTGAACGCTATCCTGCAGTGTGGTTTCAGCGCGGTTGTCCAACTTCTTTCGAAGCAGAGAAACAGACTGCAGATTACTGAACATGGAGATATGAGACTCCTTCTAAGTAACTTTCAGGCTGATGTTGAGTAGCTGATATCACTACACCAGGCACATAAGTTAAAAAATGAAATAAGTTTGTTACTAATTTACTTTCGCATACTGATGTTTGTTTTATTGCATTAAATAATTAAGTTTTTCTTTTTTAAATTAAGTTATTAGATAAGCGTATCTGTAACTTTATATTAGAATTTGATAAAGTGAGCAATTAGTTGTTACTGTATTAACTATTGCTCTTATTTTTAACTCTTTACATTTGTTTATGTACTGTGGGGAAATGCAGGTTCCGCTGGGGACATGCCCTGGGAGCCCAGGGGGCGGTGACCCAAAAAGGTTTCGGAAACACTGCTCTAGAGCAAGTTGCAAAAATGATTTATAACACCAACTCCGACTGCCACCAGGTAGTCATCCTCACAGATGCACTGTCTGTACTGCAAGTTCTCAAGGGTGGTAAAATCCCGCATCTGAGAAATGAACTAAGCAAGTTAGCTGCCAAAAAAGCGAACCATACTTCAGTGGGTACCATCCCATTTAGGCGGACGTGGAAATGAAAAGGCAGATAAACTTGCCAAAAATGGAGGAGAATGTGAACAAGAAGATGACTAAATCACATACTTTGAGAAAAAGAGAGCTATCCAGGCTATCAGAAGAGAACAGAATCAACCCAACGACGACTACCACTCAACACTGAACTAAAAGCTGTACGGAGGTAAAGAGGAACTCCAGAAAATGGTCGAATTCATCATGAGAACTCATCTGATGTTGTAAAATTCAAAGATGCGATCACAAGAAGAAGAAGAAATCAGCTGCATACTGGTATACAGGAAATTTTAAAAATGGTTGTTATTGGAATGGCTTCACTAAAGATTCAGACATTAATTTCCACACAGTTGCAGGCATCAGCAGGAAGAGATTACGAGAGCTTAAAGTAAAACAGTCAGCCACTGCTTTCTTTGAACTTATTCAAGTTGACATCTGAGGGTGAACGAAGAAGAAGATATATGGAGAAATGAAGGTACGCATTTAAATAAGCTTCTTTTAAAGCAGTGGAGCATCTCAGTTGAGGCTGAATGCTGGTACATATAATGTAGGCTCGTGTGCTGTTTTTATGTGTTACTTCAAAATGTTATCCATCTCATGTATCTATCCCCTTCTGGATCATTCTGTAACACTGTTTTCTTCTATAGCTAATTTATTGGAGAAGGGTTTAAAAAGTAGTCATGGTGAAATCAAGCATTAAGAGATCTTAGGCTATAGCTTAAACTACCACATACAAAAAAGTGACACTGGCATCTTTGATACACTTGTCTGTAATCTAGCATGACCTGTAGTTAAAGTACTAGTAATAGCACATTCAATAAGACACATGCTACCTGTCTAGCTGTTGTCTGGAGACATGGGCTGTGGAAAGGGGTAGCTAAGTGCAGAACCTGTTTTACAACCATCAGTAAAAGAGTGTTTCATGCATTTATTTTCTCATGAATGAAGGGTTGTAACTTCTATGCTTTTTAAAAAGCATGGGGCTATCACAGCATTTGTTGTGATGAATTCTCAAGTGGGCTGTTTTACCTGATGAGATTGCAAGCCCTTAGTCACATCTGAAGCTGTGCCATTTTTGAAGCAGTTG
Source organism: Oreohelix idahoensis (assembly GCA_024509875.1). NCBI lineage: Eukaryota > Metazoa > Mollusca > Gastropoda > Stylommatophora > Oreohelicidae > Oreohelix > Oreohelix idahoensis. Next base: position 87,569 of record JAMPIV010002322.1, read on the forward strand.
TCCTCATATTTTGCCTTCTTATAGAACTCCTGAAACTACATAGATTTTTACCCATAGTGGCAGGTTACAATGGAAGATGGGCTGATAGAATAAGTGAACATAGGAATAAGTACCAAACCTATACAAGATGATTTCACTGAAGGTTGGCTCAAGTAAAAGCTGCAGAAAATGTTAAATATAAGTTTCACAGAAAGAAACGAACACAGTGAGAATCATCGGCATATTTATAGGGATACTGGAAATTAACTGTCTTTTAGCAGGTTGAGAATCCTCTAAGTAGTCTAAGAGCTTTTAGGTATCTTGCTAAAAAACAAGATTTTGGCAAAGGTAAGCCTTTGCAACTATCGCTCCTAGCTCTACAAAATGGGTTCTCTCGTGACCAAAGTTTTCGATTGCAGTGTCTGGGGCTAGTGAGCTCTAGGGTTAAATTTTAAAAAATCTCATTTTCAGCTGACAGATGTATGGGACCACAAACCATCTTTCCTAAACAATTTATCTTCTTAAATTAATGAATTCCTGAACACTCTTCCCTTGAAAGAGCCTCAGTGATATACATTTTCTTTACCATGATTTCAGAGCATGAAAACTAATTATAATCACTACTACTGTATAGTAGCCACCATACCAATTACATCCCATTAATGTTAGCTGCCCAGCAACTATCTGTTCTATACAAGCCAGCAAGCACTTTGCACAGATGAGGCAAATTTATAGTAACAAACTATTTTTGAATAACCGTATAATCAATAACTCTGTGCAGGTGAAAGAAGATTTAGTGTGAAGTCAGGCACACAAGTACGGTAATTTATTGAACATTCCTTTATAAAGTAATTAAATTAAGTTTAATGCAAAAAGATAGAATGAGAGAAAAATTTAGCCTATGACACCCATGAAGGAATCTTGAAAAATAAATACTCATGAAAGCATTCACAACCTTTGAAAATTTTCTTCACTCCAAAATTAATGTCAGCAAAATGTATTTGTGGGAATATTAGCTTAACTTAAGTCAAAGATCAGTGTTATATTTATAAGAGCTGAATATTATATTAAGTTATTTTAATTATTATACACATTAATTAATTGAGCAGTTTCATACAATTTTATAAACTGCTAAAACTGTTTATATCATGGCTGTTTGCATACTTTAAAAAGTTGCTACTTTAGTTTTGAATGCTTTTGGCTGACTCCAAGGTTATAAATCTTGTAGCATGTAAGGTCAACTACTTTTGCTGTGGCAGAAATATCGACTGCTTTTGTAATAGAAAAGAGGGAAGTTTAAACTACTGTATGTGCATTATTCTTTATTCATTGGGCTAAAATAATTTAATAGATTTCATGCAAAGTACCATCCATGTGTAGATTTTCATTGTTTTATAATAGTTAAAGTTAAACAGTGTCAAATTATCTTTTAATTTGTGATAGAGTTGATTTATTTTTTTTATTTTCTGAAAACTTGTTAAAGAGAAACTAAACATTATCTACCCTTAATTTGATCCGTGCAGCATGCCTCATTAATTTAGGGAAGTCAGTTTTATGAGCTTAGCATAACAAGAACAGAAAGGCTTTGCCATTGTCATACTACAAGAGAGAAAACATTGTTTAGTCACCAGATGTTTGTTTTTATAAAGTGTTTTTAATTTAATTTTTTTTTTGTGACAGTAGATTGTGATTGAGATTGTCATACTTAAATAGGTAGATAGAATATTTTTTAGTCATCAGATATGAGTATTTTTAGTCTCTCCTGCTCACTCTCCTTTACTCTTCTTCTTTGGTCCATAGCTGCCAACCGTCAAAGCAGTCAGCGGCCATCATGCCTGGTGGTGTCTTGTAGGTAACAAAAAAAATAGGATCCCGTTACTTGCCCATTGAGGCATATTGGGAATATGGTGTTAAGCCCATATTTTCTTGACCATCCGCACATTATGGGTGATGTGGTCAGCATCACGCCAGCTGCCTTAACCTTCCCAGAAGTTGCTCTTGTACCCAATTGGGGCTGGGTCGACCCAGGAGCCATTTGCGGCCTAAAAAAATCCCACATCATCTGGGGATTGAACCATTGACCTCTGAGCTAGGAAGCCAGTGCACTAACCACTATGCTACCATGGCTCCCTCTTGTAGGGCAGCAACAAATTTATTCCACTTTGTTCGGTTGGTGGCCATCCTTTGTACAGTGCCCCATTTCTGGTTCATTCCTTGCATCTCGGCTTCCACAGTTCTCCTCCAAGTTGTTTTTGGTTGGCCTCTCTTTCACTTTCCTTTGGTGGTCCATAGCATAGCTGTTCTTATAATGGTATCAGGGTCCCTTCTGAGGATGTGGCAAACCAAATTCCAGTGTCTGCTAGCTATGATAGTGTGCATGTCCTCCTTCTTCTTCTTCCGTCCTTAGCCAAAGACCGACCAAGCAGTCAGAGGCCATCACGCCTTGTGGCGTCTTAAGGGCAACAGCAGATTGATTTTCTCTGTTGTAGTTTCCCATCACGCCTAGCGGCGTCTTTAGGGCAACAACAAATAGATCCATCTGCCGTTGTTTCCGTAATCGGTGTGACAAGCCAACGGGTGATCAGCCCATTGGGCTAACATGTCCTCCTGGTTACTCTGAATAAGTAGTTCTTGTTTGCTGATGGTATTCGACCAAAAGATCCTTTACTCTGTCTGTTGTTTATTGCATGTAGGTCATGCACCTGTTTAGAAAAAATGAAACTGAATACTAATATTTTGTGTATTGCAAGCAGTAAGTCACAATCACTTTCATAATGATTATAAGCAACATGGTTTAATCAGGTTAAAAAATTATTCATTTCAACACTTGAATAAAAAATGATGCTATCACTGTTGAGCAAAGAAGAAAACAAAATTAGGTACAGAATATGGAATCTGTTAATATTTCCCAAACAGGATGTATTAAATAACACTGAAAAAATTGGGTCAGAAATCAGAATAGCATTGAAATAATCATGCCCAGATAGCATTTACACATTCAACAATTTCCATGATTGAAAGATGGACAGGTGGTATTTGAAACTTAATTGTGCATCTGAAATTGTAAATAGAAACTTGCATACATGCCACACTTAAAGGTTTACCCATAATCTGTACGGGGTGTTTGCGTTTTCAGATGTGTACGGGCCGTACACGGGTCTGTACGGGTTTTTTCGCCTAATTATTAAATATACATATAAATCTTGTGCCACTACACAATTTGCGTCATGAGATTCGGCGAGATTTTAAGCCAAGTGGATAAAAAAAAAAATAACCAATGAAAATCAAGCTGCCTATTTTTCAATTGCCGCGGGATGTGCGTGGCGTGTTCATTCACAATTTTTCGCTAAAGCTAGCGCGAGGTTACTGATTATTTGAACGATTACGCAGCACTGAAATCTTTTTTGAGTCGAGCCTATTGTTTAGGATTAATTTCCAGTTTAGTATTGGTAAGTAATTCATTTTAAAAAAAATATTACAATAACATTGTTTAGATGAAGTTAGATTTAACTGTCAGATAACTTAGGCCTATGCTTTCTTTTCCCCTAAGGTTTAGCATAATTGATTATTTACGGCTGGTAAAAAAAAAAAGGCTGATACCACTACATATTATTTGATTTCACTAAAACTTGTAGAAAGTGCGTAAGAAATGTAAATTTGAAAAATAATACAATAGCCTACAAATTATGGGTAGCCTAATAACGTAATGACGGTCGCCGAATGCTCCGCATGTATTTTCGTACCATTTAGAGTTATAATTAGGGTTACAGCTAGGGTTAACCCTAAATCTAAATGGTACGAAAATACACGCGGAGCATTCGGCGAACGTCATTCCGATATTACCAAATTATGAAACTGACAAGAAAAAAAAACCACAATAGCGTGGAAAATTTACATCTTAACTCGATCAGAGAAAAGTTTATTTGGAGTTAGCCTACTTCTCTTCTTAGTTTTAATTTCGTTTCTTTAAAAAACAATGTTATTTTGCCTTTGGTGGTCATCATTACGGTCATTCAATGATTTATAATTATTAAATCCAATTCCAATTTTTGAAGTTCGGTAGAAAAATACACAGGCTAATATTACGCCAGCGCTAGTTTATATTTTCATTACCAGCTTTAGCAACAAATGTATTAGATTTTAAATTTAAGATTCCTAACCCATAATGCTTATTACTGGTCTCTTTAGGCCTGTACTTTTATAAGGCACTATAGAAAACACAGCAACTGTTCTTCATTTCAACCATAAATTGTATTAATTTTTTTCCAAGATTCTATTTCATTATATAATATTAAAATTACAAATAATTATATTTTTCAAATTGATTATTAATATTTGTATTTACTTTTTCACATTAATATTTTTTTTTTCTGTCTAGCAGGAAATATTGCATCCATCTAACAGCATGGCTGAGCCTAACTTTAAAAAAAGGAGGTTAGAAGAAGATCAACGTCGTGGGAAGTTTCAATCTGACTGGACAACTACATTCCCTGGGATTATTGAGACATCCAAATTAGGCTCTTCACATGCATACTGTAGAATATGCAATAGAGATATTAAAGTGATGGCATCTGGCTTACACGATGTGAGGGAGCATTTCAAAACAAAACTGCATGAAAGGAACTATCAGCTGAAGAACGGAAGTTCTATCAAGGCCTTCTTTACTCAGCCTCAACAAGAAGATGATAAAATAACGAGGGCTGAAGTTTTATTTGCAAATTTTATTGCTCAACACAACATAGCTGCTTCTATAGCTGACCATTTTTCAGACTTATCAGCTGAGATGTTTCCGGACAGTGCTATTGCCAAACGTTTCAAATGCAAGCGAACCAAAACAACAGCCATTATTAAAAACTGCTTGGCTCCATCTGCAACGGAGCCAGTCATCAAATTATGCAGGAAGACACCTTTCTCCTTGATGATCGATGAGTCAAATGATAGAAAAACTGACAAGCGTTTAGCTATAATGGTGAGGGTATTTGAAGATGGCATAGGACCTAGAACCAGGTTGCTGGGCATGCCGGTCGGCACTGGTGGGAACCAGTGAAGCTATTTTCAGTGATATTGATGCTGTGTTCAGCGACTTACAAATCCCATGGATTAACTGTATAGGTTTTGCAAGTGACAACTGCAATGTAATGGTTGGCAAATCAAACTCTGTACTAACGCGAATCAAGAGCAAGAACCCTGATGTGTTTAGTATAGGGTGTATTTGCCACCTTGCAAATCTTTGTGCCAAGGAGGGTATAAAGCAGCTGACTATTCCTGTTGATGACCTTTTGATAGATATCTTCTATCATTTTGAGCATAGCTCAAAACGGAAAAAATCATACAGAGAGTTTCAACTGTTTACAGGAGTGGATGCACTAGACATACTAAAGCACTGCCAGACTCGCTGGCTTTCTTTGCAGAAAGTAGTGGACAGAATTTTAAATCAATATTCTGCTCTATCTTCATACTTCGAGAGCCACGACGATATGGAAAAACCATGCCGTGTCAAAAACATTCATCAGTTACTAAAATCACCACTGACCCAGATGACTCTACGTTTTCTCCAATTTGTGCTACCTCTGTTGACTGAATTTAACAAATTGTTTCAGACAGATGAGTCCCAAATAGGTGGTATGATGGATGAAATGGATCGTCTGCTACGAAAATTTATTGTCAAATTTGTAGAGATGAAATATGTAAAAGAGGTGAAAGATATAAGATTGTTAAAGTATGCTGAACGTGATCTACAGCATGATGACCATACACTTGCTGTTGGTCTGTCCAACAGGACATTACTGGAAGAGTTAGATATAAGTTTTCAAGTGAGAAATTCATTTTTCAGAGATGTGAGGAACTTTTATGTTGCTGTTGTGAAAAAGATATTGGATAAATTTCCATTTGAGAATGAAGTCCTTAAGGATATCAAAATTCTTGATCCAGCCTTTAAAGACACAGTTCAATATACAGCAATCTGTAAGCTGGCCAACACTTTTGCACCACATTTAGACCAAGAGGTGTTAAAGGATGAATTTGAAGATTATTGTTTGCTGCCTGATGAATGTATTTCAAGATTTGACGCTGGACAAAAAAGAAGCTTTTCTAGGTACTGGCTTGACATAATCAACCTGAAAACTAGCACTGGTCGTACACGATTTCCCAGTCTGGCAGTCATAGTGAAACGCTTATTGACATTGCCTCACAGCAATGCTGACTGTGAGAGGTCTTTCTCTATGATGAAAAAGATTCACACGGACTGCAGAAATAGACTAAATGATGATACAGTCACAGCATTTCTACAATGCAAAATAAATTCTAACTCTTGTTGTTTAGGTTTTAAAGCAAGTGAAGACATGCTTAAAAAGGCAAAGGCCGCATGTCACTATGATGGTGCAGAACCATCTAATTGAATATACTTTTACATGAATAAACTCTTTTGTTACGTTTTTCAGTCTTTGTACAGGTTTTGCGGGTCTTTGTACAGGTTTTGCGGGTCTTTGTACAGGTTTTTTTAATTTTTTGTACAGGTTTTTCATCTCTGAGGTGTGGCATGTATGAACTTGTTTGTTGTGAATTTCCCCATCTGTAATGTGCATATCCCTTTTGGAAAACACAGTGTATAAATGGTTCAGAATGTGAACGAAATGTTAGGACTAGGGCTGATAATGACATTACATGTAGTGTGTTCATGTATATGCCATTGTATACATTAGAATTGTCATTATTTTGGTACATTATATGAACACCAAAAATATGTCTTTATAATGTTTTAACAAATTATATTACCAAATCTGCTTTACCATACATGGTTTTAACATTATTACTAGCTGTATTTCTCAATTGTAATTCATGCTTATGTATAACTATTAGTTTAAGTAGGAGAAAATAGCCATAATCAATTATTTCTCAACTAATTTTTCAATAATTCATATTTGAAGAATGCTGCACATAAAATTTAGTGATGTCCATGTTCTATGACATGTCTACTTTAGATATATGTACATTGTGAATGCAATTTTACTTGAGATGTCGCAATTTTTACTCATGCATGCTGTACAAAACAATTAGTAGAAATATAAGCATAATGGCTTGCCAGTTTATCTTTCTATAATTCATACCTTAAATAAATGTACATTTGAATACAATGATCCTTGATAATGTCTCTGTAGTAATTCATGCCCATGCACGCTATATAGTGAAAGTACAGGTCCATACCCTTTTATCTGAACACCCACCTGCATGGAGGCATATCTGGAGTCATTCTTATATGACCACCAGTTATGCACAATGCTATAATATACATACACATGTGGAAGTGAACTTTGTCTGTAAATTAATATTAGACAAACATAAAGGTATGTTTTCAGGCACTCGTAAGAAATAAAGAAGTAGAACACTTGGACAACAGAAAAACAACAGACGTGAGTGGCTTACCCAGGGTTCGAACCCCGTGCCTTCCGTACGACAACTCCGCCTAGCTATCAAGCGAATCACACTGACCCCACGGCCAGCTAGGCATCCCCAAAAAAAGATGCTTTGCTGGCTATTTATCAGTACGAAACACACAAGATAACACCGGAAGTATACAGTGGGCAACTCAGCCCTTAAATGACGCAATCACTTCTGTTGTTCTCCTATTAACAGTATGTGTCAGTCCAAACAAGACAAAGACCTTGATACTGGGTCCAGTAAATAGTAGAAGACTTAAGGACATTAGTATAGAACAGAGGGTAGGTTTCTGGTATTGTATAAACATAAATAACACATAAGGAAGGGAAACCCGAGGCCTGTAAACAGTAAATTAATATTAGACAAACATAAAGGTATGTTTTCAGGCACTCGTAAGAAATAAAGAAGTAGAACACTTGGACAACAGAAAAACAACAGACGTGAGTGGCTTACCCAGGGTTCGAACCCCGTACCTTCCGTACGACAACTCCGCCTAGCTATCAAGCGAATCACACTGACCCCACGGCCAGCTAGGCATCCCCCAAAAAAAGATGCTTTGCTGGCTATTTATCAGTACGAAACACACAAGATAACACCGGAAGTATACAGTGGGCAACTCAGCCCTTAAATGACGCAATCACTTCTGTTGTTCTCCTATTAACAGTATGTGTCAGTCCAAACAAGACAAAGACCTTGATACTGGGTCCAGTAAATAGTAGAAGACTTAAGGACATTAGTATAGAACAGAGGGTAGGTTTCTGGTATTGTATAAACATAAATAACACATAAGGAAGGGAAACCCGAGGCCTGTAAACAGTAAATTAATATTAGACAAACATAAAGGTATGTTTTCAGGCACTCGTAAGAAATAAAGAAGTAGAACACTTGGACAACAGAAAAACAACAGACGTGAGTGGCTTACCCAGGGTTCGAACCCCGTACCTTCCGTACGACAACTCCGCCTAGCTATCAAGCGAATCACACTGACCCCACGGCCAGCTAGGCATCCCCAAAAAAAGATGCTTTGCTGGCTATTTATCAGTACGAAACACACAAGATAACACCGGAAGTATACAGTGGGCAACTCAGCCCTTAAATGACGCAATCACTTCTGTTGTTCTCCTATTAACAGTATGTGTCAGTCCAAACAAGACAAAGACCTTGATACTGGGTCCAGTAAATAGTAGAAGACTTAAGGACATTAGTATAGAACAGAGGGTAGGTTTCTGGTATTGGGTCCATCAAAAAAATGCATATATAAATGGCTATATCATGCCATTGAATTGGAAGGTTAGAAAAACGCAGCTATTCAGCTTGGCGGTCAAGTAACAAAGGGTAGCGTTTCTTAGTTACCGACTGTGTGGGGTCAGTGTGATTCGCTTGATAGCTAGGCGGAGTTGTCGTACGGAAGGTACGGGGTTCGAACCCTGGGTAAGCCACTCACGTCTGTTGTTTTTCTGTTGTCCAAGTGTTCTACTTCTTTATTTCTTACGAGTGCCTGAAAACATACCTTTATGTTTGTCTAATATTAATTTACTGTTTACAGGCCTCGGGTTTCCCTTCCTTATGTGTTATTTATGTTTATACAATACCAGAAACCTACCCTCTGTTCTATACTAATGTCCTTAAGTCTTCTACTATTTACTGGACCCAGTATCAAGGTCTTTGTCTTGTTTGGACTGACACATACTGTTAATAGGAGAACAACAGAAGTGATTGCGTCATTTAAGGGCTGAGTTGCCCACTGTATACTTCCGGTGTTATCTTGTGTGTTTCGTACTGATAAATAGCCAGCAAAGCATCTTTTTTTGGGGATGCCTAGCTGGCCGTGGGGTCAGTGTGATTCGCTTGATAGCTAGGCGGAGTTGTCGTACGGAAGGTACGGGGTTCGAACCCTGGGTAAGCCACTCACGTCTGTTGTTTTTCTGTTGTCCAAGTGTTCTACTTCTTTATTTCTTACGAGTGCCTGAAAACATACCTTTATGTTTGTCTAATATTAATTTACTGTTTACATCCCTCGGGTTTCCCTTCCTTATGTGTTATTTATGTTTATACAATACCAGAAACCTACCCTCTGTTCTATACTAATGTCCTTAAGTCTTCTACTATTTACTGGACCCAGTATCAAGGTCTTTGTCTTGTTTGGACTGACACATACTGTTAATAGGAGAACAACAGAAGTGATTGCGTCATTTAAGGGCTGAGTTGCCCACTGTATACTTCCGGTGTTATCTTGTGTGTTTCGTACTGATAAATAGCCAGCAAAGCATCTTTTTTTGGGGATGCCTAGCTGGCCGTGGGGTCAGTGTGATTCGCTTGATAGCTAGGCGGAGTTGTCGTACGGAAGGTACGGGGTTCGAACCCTGGGTAAGCCACTCACGTCTGTTGTTTTTCTGTTGTCCAAGTGTTCTACTTCTTTATTTCTTACGAGTGCCTGAAAACATACCTTTATGTTTGTCTAATATTAATTTACTGTTTACAGGCCTCGGGTTTCCCTTCCTTATGTGTTATTTATGTTTGAACTTTGTCTGGGAGGCTAATTACATCCTCATTGACTCTTTAAATCATCCACACACTTTCAAGAATTCCCCCTGTGGTGAAACTTGTTGAGGACAAAGCATGGCATATGATTAAGATGGACAATTTGGAGCAAGAATAGCAATACAAAAATTGAAAATTTACAAAAGATATAAAGTAATAGGTAATACATCCATCTTTACAGCAGAATTAGTGGAAATCTTAAAAGCTTCAGAAATAGTTGCAGTTTTATATATATATATATATATATATATATATATATATATATATATATATATATATATATATATATATATATATATATATATGGCCTTACGGATAATGCTAATATGTTTTTTTGTAGCAAAGAGTTGCAGTTGTGACAGAAAAGATTATTAAAAGTCTTTCCCTTATATTCATGTTACCTATTATGGGACTTAATTTGTTCTGGCATGGGAAATAATCTAACTTAGTGAGGTTATCCGATTCAAAGGAAATAATCTGAGTGATAAAAGATTATTTAATATATGTGATTATTAACATTAGTTTTCTTTATTTTACAACACAATTAAAAGTATCAACTGTACACTGTTAGTGTAAATAAAAATCTAGAAAAAAAAATGTTTCTTTTTTCAGCATTTATATTAATATTACAAATTATGATGCAATTAGATTTAAAATACAGATTCTAAGTATAACAGAACTGTATTGACACACAATAAAATTAATGACAGTCACAGTTACCCTTTTGGCTAAGATCAAAGTGTCTTAGCCAGGGCCGAGATCACTCACTATTCACACATTCTACTAAATAAAGTCAATAGACCTCACTTTGAGCCCCAGAAGGGGTATAAAAAAAATGAGCATTGTATGCCTCCATAATTTTATTCATGTATTATATTATAACTGACTCCAACACTCTTATTAACCAAGAAATAGGAAAGTTGCATTTCATCAAAACTGATTGCGATTGTTTCAGATTATTGCTATAGAAGTGGCCATTTTGTAAACATATAACCAGCTCGATTTAAAAAAAAAAAAGACAAAGGCAGTCCTATGGCAGATACTGCTGTAGAGTAGTTAAGTGATAAAACAAAAAATTTTGAACGTGCATTGAAATGTATTCAAGCATTATCTACAGGCATTGTATGCCTCCTGCTTTACAATTTGTATGTGGGCACATAATTTGTTTTTTTTTTAATTATGTTCTGACAGAGCAAACAAATTTAGTGTCTAGGTATACAATTGTAGGCATCACTGAAATTGGGCAAAACTCATTTTATCAAAAACAAAATTTGACTTTTACTATCACAGTACTGTTACTCCACACATCTATCAGGTAATGTCATGAGGTTCTTCTCTTGCAAAAAAGTTTTAGTCATGACAGAAAAAAAGATTATTAATAATATAATATTTGTAATCATTTCAGGACTGTTTGGAGGGAAATAATTTGGAAATAAATTGTTATTTCTCATTTCTGACATTCAAGGGAAGTAATCAGACAATAAAAATATTAATGAATATATGCGATTAGCAACCACATTAAAAAATATTTTGCAACACTATTTAAATTTATTAAATATATTGTATTAGTTTCATAGTATGCAATACATGTACACCATGAACATATAACACGTCAGACAGAAACAAATACTTTTTAAATAATCTTAAAGTTACATAACTTTTAAATCATACTTAATATGACGCTACAAAACATACAGAATTTCACTTTTTTTGTGCATGCCATAATTATCTGGTTTTTATTATTATTTTTGATTCAATGAATTTCAGGTGACCATTCCTGTAACCAGCGATCCCGCCTATACTCTAGTGTTGACATTCCTGATTTGAGAATTATGAACAGTTTCATAAAGAGTGAACCAAAGCAAAATGCCTCATTCAGTCAAGTGTTGCCAGAATTCACAGAAAACATTGTGAGTGAAATGAAAGCTGATGTAAGTATGGCAGCTGCAACACTAAATACAGACAATAACATTGAATCAAGATTAAAAGAGGTACAATCACTGAATGTCACAGACTCTGAGATAATGACTGTAGACATAAATCTGACTCCTGTGAGTTATACTCCAGGCTTACAAAATGAAAACTGCAGCAGGAAATCAATTATTACAAATAAGGGAGGGAAACCTGAGGCCTGTAAACAGTAAATTAATATAAAATTAATATGAAACAAATATAAAGGTATGTTATCAGGCACTCGCAGGAAATAAAGAAGTAGAACACCAGACAACAGAAAAACAACAGACATTTCATATTAGCAGGAAATCAACAATAGTCTGTGATGATTGTACTCTAAACAGTGAAAGTAGAGAAGGTTTTAAATTGTGTGGCAGTGTACAATCAGATGAAATAATAATAAGTACAAAAGAGAAACTTTTCAGCTGTCGTGTTTGTGGAGTACAGGTTAGCAAGAAAGGTGACCATGATGAACATGAACTTTCACATATGAGAGAAAAGTGTTATATAAGTAATGTTGGTAATGTAGAATTAGCTACAAAATCCAGTCTATGTCAACAAGAAAGAATACAAAAATAGCCCAGAAGCATTCTAAATATGATCTTATTGGTATGGGGGCTGCTCATTTTGGTTATCTAAAGGCACACGTAATGCAGCATAAAGAAGAACTGCCTAACATGTGTAGTGGTCTTAGTAGGTTTTCTAGGACTGATTATCCAAAGCAACCCATAATGCAGCATAATAGTGAGACACATTACAAATATGATGCCAGTGGAGCAGAATTTTATCAAAGTGATTACAAAGTGACAAATACAGAAGGAGAATCTTACATGTGTGATGAACTTACAGGACAAAAACTTCATTTAAAATGGTACAAAAGTCGACATACAGAAGAAAAACCTTATAACTGTGACGTTTGTGGAGCAGAATTTTCTTATAGTGGTGCTTTAAGCAGTCACAAAATGACACACGCAGGAAAGAAACCTTATAAGTGTGATGTTTATGGAGCAGGATTTTGTCATAGTGGTGCTTTAAAGAGTCACAAAAGGACACATACAGGAGAGAAACCTTATAAGTGTGATGTTTGTGGAGCAGAATTTTCTCGAAATAATAATTTTAAGAGTCACAAAAGGACACACACAGGAGAGAAACCTTATAAGTGTGATGTTTATTTAGCAGAATTTTCTCAAAATGAACACTTAAAGAGTCATAAAAGGACACACACAGGAGAGAAACCTTATAAATGTGATGTTTGTGGAGCAGAATTTTCTCAAAGTGGTGCTTTAAAGAGTCACAAAAGGACACACATAGGAGAAAAACCTTATAAGTGTGATGTTTGAGGAGCAGTATTTTCTCAAAATGAACATTTAAAGGGTCACAAAAGGACACACACAGGAGAGAAACCTTATAAGTGTGATGTTTGTGGTGCAGAATTGTTTCATAGTGATGCTTTAAAGAGACACAAAAGGACACACTCAGGAGAGAAACCTTATGGGTAATTTTTGTGGAACAGAACTTTCTCATAATGGTGCTTTAAAGAGACACAAAAAGACACACACAGGAGAGAAACCTTATAAGTGTGACATTTGTGGAACAGAATTTTCTCATAGTGGTGCTTTAAAGAGACACAAAAGGACACACACAGGAGAGAAACCTTATAAATGTGATGTTTGTGTTGTGAGATTTTTTTTTAAAAACTTCACTAAGAAGGCATACAGGGAAAAAGCCATATAGGTGATGCAATTTCTCAGGCTACTTAGATAAAGAGTCACATGTTGAAACACATTGGAGAGATTGGGCACATTAATAACAACGAATGGAAGATGCATCTCAGAAATAAAAGCGGAATAGCTCAAGCACAAGCAGCTTTCTATACAATGAAGTGTATTTTGTACAACAATTCATTGTCATTGGAAGTAAGAAAGAGAGTTCTTCAGTGTTATATAGAACAAAATCTTACATATGGGAGTGAGTCACTGACAATTGGTAAACAAGCAAGAAAGGCACTAGAGGCTCCATTCTGTTTAGCAATGACCCTGCCATTTTTTCTTGCAGAGAAGCCCCATCCTGATTTTTCACCACGCACTACAGACCTTTCAGAGTACACAATGGCGTCATCATCTCCAGCATGATCACTTGTCAGCTGATTAATCTCCAGCTTTGCTTCTCCATTGCCCCATAGCTCTGCATTCTCTGCCAATGCTAATGATGATTTGCTGGTGGTTTATCCAGTTCTCCCCTGACTTACTCCATTCTTCCCCTTTGGATATATTTTCAACCCTGGTCACCTGTCCAATCATAGCCTCTGCCTGTGCCATCTACGACATTTCCCTCTTTATTCTTTCTTCTTTGATATCAGCTACCTTCTCGTGTAGGGGGTGCCTTTTGTCAGAGGTTACCCGCAAATAGGCATGTGCCTGGGCCATTGCATATCTGGACTTAATCGACAGCAATCCAAGCACGTGTCTCATTGTCACAATGGAAGTATCATATGTACAGCTCAAAACTAGTCGCATCCCTTTATTTTGAATGTGTTCCAGTTATTCACATTATGACACTGACAGCATGAGTATTCCTAGACCTGAAATTACGTGCTGATAATACAGGAGGATCTACACTCAAGATCTCATGTTTTTGTTGACTCATATGAACCCTCTTGGATAGATATTAAGCACAGATTAGATTGGAATTGGTATATTATTTGATTTATCCTTCAACTAACGAACTAGTTTATATCACTTTGCGATAATGCACTTTCTTACAATCCACCTAATTCTAACTTAAACTTCTAACAGATTCAGGTCGCCATGTAAATTGCCATGACTTTATTTATCGGTGGCTGCAAGCTCCTGTGTGTTCATTGGCTGATACAGTTATCCGTTCAATCATTCATAAATGAAGCGTGTGTGTACATATTGTACTATAATTACAAACTTAGTGAAGAAAAAGCAGGATTTTGTGCAGGAAGATCATGTACAGTTCAGACAGCAACACTCAGAATCATCATAGAACAATCAAATGAGTGGCAGACCCCAGTGTATATCAATTTTGTGGACATCAAAAAAGCTTTCTACAGTATATATCGTACTGTGATGTGGCAAATCCTGAGACATTATGGAATCCCAGAGAAATTCATTAAAATCACCCAAGATTTCTAACGGGAGGCCTCATGCACAGTAAAACACAGAGGAAAACTATAAGAGCCCTTCACAGTACACAGTTGTGTCAGAGGGAGAGAAAACTGGAATACAGTGGACATTTAACAAACAACTTGATGATCTAGACTTTGCAGATGATGTGTGCCTTCTATCACATAGACAGCAAGATATGCAGGAGAAAACAAATAGATTAGTAACAGAAGCAGCAAAGATGGGACAAATCCCCAGAGACATGGCATCTCTCAAAGAGTATCTCCTCCAAGCTACAGACATTTGTAAATAGGTGTTTCCGACGGATCCTCCGTATAAGAGGGCCAGACGTAATAAAAAATATAGAGCTAAGGAAAAGATGAAGACAACAGACAATACAAACAGAAATTAAGGTAAGAAAGTGGGGATGCATAGGACATACACTCAGAAGAGAAAAATCAATCATAGCCAGAGTTGCCCATGACTGGAACCCACAGGGTAAAAGAAGAGTGAGGAGGCCAAAGAGAACTTGGAGAAGAACTATTGAAGAGGAGGCTAAGGAAATTGGAATGACTTGGGCACAGCTGAAAAATTCAGCCCAGAATAGAACGAAAATGAATGATGATGATGAAGTTGATTTTGGTGTTAAGTTCTTAACAGAATGGAATAGGTTCCTACAGCAGAACATGGGCCTTGAGGTCCATCAAGAACAAGAAAATGTCACGGAAAGATGTGCGTCTGTGCAAAAAGAATCTTGCAGGCAAGTTAGAGATTTCCCTCAGCTAGAGACACTTTTCAAGGACTGTCAAAACTGAGCCCTGTGATAATTTTGAACAAGGTCCCATTTTCAGAGTTACCTTTTATACACATTGCAGAAAACAATTTCATCACATTAGAAGAGCAGTACAGAAAAACAACTTTTGTTTATTTTAGAGAGTAACTACAATTTAAGAAAGATGGACTTCCCACAGAAAGTGAACTGTTTTGAATCGGTGTACTCCCACATAAGGAATTTAAATAGATCGCCGCATGTTCCTTTACGTGTGTAATGATCCCAGTAAGTAATGCCGTAGTTGAGAGCATTTTCTCTCTTGTACCATCATTTAAGGTAAAAAGCAAGAAACAAAATGCAGCTGCACCTGCTTGACGCTATTTTAACAAATAGAGTCTAGTTGATGTTTTCGAATAAATGTTGTAAGGACTTCACTGCATCGTCAAACACTATACTTCTGACTAGTGGTGTGCTAATGGTGTGTGAGGGGGCGGTACGCCTGTGTGACAGCTAGAATAAGGGTGTCATCGGACACTATTATGAAAGTACATCTGCTAAATGTGCATTTGTAAGTGTGTTTATGGGGGGGGGGGGGGGGGGAAAAAATAGGATCCGCCCTTGGTGCTAAATGGACATCTCTGCTTCTGGTAAAGGAAATGGTGAAGGCTCCAGCGGCAATGTCACTGATGACCTTGATCTGTCGCTTTGTTTTTGCGAGTATGGATAATCTTTTTCAATAGTTTTGTTGTTGTTGTTGTTGAAAGTGTTTATCTTTTTTGTGAATGTGTTTGACTTTTGTTCACAGTTTTCAACTCTGCCTAGATCTGAGTTTGTTTCTTTTTTTCTTGTCATGTCGAGCTGTCATTTTCCTTCATTTGTTGAAGAGCGCCACCTTGATTAGAGTGACCACACCTCTGTATTTGGCCGGCTTTTCACAAGAAAATGTAGCGTATGGTCGGCTTTTTTTTTTTTTATTACATTTGTCCAGCTTTTAAACAAAATTAGAAAACAAAGAAGAAGAAGTCGATTTTGTTGGGTCTTTTATGCGATAATCTTTAGAGGAATTTAATTATTTTGGCTGGATGACATTTTTTACAAGTTCCAACATGTTAAGGCCTACACCAAATATTAAATGAGTAAGGACATGAAAATTGATGACAAAAATGCTGTGATCAGTTGACAGTCTGATCAGTTAAGTCATTTCAAATCTGAATAATAATACTGTTTTTCAACTAATGGGCACATAAAAAGGATCAAATTCTTTAAACAATCAAGGAATGTAGAGTTATATTCGGAACTACTACAAATTGCTCTTTGTTTTTATTTTTGCTGTTCCAAAAAATGATGCTAATAGTGAGAGGATTTTCTTTTTCTTTCATGGAAAGTCAGTGGACAAAGGACAGAAACAAATTCACTGTTGAATGTATAAAATTAATATTACAAGTTCAATAAAATTATAATAATGTTACATGTACAGACTTCCATGAGCATTTAGTTGGAGTGAAAAGTACAATGTTAAAGACTGAATATTTAGTGGTGATGAAACAATAATACGTGATGGAAAAATGATCAAAACATGCATTTTATGAAGACTTTTAAAAATCTAAGTGTATCTAGTTGTTTTGTAAGGTACAATGTAGATTGTTTTTTAAATTTAAGGTGGCAACACTGCTGACGGTACATATTTAAAATAAGGAAATGACCATTGTGTATTTCTCTAAATGGAGAGTATTCCGATTCTGCGTTACAGCCGACTGTTGTGTATTTCACCAACTTGCATTAGCCCTAGAGGTAATTGCCAATCATGTTTTATAAATCTTTCATTCCAGTCGAAAGCGATTATGGAAGCATAATCTATGACTCTGCACCACATAGCCACAACATTAAATTCGGGTAAATGGGAATAATAATTGTCCACTGTCCGCCATTTTTTCCTAAGGTTATTCACGCAGAAAATAAATATTTGACAAACATAAAGGTATGTTTTCAGGCACTCGTAAGAAATAAAGAAAAAGTACCGGTCATTAGTGCGAACTGCAACACATAACACCGGAAATTTACATAGGGCAGTCCAGCCTATTAATAATGCAATCACTTCAGTTGTTTCCCTATTATACAGTATAGGCCAGACTACACAAGACAAAGACCTTAATACTGTGTCTAGCAAATGAAAGAAGACTAAGAACAGTAAATACAGGACAGAGGGTAGGTTTTGGTATTGTATAAACATGTTAAACACATAAGGAAGGGAAACCTGAGGCCTGTAAACAGTAAATAAATATTAGAGAAGCATAAAAGTATGTTTCCCTTCCTTATGTGTTTAAAATGTTTATATACATGCATACAAGCCTTACGGCGTCACAGTATGGCAGCATGCAGGAAATCGTTCTTCCCTTCTGTCAAAATACGATAGAATTCAGCATCAAGCATTATGTACAGTTACAGGTGCAATCAGATCAACATCGAGGGTTGCTCTGGAGGTGGCCATAGGAGTCCTCACTTTGAAGAAAGAACTAAGACTAAAATCTTTAGCTTGTTCAATAGATGATATCTCAATCTGTTGTGGCCAGTGCGGAGTCTGAAGATTAACACTTAGTTCTCTTCTGTTGAGCTGGTAGTATGCATCATTTTATGTGTCCTGGATGCTCTACATCCCATTTGTTTCTCTATCTGATTCTGATACAACTCTTTGCCTCCTTGAAAGTTATACTTGCAGTGTGCTGAGGTAGATTTCCACCATCCTTTCCCACTTTGTTTAGCCTCTTCATTGTCAGTGATACTGCAGTGAGATGGGCTTCATTGGATCACAACACTCGTTCATCCTTTTGCGTTGTGTCTGTTTACGCCGGAGCTGTAAATCTGCGTTCCGACTTCAGCATGGCATATTTTGGGGATCCCATCGTTTGTATTTCCAGCACTCTTGTCTGTTCATGACCCTGATGCAAGCAGTCCAGCTATCGGTCTGTATTTCCCACAACACTTTTGAAACGTTGACATCGTTTGTAAAGCACTATTCTGAAGTCATCCAGGTCTGTATTATTTTGGCTTTTCAGCATTGCAGTTACTGACTGTGCATCGGTAAAGAAAGTGACTTGTCTATCTGTGCTTTCCTCTGCCATTATGACCTCTGCTTCAGATTTCAAGGCCTCTGCCTCTGCTCTGAAGTTACTTGAGGATTGCCCTGATGCCATTGACAGCTTATTCTGTGCACCAGTGCTTAAGGTCAGAAAGACACCTTCATCTCCATTTTCTGTTGCATTTGTTGCTGATCCATCTGTGTATGCATGAGTCCAGGTGTTACGTGAGAGATGTTTCTCTGTATATTTTTTTGTAACTTTGATTTGCCACATTTACAATGATTTAATAGATGTGATGCCATTTTCCTGTATCAGCAGTTATTCATCTTATTTGGAATTGAAAACACTATATATCCTAATTATAACCCATAAGAGGTTGAAGGGATATTTCTCATCACCAGAAAAAAAAAAAATAATAAAATAGGGAACTTAAAAATTCCCAGCAAAAAAGTAATTAGGCCGCCTACTCAGACTATAATTAAGAAAACTGTATTTTAGTATAGAAGAATTTTAATATGCAGAATGTCTACAATAAAATAATATGAAAAACAGAGAATAACAATATTATATTATTTACAGGATTGCAAATCACCCGTATCAGTAGAAGAGGTGTTGAGAATAGACAGACTTAGAGAACTGCAATATATAGTAAAGCAGTATGCAACCAGAACCAATAAACAAAAATTAATATGTAAGGATTACTGAGGGTGTAGTGGGAAATTGAATGTGTAATAAGGTTCTTGTAATACATGATGATAATAACAAATAAATAGTAAACCAGGTTTCATCACAAACACGCCAGACTTCACCCCCTCCTATTTTTTTTTTTACATGCACAACAATTGTAGCCTACATTAACTATCTGCTTCCAAAATTATAACTTACACTGTGCCTCAGTTTAGTGTGTTTGTTTTTGTTTTCCCAAAGTATTCTTAACAGCAGAATATACCATGTTTGTGTGTAAATTGTTTATGTGAACAAGCACTTATTATATACTAAACTGATGGGAAATTGTTAGGGAGTCAAGATGTGCAGTGTTTCTCCATTAGTATTAACACAAGCATAATTGGAATCCTTTATTTACAACTGTTTCATCATTTGAGTAGCATTTTTCTACTTTTCATAAGCAAATTAGAAGCATAAAGTATAGTATCATGTCCTTTGTTTGTACCTTAGATGCAAATACCTGAACATTTAAAACTACATATTTTGTAATGAAACACAGTGACAAATAAAAATTACAAAATATTGTTTTAATAATTTTAAAACAAGTCAAGTATAATAATACTCATAAATATTTTGACAATTGTTTGTGGTTTTAAAAGTTTATCTCTAGCTTTGTCTTTCACCTATGACTAGTCATTAACTGTAGCTTTAGGTCAAGTTCTGTTGGTTTTCCATTGGCCAGGCAATACTCACTCATCGGCTAAATGTAACATTCCTCATCTCTCCCATAATTTGATAATGGAATATGACTATCAACTCAATTCTCTTAATTATCGCCTATGTTTTTAAGTAAATGTGACACATTCATTTTCTCAGGAGACTTAGAATTTGTAGATACTTGGCTTGTCACATTTCTGTGTTAATTTAAAGAATACCATAATCGTGTGATTCATCACAAAACTATAATAAAAATGCCAAAGCATGTACTCATGCTCTTTAACTTAACTCAGATTGATTGCTAAAACAGTAACAGAAGTCACTTTATGGTTTTAAAATATAGACTAGATCAGCAGCAGGGATGTGAGGATCTACTTTAGAAAAAAACTCAGCTCTCTAAAGATCTGCCTTGATACAATCATATCTGTTTCAGGTTCTAGAGTATTTAAAATATTGAAGAAGTGCAGTATATAAGTTACTTGCATCTCTGCTGCATAACCCTCTTACCACAATTCTTTCAACAAGGCATTGAAAAATTGGAACTAAATTATATTTTACCAAATGATAATGTCACTGTTATGTCCTTTTTGCGCGTGTAATTTAAATGTGGGGGCACATTTGAGTAAGTATATATATAATTCATTATTTACGCATGGTCAAACACATTAGTGGGAAAAAGGCACAACGTGGTGCACGGGTGTGAGAGTTGCCAAAGAGCAATGACGTTGTAGAGTGACCTTATAGCCATGACCAGTGTTGGTCATGTATTTTGTGTGAACCATTGTTCAAGCTTGCCCAGATATTGGGAAGCCTTCATAAAGTATTCAAAGTCTCCGGAGTGGAGCACAGTTGTATCGGCCAAGGTAGTGCGATAATGTCTACATTAATTATATGATATTTTCTCGTCATTTCTGCTGATGTGTTTTGATCTGGCTGGACTTCAATATGAACAACAGGTCATATTGCTAGTGGGTTCCAGACGTACACCGAATATTCTCAAGATTACTATTGTATTTTAGGGATCACTCCAGAAGCCCATCGTGGCATGTAGGCTCCAAGAAAGCCAAGAAGAAATTATTACTATGAAGGTTGTCACCGTCCTTGAAGGGTTGGTCCTTATTATAAAATGTTGATCAAGCTCATGATTAATAAAAAATGGAAAAAATGAGAACAATATGAACTGTCATATCAAAGAAGTAATCCACATTGTTGATGCATGCTTATGAATATTACATTTGAACTTGTACAAATGTTTGTAATAAATTGTCTGCGTCTTCGTCAAGAAATGGACTCGACTTACATCCTTTTGCCAGTTGTGGTCAGTACTTGAGACTACATCCTTTATTTCATATCTTGAATTTGTGTCGGCTATATGTAAGCTCGACTGAAGTTGATAACAGTTAAATCAACTATATTGACAGTTGTTAACCACGCCATATTATTACAACCCATACACCATGTATGCAGTATAGTCTATAATGACTTCAACAGTAAACAAAACAGACTCTACAGCTGGTGGGCCAGTCTAAGGGGAGCAAAACGAATTTTCAGTGAACATTCGGTTGAAAATTTTAAAGTATCCAGTCCTTTCAAGGCGACATCATCGCGTACTTGGGATTCAAAATAACTGCCATTCAAGGTCAAGGTCAATGCTGGACTTCATCTACCATAGTCAACGTTGAACAGCTATATATCTCGTTTACTCCAACTTGTATATGAGAGCGATTCATATATGTAACGGCACCCTAGACCCAACATGGAAGTTTTTCGCTAGCGTTGCGAGGGCTGGGATATTTTTCTCTTTCAAGATAAGTAATTGTGGTCATTATGTGCACTTGTGCCACCAATGTATATGAGGGTAGATCCCTTCTTTAATATGTCCACATTCATACTATTCTATGTTATATGTTCCATGTTCTTCGTGGGTGGTTGGGAGTTCGATCTGACAAACGAGGTTCATCTCGAAGCTGATTCGGGCTCTTGTCAGATGTTCTATAGGATTTAGTTTGTGAGTTTCAGTTGAGCGGTAATTGCGGTTCAAGGCTAAAAACCTTGCTGAAGTTCTGATTGCTACTTGTCTCTTACAACAGTAATTGTTTAGCTGTGTCATCAAGTTTTTTCTTATTGTTGTTATCGTATTAATTACTTATATGTACCTTATTTTTATGATGTATTTTGTTTGTGACCGTCCTTCTCAATCTGGCTATTGCTTATTTGTATACACCCTTTACGTTTATACATTATATTGTTACTTCTCTTGTCATTGTTATTGCAGTGTCATTGCATTCTTTGCAATATTTTTTTTTAGTTCTACTTTATTGTTCAGTTGATTCTGCGAATGTTGTCATTTGTTCTTTAAAATCGTGTCTTTGTCACTATTGTGTGCATTGTCTACTTCTGTTATGCTCTTGTAATATTATAATGCATACTTTTATGATTAATTAATAACATTGTTTACAGTTAAGAAGTAATTGTGCAAGTTCTATGGACAGGAACTTATCGCACTTTTAAGGGATAAATAAATTTTAAATTAATTGGAAAAAAATATTTCTAAGGAAGTAAGATTGCTCATACACATTTGTCATAATGGCATCTTTGGATTACTTCATTAAACAAGGTAAATCTATTGGTATGACTACGGAAGAAGTAAAACAATTCGCTCTTGTCAAATATGAAAAAGTTCAGAAGCTAGAAGATAAACAATTAGAGGCACAAGAAAAAAAACTTCAGATGCAACTTGAGAATAGGAAATTTACTGCTACGGAAAATGAAAAAAATATTTCAGCTTGAGGCTGCTGAAAATGAAAATAGAAAACAACATGAACAAAAATTTATTGCATTAGAGCTTGAAAAAATTAAATTAATGAATGAAGGTAAAGCTCACAATGCTCAGGTTGGTCAAACCTCCTCTAACAGGAAAAATACTAGGTATTTCAATTTAAAATTGCCATGATTTAATCCACCTGCAGATGACATACTATTTTATTTAGATAGGTTTCAGACTATATGTGAGGCCAACAAGATTGAAAAATCTCAGTATTGTGAACATTTGTTACAGCTACTTACAGGCGAAGCAATGACAACAGTTAATCTGTAGAAAGATACTGACAAAAATAACTATGATGCTGTCAGAGCTGCTTTGCTTAGAAAATTTCAGCTAGACGAGGATGGCCCAGCCTTCGTTTTAAATCACTGTTACCGGAAAATGGAAAGATTTTAGTGATTTTATCTCACACATACGTCTCACATTTGACAGATGGGTTAAATTATCAAAAATAGAATGTTCCTATGACGCTCTTGTGGATTTATTACTACGTGATAAGGTCATGTCTTCAGTTAACCCGTCATTTCTTTCGTTCCTGCATGAATGTAAGCCAGCAAATTTAAATGACATGGAGCAAAACTGTAGACAATATTGTACCGCACATCCAAACATGGTAGTTAGCAATTCTCATATTAGAGATGAAATGCCTGTTGCATTTGCCATGCAACATGGAAATCGCTCTCTCAGTAATGATAGAAACTATAAAACGTGAGACAATAAGAATTTCAATTCTTTTAAACCGCAATCATTTCATAATGGCTCTCCATATCGACAAAATTGGGCTCAATCTTATATGTCACGTAATCCTGATATGAATAATTTTGATAATTATCAAGGTAATAACCACAACAATCATTGGCAATCAAGATCAAATTTTTCTAACAATCGACATAGTTCTCCACACAAACAGTATGGTCAAAGGGACAATAGTTACAACAATAATTGGAGATCAAATCAAAATAATAATCCCAATAGACAGGATAATTATAACAATTTCAGAGACAATAGTCAGAATCGATCTAGAGGTAGAGATAGATCTTCCAATGGTAGATCGCATCACCAGGCAAATTCTGCTCAGCAGGATACACAAGTTAATTTAGATCAGGATACAAATGTTAATCCTGATAATACATCTATTTGTTCTCTCGATTTTGAGCAGGCTAAACTTTGCCATGAATGCACCACTTTGTTCCATCATAAGGCAATCACTACGTTGAGTTGCGGCCATGTCTTACCTAGCTTTCCTGTGATGTCCACTGCCATGTCGGCATCTACACACGATGGAAAAAGGTCTCTTACCTTACATAGAGGATTCGCTAATAAAATTCCTGTTTCTATTATTTTTGATACAGGTTGTTCCACCATCGGCATCAGACATTCGTTAATCCACCCATCATGTGCGACAGGGAAAAGTGTGAAATGCGTCACATTCGGAGGCACAGTTCAGACATTCCCAACGGTGATTATAGAGTTAGATACACCATTTTTACTGGGAAAATACATGCTTGTCTCCTTCCTTCACCAATAAGTGACCTGATAATCGGTCATATACATGGTGTTAAAGAGTGTACCCCACAACAGATTGCTACTTGGGAAAAGCAACATATGCACTCTGCTTATGCAGTTACAACTAGTGCACAGGCTCAAGAGATGTTACAGGTTACACCTACCATAACCTCTAATAATAATGATGATGCTTACTTACTTAGTCATTCCCCTACTACCGTGAGGTGTAAAGGTTTGGAAGAGAGAGCGCCAGACTATCCTATCGGCTCTTCCTCCTGGCCTGGTTCCATTCTAGTCCTTGGTCCTTCAAAGATTGTCTAATGTTGTCTTCCCATCGGACTCTGGGTCGTCCTTGGGGTCTGGATCCTTGGCTCTTTGTTTCCCATGCTTGTCGGGCTATCCAATCTTCTCCCATTCTGCAGCGAGAGTCTTTTGTTCATTTACAACAGAATGACGCATCACTAAAAAAGTTTTTTCTGTTGACTAAGAATAATAGCTCTACTAATGAAACTAACCTTCAACATTATTTTATGCTTAAAAAAGGAGTGCTAGTTAGAATGGTACAGGATACTGCCGCATCCATACGTTCTTAAATTTTGGTACCCACAAACATGAAAGCGTGTATATTATGACAAGCTCACGACTCTCAATGTGCAGGTCATATGGGTTTTTCCTGCACTAAAGCCAGAGTACTTTCTTCATTTTACTGGCCAGGCGTGCATAGGGATGTGACCATTTATTGTCACTCTTGCACCACTTGTCAGGAGGTTAAAGTACGTGGTCCGCGACATGCAGCTCCTATTCAGGCTGCCGACATTCCTATTCGACCATTTGAAAAAATGGCCATTGATATTATCGGACCTTTGCAACCTTCTGCTAGAGGACACATATACATTCTTACATGTATAGATATGTGTACTCGATGGCCTGAGGCTATACCACTTAAGAGTGTTTCATCTGCTGATGTTGCAGATGCACTATGGTTAATTTTCTCTCGCTTAGGTTTTCCTAAGAAAATTTTATCAGACCATGGGACACAATTTATATCTGAGTCTATGTCACAAGTTATGGCCATGTTACAGATTGATAGGTCTCTTAGTAGCATTTATCATGCCATGTCAAATGGTTTAATTGAGAGACAAAATAAGACACTTAAACAGCTACTAGGTAAGATCACTGATGATCATCCTCAGAATTGGGACAGGGTTCTACCTGCTGCTCTCTTTGCTTATCACGAGGTTCAAAATGAAAATACAGGTTTTTCTCCTTTTGAGCTCGTCTTCGGTGCTCAACCACGTGGCCTAATGTCATTGCTTCACAACTTACTCACTGCCAGCAATATTTCCAAAGACACACAATCTTTTTATAAATATGTCGTCGCTTTAAGACAGAAAATAATTGACTTGTGTAAGTTAGCTACTTCTTCTTCAGAGTCCACCAAAGAGAAGGCAAGACTCTTTATGAACAGATATCGATGTCTGCGCGAACTTTACCCTGGTGATGATGCTTATGTTCTACTTACTTGCAAAGACAATTGTCTACTTATTGCTTGGAAAGGTACATATAAAATTGTGTCTAGAATATCAGATGTTGACTACATTGTTAACATTGATGGGAAACACAAGACTTTTAACATAAATACGTTGAAACAGTTTTATGACCGTCCAGACTATCTTTAGTCTGTTTTTCAAGCAACTGATGACCCTCCTTTTTGTCATTATCATTATACTTCTTTGTCGGTCATCCAGGAGGAGGAATCATCTTTCTCTGATGTAAACTTACCTCTTCCAGTTATACCTTTACATTCTACCAAAACTTGGAAGAATGTATCTATTTCAACTGAGCTATCAACTTATCAACAACAGCAGATTTCTGCTCTTTTAAATTCTTACCAAGATGTCCTTACTGACATTCCCGGTTGTACTTCTGCCATTTATCATGACATTGTACTTACCCATGAGACACCTATTTGTGTCCGACCCTATCCAATTCCTCTCTACTTCCAAACTAAATTTGAGAAGGAATTAGATGAGATGCTTCCATTAAATATCATCAAACCATCTACATCACCATATCCTTTTTCCATGGTAATTGTAAGAAAAAAGGATAATAATATCCGTCTTTGTATAGACTATTGGCGGCTAAATAAAGTTACCAAAATTGATGCCGAACCACTCCCTCTCTTGGAGGATTTACTTGCAAAACTTTCTAAATCTACTTTTTTCTCTAAACTCGATTTATCCAAAGGCTATTGGCAAGTACCATTAACGGCTCGAGCTTAACCTCTTACAGCTTTATCTACCCCTTGAGGGCTTTTCCAATGGAGTTTTATGCCTTTCGGACTGGTTAACGCTCCTTCTACTTTTGTACGCATGATGCACAGTATCTTATCTCATCTTCTTCTTCTTCTTCCGTCCTTAGCCAACGACCGGCAAAGCAGTCAGTGGCCATTACGCCTAGTGGCGTCTTAAGGGCAACAGCGAATAGATTTTCTTTGCCGTTGTTCCCATCACGCCTAATGGCGTCTTTAGGGCAATGACAAATCAATCCGTTTGCTGTTGTTTCCGTAATCAAAGTGACTACCTTATCTCATCACACTGATGTAATTGCATATCTAGATGATATTTGTCTTTTCAGTGACTGTTGGGATGATCATGTCCATGGATTATCTTCTTTGTTGTCCACACTCCATCTTCACAATCTGACAGCTAAACCATCAAAAGCATGTATAGGTTTTAAGGAAATATCCTTTTTAGGACATTGTGTTGGTCACGGATCCCTATACACAGAAGATAACAACATTTCTAAAATTTTAAATATCACTATCCCTAGGACTAAGAAACTTGGGACTAATATAATTCTATGGGTGATTCATTCCCCATTTGTCTACTGTTACCACACCCTTCTCTAATTTGTTAAAAAAGGGGTCACCTAACATTGTATGGTGGTCCAATGAGTGTCATACCACTTTAGACTTAATAAAATCTTTGTTTTCATCCACACCCATTTTACGTTTACCAAACACAGACCTACCATTTGTTCTTCGCAGCGACACTTCCAATGTCGGCATCGGGGCATCATTGTTACAGTGTTACTCTGGAACATTGCATCCAGTCATTTATGTATCAAGAAAGCTCACAACTACGGAGCGCAATTATTTAGTCTTGGACAAAGAACTTTTAGCGATGGTATAGTCCATTCTCAAGCTGCAACGCTTCTTGCTAGGTGCTCATTTCTTTGTGGAAACTGACCAAAAGGCACTCACTGCACTCCAAAACAAAGACCTGAAATCATCCAGATCTACTCGTTATGCAATTGCCTTGCAGCCGTTCAATTACACCAATTGAGCAATTCCTGGATCGGAGAATGTTCTTGCTGACACACTTTCCAGATGCCCTCATGATTTTACATTACCGCTATGCATTACAGAGTGTACCACCTCTACATTACCTATTAATCAATCGTAGCTTATTTGTATAACTACAGGATTTTGACATTTCGCATTGATATGGATATTTTACCTAATGTTCACGGATCTATACACACTACATAATTAAGTCGCTACTGCAACAGTGACATTTAAGTGAATTGATTCTCATCTAACAATACAATATAAGAAAACATTATTTCCATTTATATTGACTATCAATGTCATTTAAGTGCATTAGTATTAACATTACTACTATTATCATTCAATTGTAGAATAAATCTAGATAATTGGAACTTTAAATTAAAGCTCTATCAGGTGAACTTACCAGTTATAAGGAGATAGCATTTTAACTACAAATTAACATTATTAGCTTAAATTATTGACAGTTTTGCAATTTGACATTATGACTTAGTGACTCTTTTCGGTACTTCATTTTGGATTAATAACAATTGAACTTTTCATGGAGGATATTTAAGTGACATTTTTAATATTCCAATAACATTTTAGTTAGTACCATACTAGTAACTTAATTAGTTTAGTATAATCTATAAATAATGTAAGATATTTAAATATGTATTATGATTGCGCATTATTGGTGCTTGATAGTTTTCACACAGTTAACCTCACAAGCTATTATTATCATACCTAGTTAGGCCGTGTTGTTCATTCTTGCAATACATACTTTGGGATTGTGTCAAAAATGTGTTAATTTTCAAATTGACTTTGTTTAATTTTGTTACCATGTGTCAAATTGACAACCATTCATTTTTACATTTCAAATTTTTATATTTCTGTTTTATTGTCGTCTTCATTTTTTTTTCACCATTTCTTTTCATCCTTCTGTCCCTTTATTTCATTCCTTCATTGGTAGTTCATACCAGTTTGATACATTGTTTTGGTGAATCTTTTCATTTGGAATTTGTTTTCTTTCTTCTTCCATACTTCATCCCACACATTAATACTTTCAACTAACTTAATTTTTTTAATGATGTTACAGTAATTGTTAAATGAACTTGATCAATCATATCTTAATACAAAATAAACAGCTTCGCTTTTTTTTTTTTGTCCCATGGGGGGAAGGTATTGTTACGTCCTTTTTGCGCATGTAATTTAAATGTGGGGGCACATTTGAGTAAGTATATATATAATTCATTATTTACGCACGGTCAAACACATTAGTGGGAAAAAGGCGCAACGCATTGCGTGGGTGTGAGAGTTGCCAAAGAGCAATGACGTTGTAGAGTGACCTTATAGCCATGACCAGTGTCGGTCATGTATTTTGTGTGAACCATTGTTCAAGCTTGCCCAGATATTGGGAAGCCTTCATAAAGTATTCAAAGTCTCCGGAGTGGAGCACAGTTGTATCGGCCAAGGTAAGGCAATAATGTCTACATTAATTATATGATATTTTCTCGTCATTTCTGCTGACTTGTTTCGATCTGGCTGGACTTCAAAACGAACCACAGGTCGTATTGCTAGTGGGTTCCAGACGTATACCGAATATTCTCAAGATTACTATTGTATTTTATGGATCACTCCAGAAGCCCGTCGTGGCGTGTAGGCTTCAAGAAAGCCAAGAAGAAATTATTACCATGAAAATTGTCACCGTCCTTGAAGGGTCGGTCCTTATTATAAAATGTTGATCAAGCTCATGATTAATAAAAAATGGAAAGAATGAGAACAATATGAACTGTCATATCAAAGAAGTAATCCACATTGTTGATGCATGCTTATGAATATTACGTTTGAACTTGTACTAATGTTTGTAATAAATTGTCTGCGTCTTCGTCAAAAAATGAACTCGACTTACATCCTTTTGCCAGTTGTGGTCAGTACTTGAGACTACATCCTTTATTTCATATCTTGAATTTGTGTCAGCTATATGTAAGCCCGAATGAAGTTGATAACAGTTAAATCAACTATATTGACAGTTGTTAACTGCGCCATATTATTACAACCCATACACCATGTATGCAATATAGTCCATAATGACTTCAACAGTAAACAAAACAGACTCTACAGTCACATCAAATAAAGGATCCCATTCTTATCTTATGCAGTTCATAAATAAAGTGAATTTTAATAAGGCTTCTCAATGGTTATCAATGGAAACACAGAATAAGTACCTTTAATCATGGGGATATCACACTTTTAAATACCTTTGAGAAAGAGTAAGTCCTTAGTTTGCTATAGTTTTTTTTTTTTAAATTTCGATCATGTACAGATCTACTAAATCCTCCCCTGTGATCTCCTTTACTTTTTAGTTTGGAGATAACTTTGGGGATTAGGGTATGTTCACTGCTGGAATCAGTTAAACAGATGTGCGCATAGGGGAAAATAGTAACTGTGGGTCACAGAAACATTGAAAGTGAAAAAGGAAAGGAGAAACTGAAGTAATGGAAAATGATAAAGTATTTATTTTAAAAAAGCCTATTTGTTTATGGCTAATGCAGTTGCATTAGGGCCCACCATTTGACAGTGATTATTGCTGTGCGGTAATGCTGCTTAGATATTGGAGTAAATATATGTAGTATGTCTTCATAGTCTTAAAATGACACCCACCATCTGCTATATTTCATTGTCTTCAGGTTGAAAGAAATATGGAATCTAATGTCACACATCTAATTACAGAAATGAAGCAGGAAACAGACTATGAGGTATGTCAAATATTTATGTCCCATGTAATTCCCCTGGGTCTCTGAAGAGACAAAGAAAGAACATGCCTACTGCACTCTTGAGCATGTCGTACAAAGTGACTTGTGGGGTTGTGGGTGGGGCTGGCTACCTCATTATGTTAAACAAATTGTCACAGACTCCACTGCTGCAAGTGTATGTGAATGCTTGGTGCAGGCTTCTAACAAGTGGTCCAGCTGTAATGGTGGCTGTATGCTCTGTAAGAAGCGCAAAAAGAAGATGAATGAAAATATTGACATTTGGAAGCTGTCAAGGATGTCATGGTATAATGTTAAATTCCTGAGAAAAAAGGAACTTTTTTGCAATAGGCTGAACATGTAAAGAAATGATTTTGACCAATTTTATGTGAGCATTTTCATAATTTAGATTGATCTATACTGGGAATTTGTTCACTGAAGTCATAGTTAGGCCTAATTGTATGTGTTTACTTAACAACTAATGTTTGTGACTTGTAAGAAACTAAGTTGTTTTTTTTTTTTTTCAGGCACCAAAAAATATTAAAACAAATGCACCAATTGTAATTGTAGGAGAAAAGCAGGATTTAAGTTACTGGTTTTTTTTTTATTTTACTGGTCAAATAATGGAAGTTAGCAGGTTCCCATTAAAACTGGTGGGGGCGGGAAGGGGGGAGGGGAGTTGCAGCAGAGTTGTGCATGTCTAAAATATCTTTAAAACTTTATGACTTGACAGCCAGAATGGTTGAGGAGCCTTACACTTTTCCCTCCCTTCTGCCATTCGAGTTAGACTCTTTTCAGTCAAAGGTTTACAGAGATTCTTGCCACACATAAATCAATGAAAGGAAGAGGAAAAAAAATGTTCTTGTACAGTTATGAACTGAATCAGTTTCTACAGAAGAGAAGAATAATCTTAAAGAGGGCCTCGGTGGAACTACCTCATCTGTTATGGAACATCTAGAGCTTGAAGTGATAGCTGACCATCTTTGAGGGAGAAGAAATTCCCCCAAAACATTGTTATTGTTATAAAGAATTGACATCATTGCACTCCAGACAAACCCATAGGTTCTCAGTCTCCATCAGTATATGTCAAAGAGTGTGAATGCTAACTGTTCCCGTAGCTCACTGGTTGTAAACACAACAGATGCATTTTCTCATACGTCCATCTCTACTTGCTTTATATTTGATGCCAAATTCCAACAGTCTTAACCTTGATGGTTCATCTATTGCAGTATCATTCTCTAATAAGAGATCATTAATTGTTCTCAGTATATCTCCCTTATCCATATCGAATGTCCTTACTATGGGTTCTCTTGATGCTAGTCTGTCAGCTCTTTCATAACCACATACCCCAGCATGACCAGGACAGTATATCCACATCAGCTTTTGTAGACTGGAAACTTCTATGAATGTTTTCCATTCATGACACAACCAACCACTTTGAACCTTCCGAAGCATGAACTGAGAGTCAGACATAATGATAGCCTTTGTTAATGACATTTCAGTTATCCACCTTAAGGCTGCAGTAACAGCCTTGACTTCCATTCTCATGCTGAAAGTTGTTATCTTGTAAGCCCCAATATGTTTGGCAAGGATTCTGCCCTGTATCCTAACAGAGAAGCCCCAACCAGATTTCTCACCACAGATCACAGAGCCATCTGTATAGACAATGGCCCCAAAAAAAAACATAAAGAAAGTTACCCTATATGAGATTTACAGTAGTTCACAAATTACAAAGAAATAATGTTTATATCAAATACCAGCATAATGGAAGGAAGGTTTTCTGGTTCAAGTTGCTTAAGAAGGGAGATTTACAAGAGCACACAAATTACATAGGAACAATATTACTATCAGTGCCATGAAAATATTAAACAGGATCATCTTTGAGAGATTAAAAGAGTCCATAGATAGAGAGCTGAGAGATAAACAAACAGGTTTAAAGTAAAACAGAACCTATACAGACCAGACTGCCACATTGAGAATAATAGTGGAACAAAGTCTGAAACGAAACTTGCCTCTTTACATAGGATTTGGGGACTATGAAGATACACTTAACAATGCGGACAGGCAATCACTTCAGAAATTGGTGAGACATTATGGAGTCCCCCCTGAAGATCATTAACTTAATAAAGAAAACATGAAGACACAATATGCAGGGCTGTTCATGGAGAAAGTTTTACAGAACAATTTTAGATAAGAGATGAAGTGTGACAGGGATGCCTCCTGTCATCATTTCTCTTCCTATTGGCTGCAGATTGAATTATGAAAACATTGACCTCAACCAACAACTTTAGTCAACAGAAATGGTATCCAGTGACTAAACAACTTGATTAAGAGTCCATAGGGTTAGTCTAGAATTGTTATTCCTTTTTTCGTTTTTCTGTCGGTTATTTTTATTTCATTCATCACTTAAATATTTACCAAGTCATCACCTGTGATCTACTGATAAATTTTGATTGACCAGTTGCAAACTCCTGAACTAGATTAAAAGGAAGAATTTATAAATTATTATTAATAACTTAATTCTGTTCTGTCATCATTGCTGCAGTACAGGTGTATAAATGAACCAACACTGTTAGCATTGCTCCAGTCTAAAAGTTAAAATTTTGTCTAACTGTGATTTACTCATATGTCTGGGCAGGGAGAGTGAGTCAAGAGTGTTCTGTCATTTTTATTCTCATTTTATTTTTTTAATTTGAGAAGTTATTTTAAGATTAGGGTTTGTTAACAGCTAGTGTGAAAGGTATTAAACAGATGTGGACCCAAGAGAGAGATGGGAACTGTGGGTCACAGATATATTGGAAATGAGGGTGGGGAAAAAGGCAGAAATGGAAAGTGACAAATTGTTTATTGAAAAAAAAAGCAAATCTCTATAACAACGGTTCTCAACCTTTATGGCACCATAGGCACATTTTATATTAACTAATATGGTAAAGAGCAACAACCAATTTTTGTGACTGACTTTTTACTTACTTACTTAGTCATCCCTCTTCTGCCGTGAGGTGTAGAGGTTTGGAGGAGGGAGCGCTATACTATCCTATCGGCTGTCTTCCTTCTGGCATGGTTCCAATCCAGTCCTCAGTTGTTCCGAGTCCGATATTGTTTAATGTTGTCCTCCCAGTGGAGTTGTCCCTGGCTTTTAGTTTTCCATACTTGTCATGGTAGCCAATCTTCTTCCATTCTGCAGACATGGCCAGATAATCGCTGTTGGAACTGTTCTTCTTAAGTCTGCAGTGGCTGGGTTTTGAGGCCTTACCAAATCCTCTGGTTGCAGACTAAATCTCTTTATGACACTTTACCATCTCCCTCAGATACCTCATTTCTAAGATTTAAATCTGGCTTTTTTGTGGATTGTAGTCATTGCCCATGACTTGCATCCACGTGTCAAGAGTGGAATATTGATGGGGCATTATACAGCCATCTTCTTTTTTGCTTGCTTACTTTTGTTGAAAAATCTTTGGTTTATGGCCTGAAAAGGTATCCCAGCTGCTGCTCTTCAGGTAGTTAACTCTTCTTTGGTGTCTCACTTCCAGTCTAGAACAGCTTTGAGGTAATTAACTCTTACTATCCAGCAAGCCCCGTGAAGTGGCACGGGTTTAGTACCAATTTTTAGGCTCACCAGTTCAACTGGCGCTTGACAGTAACGATTGCTAAACTAGCACGTAAAAACGCAGTTTTAGCTCACTTATAGTAAGAGTTAAACTGATTGACCTGCTCCAGGATCTGTTCTCCTAGCTTAATCTGATGCCTTCTTTCCTCTTGTGATGTCACCATGGTTTTTGTTTTGGAGCTGCTCATGACCATCCATCTCATCTCCAGCTCTTCCTTCCAAACTTGCAGGTTGGTTTGAAGATGTGCCTCTGATTTAGCAATTAGGGCAACATTGTTGGCAATTGCCAGCTCTGAAATACAGACCCATCTCATCTTCCAGTACCCTGCTGAATACTTGTTGGGTCCTTTTCTTGCATGTTTTGATGACATGGTCCATGAGGTGACAGGATATCACCACGTCTTACACCAATTGTGGTCCTAAACTCTTCTGACTTATGGTTTACCACCCTCACTTTTTAAAAAGTTTAACATTTAACAATACAGGTTGGTAAACCAGTGTTGCAGACAATGATTAAGTGGGAAAGAGTATCTCCACTAATATCGTGGGGTTCTTTACTAGACTTTAATGTTGAGAAGGTGGTGTTAATCTTCCTGTGTTGTGTTAGTGAGTGGTCTGTAGTGCTTCTTGTTGTTTGGTGATGGCTTTTCTTTTTTCGATGGTGTGTTAGGAGGTGTTCTGTGAATCTAGGCAATGCCCATGATATTGCAGACTACACAACACACCTGGACACCGCACTTAAATAAAATGTTCTTGGACTCCTGGCTTCTACAATTTATTCAAGTAACACAAGATACTTCATCATATCTTCTTCTTCTTTGATCCTTAGCCGCTGACCATCAAAGCAGTCAGTGGCCATCATGCCTAGTGGTGTCTTATAGGGTACCAACAAATTTATTCCACTCATCTTGGTCGGTGGCCATCCTTCATCTTCTTCTTCTTCTTTGATCCTTAGCCACCGACCGTCAAAGCAGTCAGTGGCCATTACGCCTGGTAGCATCTTGTAGGGCAACAACAAATTGATTCCACTTTGCATGGTCGGCAGTCATCCTTCGTACAGTGCCCCAACTCTGGTTCATTCTTTGCATCTCAGTCTCCACAGTCCTCCGCCAAGTTGTTTTTGGTCAGCCTCTCTTTCGTTTTCCTTCAGGGGTCCATAGCATAGCTGTTCTTGTGATGGGATCGGGGTCTCTTCTGAGGACATGGCCAACCCAGCTCCAGCACACCACAGAGAAGCGCAGAAAGCACACAACTCTGATATAATCCTAATTTTGTGCTAGTGCTGTACTGAGAGGACTTCCAGATGTTGTTTAGACTAAAAAAGGCTGTTCTTGCTTTGTTCATTCTGTTGTTGATGTCTTTACTTGCTCCACCATCTGGTGTTACTATGCATCCTAGGTAAGTGAAGGCATCTGTCTGTTCCAGTTGCTGATTCCTTACTGATATGGGCTCAGGGTTGCTTACACTGAGCGTCATGACCTCAGTCTTCTTTAGGTTGATGTTCAAGCCCACCTGCTGGCTATACTTATTAAGTCTATATGTTTTTTCCTGGATGTGTTGATGTGAATGTGTTAGTAGTGCAATGTCATCTGCATATTCCAGATCTTCCAATGTAGAAAATGTAGTCCATCTTATTCCTCTTGGACTGCCCTCTGTTGTCTGGCGCATCACCCAGTCTATGACTGTTAAAAATAGAGTGATTGATAAGGGGCATCCCTGTCATACTCCTGTCTTCACTTCAAAGGTTAGGTTGCTCTGCCCAATGCTGCACGTAAAGTTGGCATAAAGGCTTTTTATGATTGACACTATGCAGCTTGGAATTCCATAAGCCCTCAGTATTTTTCATAAACTGTCCCTATATATACTATCAAAAGCCTTTTCAAAATCAACGAAATTAATGTACAGCTGTCTTTGCCATTCTGATCACTGCTCTATAATGTTCCTCAGGGTAAATATATGATCTACACATCTTCTGTTCTTTCTAAATCCTGATTGTTCTTTCCTCAGTTTGTGGTCTACTGCTTTTGAGATTCTCTGTATAATTATCCTGCCTAGTATTTTGCTGGGAACTGAGAGAAGAGTTATTCCTCTCCAATTATTGCAGTCTGCAAGATCTCCCTTCTTGGGCAATTTGACAATTATTCCTTTTCTTCACTCTGTTGGTGTTGTCCCTGTTTTCCAGACTTGTGCAAATAGTGGTTCTAATAGTTCTGCTGCTAGCTCTGGGTCTGTCTTAAATAGCTCTGCATTTAAGTTATCATGACCAGGAGCGTTTCCATTCTTTAACCCTTTGATTGCTTTTATGATTTCTTCTTTTTGTGGGATGTCTGTATTAACATCTAGATCATTTTCAGCCTCAGGAACATTCAATTGTGTCTCTGGTGGTTCCTTATTCAGAGTTTCTCTGAAATGCTCTGCCCATCTTGTTTCCTGTCCCTCTACTGTCATGATGAGATTTCCGTGCTTATCTCTTATTAATGTAATATTGTTTGCACCTCATTTTCCGCTGATGAATTTAGTTATTTTGTATACTGTGCTTTGTTCATTTCTCAGTGCTGCCTCTTCTGCCTGTTTTGCAAGATCGTCTAGGAAATTCCTTTTGTTGGCTCGGGTTTGGCATTTAACTTCCTTGTCCGGCTGACTGTACTGTTTGCTATATAGTTGCTTTAACCTGGGGGACTTTGCTTCTGTTTTCTTTCTTTTCATTTCCTTTCTCATCGTTATGATGTTTAATGTTTCTGGTGTTATCCAGTCTTGCTTCTTCCTTTCCTGGAATCCCAAGCATCATTTGCTGCTCTCCTTATATATTGTTGAAATGGTGTTGAATTTCTAGTCTATATCATCAGTCAATGTCATTTCCTGACTTTTGGCTAATTGAAATTGTTTCTTTATGTCAGCCGCAAATGCTTTTCTGGTAAGGGGATCCTTCAATTTGCTGATGTCAAACCTTTTCATGTAGTTACAGTTGGTCCAGCCCTTCTTAGTTTCACTTTTAGTTTTGCTACTACTAAATGGTGATCACTTCCCACATCTGCACCTCTTCTTACCTTCACATCTTGTAATGGATGTCTCCATCTACCGTTAATCATGATGTGGTCTATCTGGTTTCTGTCCCAACCATTTGGTGATTCCCATGTTAATTTGTTAATTTCTTCATGTGGGTAAAGTGTTCCTCCAATGACTAGGTTGTAAATGCTACATAAACTTATTAATTTATCCCCATTTTCGTTTGCTGTTCTGCTGCCACATTTCCCCATTACTCTTTCATTATATGTATTGTGTGTATCAACTTTCGCATTGAGGTCTTCCATTACTATAATAAGATCATATCTTGGTGTGTCTTCCATGTCTTTCTGCAGTTGTTGATAGAATTCATCCTTGACCTCTTCATCGCTGTCATTCATTAGTGCGTAGCATTGTATTATTGTAGTATTGGTGAATCTCCCTCTTAATCTTAATCTTATCAGTCTGTTGTTGATGGGTTTCCATTCCAGTAATGTCCTTTCTATTCCTTTCTTTAGAATAATGGCTATGCCTTCATTGTGCTGTCCATCCTCTCTTCCAGAGTAAAATACTGTTTCTCCTGTTGCTGTTTTAACTTTTCCTGCCCCTGTCCATCTGCTCTGGCTTATCCCTATAGTTTCTCATTTCTGCCATGACATGTTTTAGTTTACCCATCTCGTTCATTGTCCTGCCATTCCAAAATCCTATTCTTATATCATATTTTGCAGTATGGACATCCGTTCTCATGTCAGTGGCTTCCTTTTGGCTTTCACCACTGACAGTCATACAAGCCTCAGACTCCGGATGTCCATCCCGCAGCAAAGTTTGTTCATTTGTTGTCGTTTCCGTAATTTCATTTTTTTTTTACATAGACAGGGGTGTCAGCCCTATGCTAAAACCTCCATCCTGGAGGACCAGGGTGTCTGCATTAGTCTGACCCCTGCCCGCGCAAACCTGTCCAGCTTGGTAGAGCCTTCCAGGAGTAAAACTCCTGCTGGCATAGCTCTGGGGGTAATCAGGGTACGCAAGCCGCCATACCTTGACAAGGTATTGACACCGGTGATGGCAGACTTCATCATATGACATATTCCAAAACAGTTTACCAACCTGCATTGTTAAATGTGTTACTCAGCCTTTTATATACTCTACCATTTTAGTTTTGTAAAAACAAACGTTCCTTTTAAAAAGTGAGGGTGGTAAACCATAAGTCAGAAGAGTTCAGGACCACCACTGGCATAAGACAAGGTGATATCCTGTCACCTCATGGACCTTGTCATCAAAACATGTAAGGAAAGGACCCAACAAGTATTCAGCAGGTTACTGGAAGATGAGATGGGTCTGTATTTCAGAGCTGGCATTTGCCAACAATGTTGCCCTGATTGTTAAATCAGAGGCACATCTTCAATCCAACCTGCAAATTTGGAAGGAAGAGCTGGAGATGAGATGGATGGTCATGAGCAGCTCCAAAACAAAAACCATGGTGACATCACAAGAGGAAAGAAGGCATCAGATTAAGCTAGGAGAACAGAACCTGGAGCAGGTCAACCAGTTTAATTAAGATTTTTCAACAAAAGTAAGCAAGCAAGAAAGAAGATGGCTGTATAACAAATTATGTGCAAATATCCCATGTAAGACTGTTGTCTACTTGTTAATAACGGCTTGGCTGCCCGAGCCTCTTTTCACGGGTGAATACACTCTTGTAGTTAATAGGTCTGTCACCAGACATGTCCCATAAAATAAGAACCCATGGTTTCTATGAATAACTCCGCCTATGCCGGTCCCAAGCCCAGATGGGGTGGAGTTATCGGAAGATATGGAGAAGATACTCTCAATGACAATGGAAAGCGACTCCTTAGATTCTGCAGTGAGCAGAATCTGATCATTACAAACACAAAGTTCCCCCATAAGCGCATACATGCATACACTAGATGTGAACCAACCAAGAATGAGAAATCAGTGATCGACTATGCCATTGTTCGGAGAAGCTCATTCAGATATGTCCGAGATGCAAGAGTCTGGAGGGGGCCAGAGATTGGAAGTGATCACTACCTGCTAACAATCAAATGAACAACTGAAAGAGTTGCTCAGCCTAGGAACTGCCCAACATCACGCAAGAAACCAAGTAAACGAGCAGGAGAAATGAGCATTAGGACCTACAAGCTGAGAGAACCAGAAATTAAGACCAGATATCAGGGGCTTATTGCTGCAGCGGTGAGCAACACAGAAGAACGACCTGATGACTTAGAAACCCTCTGGCTCAAATTCAAGGAGATCATAAAGACAGCTGCTGCAGAAGCATGCGGTGAAGTCCGACTTGTGAACAAGAGAAAGAGGACACCTTGGTGGACAGAGGAAGTCATAAAGAAAATAAGAGAGAAGAAAATGGCATGGAAACAATACTTAGGAGCTAAAAACACAAATGGACAAATGGAAAAATATAGAGAATATGTGACACTCAGAACAGAAGTAAAGAACAAAGTGCTAGCAGCAAAACAGAAGTCCTGGGAAGAATTTGGAAAAAAGCTAGAAAAAGATGCACAAGAAAACCAGAAATTGTTCTATAAGACCCTGAAGAACATGAGGAAGGAAAAACAATGCCCTCTCAAATTTATAAAGGACAAGCAAGGCAAATTGCTTACTGCCCCGAAGGCAGTAATGGAAAGATGGAAAGAATATTTCTCAGAACTCCTGGATGGTGAGTATGGTGAAGCATCAGAAATGATAACCACTAGCACAGAAGAGAAAACCAGTGATGGTGAAGATGACATAAAGATGGAAGAACTGAAGGCAGCACTGGAGAAAATCAAGATGGGCAAAGCAGCAGGGCATGATGGTATAACACCAGAAATGGTTAAGTACATGGGAGTATCAGGCAACCTATTACTCTTAAGGGTTCTACAGGCAGCGTGGTACAATAAGACCATACCAAAGGACTGGGAGATTGCCATCATAACACCAATTTTAAAAAAGGGTGACAATCAACAGCGTGGAAACCATAGAGGCATATCCCTTCTTAGTGTCCCTGGTAAAATCTACTCTATAATCCTACAGCAGAGACTCTGACGCCTAGTTGAGCCACAATTGGATGAGGTCCAGTGCGGATTCCGAGCAAACCGAAGTACTCAAGACCTAATCTTCACACTCAGACAGCTGAGTGAAAAGGCCCTTGAGTATAAGAGTGAGATCCATCTTTGTTTCATAGATCTGGAAAAGGCATTTGACAGGGTCCCCTGAAGCAAACTTTGGGACTGTTTGGCATGGAAGAACATTCCAGCACCTCTGATTCATGCTATACAGAGCTTCTACAAGTCTTGCAGAAATTATGTGAGGACAGCAAACCATAAGTCAAAAGAGTTCAGGACCACCACTGGTGTAAGACAAGGTGATATCCTGTCACCTTACCTTTTCATACTCCTCATGGACGATGTCATCAAGGCATGTAAGGAGAGAACAAGAAAGTATTCAGTGGGGTACTGGAAGATGAGACAGGTCTGTATTTCAGAGCTGGCATTTGCTGATGATGTTGCCCTGATTGCTAAATCAGAGGCACATCTCCAATCCAACCTGAAAGTCTGGAAGGAAGAGCTGGAGAAGGGAGGGATGGTCATAAGCAGCTCTAAAACAAAATCCATGGTGATATCACGAGAAGAAAGATGACATCAGATTAAGCTGGGAGAACAGGTAATGGAGCAGGTCGACCACTTTAAATACCTCGGAGCTATTATAGACCAAAAGGGAGGCATCAAAGAAGAGTTGGCCACTCGAAAAGCAGCAGCTGGGAGACTTTTTCAGGCCATAAATCGAGGATTCCTCAGCAAGAGAGAGGTTGGTAAGAAAACAAAGATGGCTGTATACCACTCCACCTATGTCCCAGTCCTGACATATGGATGCGAGTCATGGGCAATGACTACAACCCACAAAAGCCAGATCCAAACCTCAGAAATGAGGTATCTGAGGAAGGTGGTTGAAGTAACAAGAAGAGACATGGTACGCAACCAGACGATACGTCAAGGCCTTGAATCTCACCCCCTGCAGACCCAAGTAGAACAGT
Source organism: Oreohelix idahoensis (assembly GCA_024509875.1). NCBI lineage: Eukaryota > Metazoa > Mollusca > Gastropoda > Stylommatophora > Oreohelicidae > Oreohelix > Oreohelix idahoensis. Next base: position 128,911 of record JAMPIV010002322.1, read on the forward strand.
CCCAACTAAGATGGTTTGGCCATGTCTACAGAATGAGAGATGATCGGCTACCATGACAAGCATGGGAAACAAAGAGCCAAGGATCCAGGCCCCCAGGATGACCCAGAGTCCACTGGGAGGACAACATTAGACAATCTTTGAAGGACCGAGGACTAGAATGGAACCAGGCCAGGAAGAAGACAGCTGATAGAATGGTCTGGCGCTCTCTCTTCCAAACCTCTACACCTCACGGTAGAAGGGGAACGACTAAGTAAGTAAGTAAGGTTTCTATGAAGATAATGTACTTCCTTTATATTTAACTGTTCTCTAAAGAACATACATTCTGCAATCAGCCATCACTGGGTGAATTACACAGCTCCTACCTTGAACATGTATTTATCAAACTCCAATAGAATTCTCATGTTGAGATATTGTTAAGTGATATTATTAATGTATTTTTGCATGTTGACCACACTTAGGCTATAAGCAGTTAATCTACTCGGTAATATCTCTATCTGTGGTTAATCATGTATTTTTGCACAGTTTTTCATTGTTAATGAACACTTGATAATTAATACGTCACCGGGAGTTTATGACGTAATCCGTTTTGTACTAATGTATGCAAATGGTTGGTTTGAGGCCTTTCGTATATTGTAGTCGTCAATGAAGGACGTACTCTTTCTAGCTAATTATATAATTCCTCCAAAATCTCAGGAGCTTGAATAAGTACGTCCTTCATTGACGACTACAATATACATGTTACAATTGGGATTGTAGAAAGATGATTGTTGAAACTTCTTGTAACATAAATGACATCAATGCATCGTGCTGTGCGTAAATGAATGTTGTGAGTGTGTTCACAAACAGGCCATCAAACAGTTCAGAAATACGTAGGTGGATGGGTCCATGTAAAATGACATGTTTTAACTACATCTTGAGAATTACAGTGCATGGCATTGGCAACAAAGAAATGACATGAATGATATAAATTCTCCAACAGTCTCATCTCATCAATTCATGTCCAGCCGCTGTCCTAGGGGTGCCTATGAAAGGTTATCACCCAAATAATGTGGACTAGATAAATGAAGATGCTAAAAATCTTATGTAGAATACTTCTTTACAAATCAACAGAACTTTTCCATAAGTCCGGAATATTCTTACAACAAGTGGCGGCCTCCAAAGATAAATAAAATGCCACAAAAAATACTTATTCCTCCATCATATCGGGAGCTAGAAAATGAACGTCTTTCTCTGACAAATACAATTGACGAAAGGCCTAGAAACAACCGTTTGCATAAATTAGATGCAGAACAGATTACGTCATAAACTCCTGGTGACGTATTAAATATTATGCATTCATTATAAGTAAAAAAAACTGTGCAAGTACATGATGAACCACAGATAGACACATTACCGCGTAGATTAACTGCTAATAGACTAAGTGTGGTCAACATGCGAAAATACATCAATAAACTTCTTTAACAATACAAAAGGCCTCAAACCAACTGTTTGCATACATTAGTGCAAAACGGATTACGTCATAAACTCCAGGTGATGTATTAAATATCAAGTGTTCATTAACAATGAAAAACTGTGCAAAAATACCTGATTAACCACAGATAGAGATATTACTGAGTAGATTAACTGCTAATAGCCTAAGTGTGGTCAACATGCAAAAATACATTAATAATGTCACTTAAAAATTATGTTTTTCTTGTTACAGATGGAATGTGTAGACGGTGATTTGTGTAACGAGATATCAATGTATCATGCTGGTACCCTGAAGAATGTCGTGGGGGTTACAGATGAAACAAATCAGTTCATAAATTCATTCAGAATGCCTTGGTGGATGGTTCCACATACACGACTGTTAAGAGTCAGTTTGTTTTAAGTTAGGAATATGACCTTTTTATACTTCTCTTTTATATTTGTGGTCTAAAAGAGTTAACCAGTTGTTATATTACCTTTATTCGGAATCAACCACAAAACATATGCCTCCAGGCGGCTTGAATAATACTGGGAAAAGTCTATAGTTAGCTAAACTAACTCACAAGGACAATGTATTTCCCTCAGAAAAATCACAAGATGCAGATTTGCGTCCACTCGCTGCTTAGACCATTTTTTAACTCCCCGACCTGGGCGGAAACCACAATCGAACTCTCCAAGTCTAGACATGCGCAGAACCCATCTACGTGAGTATCAATTCACACAAGACGATTCTAAGAACATACGAGATAAGAGACATTCACTATCGCTCCCTTTATGGTCATGAATCGAAAACCTTAAGACAGGTTTCAGACATCTACAACACGTGACTGATACTACCAAATAAGGAGATATGGTCACGCTTCGTTTAAGAAATTATAGACCGAACGTGTCTCAAACCAAGAGGAGGTAAACTCATAAAAAATAGTAGTCTCAAAATCTCGAGTTATGTCACTTTGACTGTAAAATAATATCGTACACATTTCAGTCAAGAAAATGATCATACAAAGATTTTTTTACGAAAGAAAATGATTATACAAAGACATTGGATAAAAAATGATCTGTGCGTAACAGTTAGATTTAGTGGTTATCTTCCCTTGACTTGTCAAGTTGACCATATAAGGAGTTTTATAGATCAGTTTCCAGGAAAAGTTCTGGACTGGTCCCATGTGAGCTCAACTCAGGGCTTGCGATGATCTGGACATGCGCGATGATTGGCGCATGACCGGAAGATGGGTTCTTTGTGGAGAGTCTGGCTGGGCGGTTGAGCGGTGGAGGTGTTCCACCATGTTTTTCTGGCTGTGTAAACGGGGATCAGAGTTCTTTGTGTATTAAATATGTTTACCGTAAAATCTCGCGTATAATACGCACTTGTGTATAATACGCATGCTTGATTTAGCCCAAAATTTTCTGGTAAAATGGAAATTCGTGTATAATGCGCATCATAATTTTTCAAGATTTTATTTTATGAAACATTTGTTAAAAAACTGGAAGAAGATGGAAGATGCTGCGCGATAGTAGTTCTTCGACGAACTGAAAGACCATGTCGCTTCATAAAACGAACTGCCCATTCATATGACGCGTTAAATGCTGTTGTGCCTGTACGAGATTTTTTAAGTTCCAGAGCTTTAAGTCGGATTTCAGTGCATGAAACACCGATGCCTTGTTGCCTTCTATCCACTACCCACTCCAGTAATGTTTTTTTCTAGGTCTGGTGGTGACCTACAATTCTTACTAGGCAACACTTGCAGCGCCTCTTTGTTTTTTCGCCATAATCGAATGTTGCACTCGTTAATGGAAAATGTCGACTTGCTGCCCGATTGCCGTTAGATTCTGCATATTTTACCACTAAGAGCTTTTCTGCTGCAGTACAACATTTTCTCGAATTCATTTTTAGGGCTCAAAATAATCAAATGACAAACTTCACAACCAAGCTTAATATCAAAATAGATTGAAGACCAAGAGTGTGAAATGAGTTTTGCAACAATGTCTAACACATAAGAAAACACATGACACATTCAATTTTGCGCCATTTTTACTGTCAAATTGTGACAAAAACTTGGCAGACTTTCCAATGTAGGTTACTTTCGATATCGAAAATTACGTATTTTTTAGTACTCGCGTATAATACGCACCCCAGTTTTAGCGGGCAAAAATGAGTAAAAATTGTGCGTATTATACGCGAGATTTTACGGTAAGATTCCCCTTGATTGTGATTCTGGCATAGTTCGGTAAAGCCTAGGAAATGGCCAGTGTTTCTTTTGTGTTTGATTCCTGGAGTGCAGAGCAGGTAACAATACTTTTGAAGCTATTCGTTGTAGCTAAGAACTTTGCATTTTGAGGTGACTTACTCCCCGTGCAGGAAGTAGTGATAAAGAAGATTAACATTATTTATATAAGGAAGCCCGCCATCTATGCGGCCTATTTTTGCCAGAGATATACCTGACTAGTTTGGTCAGATGTGATGCAGAAGATTAACATTATTTATATAAGGAAGCCCGCCATCTATGCAGCCTATTTTTGCCAGAGATATACCTGACTAGTTTGGTCAGATGTGATGCAGAAGATTAACATTATTAATATAAGGAAGCCTGCCATCTATGCGGCCTATTTTTGCCAGAGATATACTTGACTAGTTTGGTCAGATGTGATAAAGAAGTCACAGAGTTATTATTTACCTTACACTACTTGGTAGTAAATCAATGTTACTTACATGAAGTGCAATCTTGGGCTATTGACAGTGTGTCTTGAATTTGATGTGATGTCCTTGTTACTGTGGTAATAAACTGTGAATAACTGTACCACAGTCGTAACAACCTTTCCTGACTTATATACGTGGATTGGTGTGTGTGTTATCATAGCTGTACTCTAGAACTTCACATCCTTCCATTGAGATTTATATGCTCACACACCATGTCGGCCACCTGGTAAGCCCGACCTGCTGATTATTTACATCAGCGCTCATATTACAGCACAACAACGGTACTTCTACAGCTAACTATATCATTCTCCAAAATGATAATTAAGAACATCTACAGTGGTCACCAGCTTTAAGGGTCTGTTACCCATGTCATTCGCGTTATCAGATCTGCAGCGTTTGGACATTAACATTGTTTATTTTCCTGAACCACCATTTACATACTTATTGCAACAGCGGTTAGCCAGCTCTCTGAGGTTTTACTGTGCAACTGTTATTATTACCTAAAAGTACCCGGCATTGCCCAGAAGTGTATTGTCATTACAACAGTGGAATCCAGCCCGTGTTTCCTGGGCGGAAATTGATGTGCAGTCAAGATTTTCCACATGCAAGGTCAACATGCCAAGAAACTGAGCATACGTATTTCTAGACCTTGCATCATTGGGTTGCTGTACCTCTCAGCGGTGGATCATCCTATCGTTGAACTGTGTGTTATTGTACATCATTGCTGTTATTCTCGAGGCCAGGATTTTTTCGCTAAGTTAAGATAAGTGGCTATATGTTTTATAAACTGTGCCTCTGTATGTGTGGTAGTTAAGCCTTCCTCTCTGCACATACTATTTATATTCCTTGTTTTTTTATGTTATATGTTTCTTTGTTTTATATGTCATATATGTGTTTATATTTTAGCGGGTTTGGTTGAGCGTAGACGGTCGTAGAATATCCCACTTTACCGAGGGTCTACAACAGCGTTCTTTAGGGACTATTGCGAATTTCTTGCAGTGGAAATTGCCAACGACTTTTTGTTGCTGTCGTTTTTCGTCCACTACGTTGGTCTTTCGTGATATTTTTGTCTAGTTGTGCTGAGATGTCCTATGTTGTTTTTGTAATATTTTTCTCTGTTCTTTAGTGTTGATTAATTTGTTTGTAGTTGTCTGCCTCCCCTTTCTATCAATTATTTCTTTACACCTTTTCATTTATACACTGTATAGTTGATTGTTTTGTTGGTGATTCGCAGCTGTCGTTACATGCTTTGTAAGATTCTACTTTAGTTTTGCTTTAGTGTTTATTTGATTTCGGCAAACGTTGTCGTTTGTCCTTGATGCTTTGTCTTGTCTTTCCAGTTGTTGTTATTGATTTTTGTTATACACTGTCATTACCATATGCACAATAAGTATATAGGTAATTTATTGTATTATTGAAAGTTAAATTAATTATACAATTTCTTGTGCAAAGACTTGTCACCCACTGAGTTGGGATTAAGTGAGCTTCTCAAGAGATATATTTATACAAGGTATTGATCTCATAATTAGACATAATTTCTGCATTAGATTACTTTATTGAACAAGGGAGATCCCTTGGAATGACTTCCGAGGAAGTAAAAGAATTTGCACTTGCTGAATATGCCAAAGCGCAGAAGGCTTAAGAAGAGAGACAAAAAAAGAAGGTGGAAAAGAGACAGAGAATAGAAGAGATATTGGCTAAAGCGAGGAGAGAGGGAGAATTAGCTCAGATGAAGAGAACAAAAACATTAGCTCTTCCTCATGAGAATAAATTAAGACAATCTCAATTGGAGAAGGAGAAAAAGGAGTTAGAAGATAAGATGAGCTCAATGAAGAACAAACATCTTTGTAAAGAAAAGGCTCTTGTTAGCGAGCTAGAACAAGTCAAAATGGACTGTGAGAAATTAAAAGTTGAGGCTCAGGAATGGGAAAAGTCCTATAATAAAACACTTGTTGGTCTCTTGGTAATCTCAGTCGCCATTTTAAGGAGAAGAATACAGTATTCCCAGAGAAAATTGATGAACTTATGACTAGTCATCATAGTGCTATGCGAGCACTCAAACTTGAACTTCTTCAGGAGAGGGCCAAAGCTTTGGAAATGATTCAAACTCTTCAAGAAGAAATTAAGAACCTTAAATTGGAGACTACGTCTCAGAAGGAAAAATTGAGATCGGATCTAAGAGATAGAATTGTTAAAGAAAAGACTCTTACTTCTGAGTTACACGACTTGAGAGTAGATTACAACAGGCTTCAGGTTAAAGTCAACGAGAGAATTCATAAAGCTGTTGTTAGAGAGAAAGCTGTTGCAGAAGTAGAAATTACAAAACTTCGTAACAGAACTGATGCACTATTAGATATTGTTTTGTACAACAATATGTTGTCTACTACCAAGGTGGATAGATTTAGACATAAAGCTAATGGTCAATATGTTACAAATGCAAAGAGTCAGCCACATGCACTCAATGCTAACAGTAACATTAAACATGGTGTAAACAAATCTTTTCGTGGCAAATATAATTTCCCATGGAATAACGATACTGCTTGGGATAGGAGTGATTCTTGGCATAAGGCCAACAAAAGTAATCTGACTGTAACAGTCAGTCCTGTAGATCATGGTAAAAACTTTGATAAATGTCATGACAAGGCTCCTCAGACATACCGTGCATCGACTCTTCAAATTTCTGATAAATTATTAACAGAGAACAAAATTATTAGTGCTAGTTCCCAGAATGATTCTCATTATGTGCAGAACGATAAAGATTCTACCATTCCGGTTACTCATCATACTCAGCTCAGCCAGTATGATGCAGCTGTTAAGCACATTGCCACAGGCAAAAATAAAAACAATTTTGCTAGGAGAGATAATCGTGATTGTGGACAGTACCAAAGGCATCCATCACGTAATAATTTTCTTTCTCCAAGAAACTGGAGGCAATTTAACGATCCTCAACGTTTTAGTTCCAACAATTATGGAAATTTTCATAGGGCTAACTTCAATAGAAACTACCAACCCTATAATAATTTTTCTTGGAGACAACAAAACCCATCAAATAGATATTTTGATCAAAGGGAAAATGACTATCGCAACTATGCTAACTGGGATTCAAATCAGAACAATAGTTTCAATAGAGGGAATAAAAATAATTCCAATAGAGATAATAGTCGCAACAGATCGCGATACGACGGTAGATCTCCAAATAATAATGGATTGTATCGTCATGCTAATTCTGCTCAACAAGAGCCGCAGGTTAAATAATGATCATGGTAACAACAATAATAATGGTGGCGCTAATGCTAGTGCTTGCTTTGCTTTCGACTTTGAGAGGGCATCTAAATGCCCACAATGCACAACTTTATTTCAGCCTACAGTGGTGACTAACTTGAGTTGCAGTCATCCTCTACCTAATCCTCCTACATTGTCTTGAGTAACGGAGGAACATTTGGTTATATACATACAGGGGCTGTAAGTCTACACGGCCACATTTAATAGATAGAAATGTAGGATTGACTATTGTATATTTTATAATCCTACGGTTATCAAACAGAGATTCTCATTTGTATTGTTTCATAGCGTAAACTTGTTGATGTGACTTGGCTCTGTTATATGGAGTCTCATCCATTTGCCTGTTATTTCGAGATTTGACGTCTGTGATACCCTCTTGAGTGCAGAATGTTCTCGGACTTTGTCAGACATCTCTTATTTGTACCTGCTCCAGTTAATAACATTATTATACAGTAGTAGATGATATTATGTTAAAAGATATGGTACTATGTTATGATATAACGTTTTGTTGATAATATGTCGGTGTCAATATATGGCTGTAAACTACGATGTTAAGAATATAATATGTTTATGACATCTCTATTTTCCTAACTTATCATTGCAGTACATGTCGATATTATAATTTTTGTTGGGATATAAAGTCATATGTATGTAATTTTTTTTCTAACATTGTATTGTTCCCAGCACTTTATTCTGCAATTGTGGAACCTCCTTTTTTGTATAATGTTAGTACTATGAGAAAATAGTTTCTCTAACGTGAGATATTTTTTCTTCTCACTCGACACTCCATTGTGCGTCAGTATATCCTGATATTATGGCGGTATATATTTCGATGCCCGTCGTCAGCACATCATTTGTGCATTGTGGACCGGTTGTTTAGGTTATCATGCTTATTTTGGGGTGTGTATGTTGTATTTAGATTGTCTTGAGGGTTGCTATATTTCTATAATATTCATTTTCACCATGCATTTGATTACCATGTCATATTGTTGTCTTTTTCTTTCTTAGGGCATTGCTTCCCTTCTTCTTTTCTCTCTCTTTTCGTATCCCATCTTGTCTTTATTCACTCGCCACTCCTCTACTTTTTCGTATGTTATCTTATCGTACTATCTGCATTCTTCTTTGTTTTCTTTTACGGTTGTGTTTATGACTTTATATAGAGTATATTTATATGTAGATGTTTGTATGCTACCGCCCTCATTTTTATTTTTCGATGTAATTTTTTTTAAAAAGAAAAAACAAAATGATGTCATCATTTTTTTCCCCAGGGGATGCGGTAGACTGTTAAGAGTCAGTTTGTTTTAAGTTAGGAATGTGACCGTTTAATACTTCTCTTTTATATTTGTGGTCTAAGGGAGTTAACCAGTTGTTATATTTTCTGGAATAAATTAGATTTAGTTGTTATCTTCCCTTGACTTGTCAAGTTGACCATATAAGGAGTTTTATAGATCAGTTTCCAGGAAAAGTTCTGGACTGGTCCAATGTGAGCTCAACTCAGGGCTTGCAATGATCTGGACATGCGCGATGATTGGCGCATGACCGGAAGACGGGTTCTTTGTGGATAGTCTGGCTGGGCGGTTGGAGGAGGTGTTCTGCCATGTTTTTCTGGCAGTGTAAACAGGGATCAGAGTTCTTTGTGTATTAAATATGTTTAAGATTCCCCTTGATTGTGATTCTGGCATAGTTCAGTAAAGCCTAGGAAATGGCTAGTGTATCTTTTGTGTTTGATTCCTGGAGTGCAGAGCAGGTAACAATACTTTTGAAGCTATTCATTGTAGCTAAGAACTTTGCATTTTGAAGTGACTTACTCCCGGTGCGGGAAGTAGTGATAAAGAAGATTAACATTATTTATATAAGGAAGCCCGCCATCTATGCGACCTATTTTTGCCAGAGATATACCTGACTAGTTTGGTCAGATGTAATGCAGAAGATTAACATTATTTATATAAGGAAGCCCGCCATCTATGCGGCCTATTTTTGCCAGAGATATACCTGACTAGTTTGGTCAGATGTAATGCAGAAGATTAACATTATTTATATTTAGAAGCCTGCCATCTATGCGGCCTATTTTTGCCAGAGATATACCTGACTAGTTTGGTCAGATGTAATGCAGAAGATTAACATTATTTATATAAGGAAGCCCACCATCTATGCGGCCTATTTTTGCCAGAGATATACCTGACTAGTTTTGTCAGATGTGATGCAGAAGATTAACATTATTTATATAAGGAAGCCCGCCATCTACGCAGCCTATTTTTGCCAGAGATATACTTGACTAGTTTGGTCAGATGTGATGCAGAAGATTAACATTATTTATATAAGGAAGCCCGCCATCTATGCGGCCTATTTTTGCCAGAGATATACCTGACTAGTTTGGTCAGATGTAATGCAGAAGATTAACATTATTTATATAAGGAAGCCCGCCATCTATGCGGCCTATTTTTGCCAGAGATATACCTGACTAGTTTGGTCAGATGTAATGCAGAAGATTAACATTATTTATATTTAGAAGCCTGCCATCTATGCGGCCTATTTTTGCCAGAGATATACCTGACTAGTTTGGTCAGATGTAATGCAGAAGATTAACATTATTTATATAAGGAAGCCCACCATCTATGCGGCCTATTTTTGCCAGAGATATACCTGACTAGTTTTGTCAGATGTGATGCAGAAGATTAACATTATTTATATAAGGAAGCCCGCCATCTACGCAGCCTATTTTTGCCAGAGATATACTTGACTAGTTTGGTCAGATGTGATAAAGAAGTCACAGAGTTATTTCGCTGATTATTTACATCAGCACTCATATTACAGCACAACAACAGTACTTCTACAGCTAACTATATCATTCTCCAAAAATAAATAATAAAGAACTGTTACAACGACGTTTATTACGAAGAATGTAAAGTTAATTCATGGGCATGACATAAGGTACATACATGTAGCAACGAACTCCTCTCACAGTCTTGTCTGGTCAATACATGTCTGGCCGCTGTACTAGGGGTAGCTTCCAATCTACCCAAGTAATGTGGGACAGATATGTTGACTTAGGAATATCAGTATAATTCCGTCTTAAAATAGTTACATATCTTCTCTCCTACTTCTCAATCTTGATTAATACTTTGTGGCAGCTCTTGAAGTACTTTAAGCCACATAACAAATATAATTCCTCCAAAATCTCAGGAGCTAGAATAAGTACGTCCTTCAATGACAGCTAATATATACGAAAGACCTCAACAAACCATTTGCATACATTAGTGCAAAAAAGGATTACGTCATAAACTCCTGGTGACGTATTAAATATCAAGTGTTCATTAACAATGAAAAACTGTGCAAAAATACATGATTAACCACAGATAGAGATATTACTGCGTAGATTAACTGCTAATAGCCTAACTGTGGTCAACATGCAAAAATACATTAATAATATTACTTAACATATATACATAATCAATAATTATTCCACATATTTGAATAGAATGGCATGGTCCACACAGAAACACCTCCAAAGGGCAGAACGCCTCTAGCTCGCTCAAAAGTGAAAATCGCACTGACTGTCCCTTTGTTCTACCAACGTCATCAAAACAATGCACGATCGTTGTGAACAGTTTTTAACCCATGGATTTATGAGCCATCATGGCATGACTATTTATTAACACTACTATGAGCCCTTCTCATCTGTGTTAAAACATCAACAACAATGGCACGGGAACATGTATTCAAAGCTGAGAGGTTGTTTTGAGGTGCAAAAACTTTGATTACAAAATAAACAAAATATCCAAGCTATTCAACACCCAGAATCCAAAATGCTTGGGGAGGGCCATGTTTTGGTTTTCAGAATACACCCAAAATATCACCAGAAGTAGCCCAAAGTTGCCCAAAATATAGCTCAAAGTAGCCCAAAAAATGCCACACTTAAATTATGTAGTACAATTATTTATCAGAAAAATGATTTTTTTAAAACTTCAAACATAAACTTTGTTAAATATCTGCACATGTACATTAAATGCTCTAATCACCATCATCAGCTTGGCGTCAGACATCTGTTGATAGACCAAACAGAATTTTCAGCTCATGAATAGGCAATAATAATTATTCCCACTGCTACCCACATTAGTATCTGCAACTCTTTTCAACATTTTCACAATTAAATTAAACTCACAAAATTAGCTCAAATTTCCACTAAAAATGACAACATGAGCTCAGAAATATTCACACATGGCTGAAAGTGGTGCTTAGACACAACTAACTAGTTGTGTTTGAAAATTTATATCACATTATAGTGCATACATCAGCTTATACTGCGCTTGTGCTTCAAGAGGATGAAATGTGATAAACCAAACATTGTGTGTGTTCAGTACCCTGCATACCAGTTAAAAATAATAATAATCATTTCTTGTTTGTTTTGGAAACTTAAAAGTAGCCCAAAAGTCAGCCAAAACACTTCATTTTTTGTATATCTTGGTTTTTGGATGTTCAGATTATGGGTTACACACCTGTATAAGAAATAATCAGGGTTAAAAAAACTAAATTGATCTTCAAGTTATTTGAGTCAAAACAAAAGTATATTTAGTATGATCTTTTGCACAGTATGTCACTGACCAACTATTTATAGTTATGCAATCATCTATATCAGAATCAGTTCTGTGATCTTTGAAAAAATTGACTTTTTTTGTCAAAATTATTCCAGAAATTCATTATCATATAAATGAGATTTTAAAACATCATTCTGAAAGTCCAAAATCTTGAACTCAAGTTCTTCTGTCGTAGCTTCCTTGAGCAGTCATATTTGTATATGGGTAAATAACAGAAAAATTACAGGGATGATCTTGATTAAGATACAACAAGCAAGTTTTTGGCTATTGCAGCTGCATTAAGCCTCACTATTTAACAATAATTATTGCTTGGTGTTGATGGTATTCAAGTGTTAGTGTAATATATTTTTATTATAACTTTATTTTCTTATTGTGATACCTACAGTAGTAAATCTACTACAGTTCATTGCTTTCAGGCTGGAAGAAATGTGGAAGCTAATGTCACAAGTCTGTTTGCAGAAATAAAGCAGGAAACAGACGTTAAGGTATGTACACTATTTGTAACATTGTTTGGAAACTTTAACTCATTCTAACCCAGGCATTTTTTCGGGTTTTTCGGTTTTACCCAGGACCCAATATGCAGACTTTTTTTTTCTACAAGTGATGTTTTAAAAACAGGCAGTAGACACATATATTAGTTTAGTAGATATATGTATTATGCATCAAACTTCAGGAAATTGGCTGCAAAATATTGTGAAATACTGTTGAGTTGTTATATGATGTTATTATTGTTTGTTATATCGTGTGAAGTGTAGAAACAATAAAAAATAAAAATAAAAAATGAATACAAATTATGCACATACACGTAAATATTTAAGCTGTACTTAATCCCTTAATATTAAAACACCAGGAATTGAAATATATATCCAACTGGCAACTAATCCAAGAAGTTTGATAAAAAAACAAATGAAAATTGTAATTTATATAAATTTTTTTGTGAAGTCACGTATTGCTGAACTGGAATCTCACTTACACATTCCTGTTCCATGCAAATTAATTAATTAATTATTTTAAAATATCACGTTTGTTCAACGTTCTTATCGGAATCGACAATAGGTTATTATCGCTACCGATATCACTAAAATTCATTTCGAAATTATATATTGAGGTTGATTCGTTAATAGTTTATGAGTGTTATGTATGTGACTACACCACTTGTAAACAAATAACCCTATGACGTCACTAATTTATAAAAGTATGCAAAAACTAAGCACCAATATAATTATTTCGCTATCAGTTCAAAATACGATGTCCACAGGAAGTGTTTACATGATATGAACACTCTATGGCCACGTATTTTCTAATTTTTTGTTCAATTTCGGAATCTTATAAAGCGGGCGTACCACGCGCCGTGCTGCTAGATCCAAAGCAACTCTTACAACGGATATAAAATACACAATTGTAACTTCATAAATTTTTTTTCGCTCACAAACATTTACACCCATGCGCCGGATGTAATGAAATAATTTTAAACTGTCTTATTGCCAGATATTCTATAATTTTCCACTCAAATGCGGCATATAGTCACCTTGGCACGCCATACGCCCTGGGTATAACGAAAAGCCTATCTGGCGCACCATGCGCCCATTTGGATGGAAAGAGTTAATAATATTGTGGCTTTAAGGATGTATGGTATACTGTTAATGCTCAAACATTTAAATTGCAATATGCTGCACCCATAAACAGTTGATTTTGGACAGTTTTAAGTGGTCTTTTTCAGAACTTATGATGGTCTATACTAGGTATTTGTTAATCTAAAATTCTAGCTTAATTACAAATAGTTAACTAAAGTTCATGACTTGTAAGAAACTCAGTGTTTACAAGGCACCAAAGAATATTAAAATAATTGACTGAAATGTAAATGTTGGTGAAAAACAGGAATTGAGTTGTAGGTGTTTTTGTTTTTATTTTACTGATCACATATTGAAGGTTAGAAGGTTTCACTAAAGCCTAGAAAGGAAGGGAGGATTGGGGTAATTGTCTATATAAAACATCTTTAAAACATTGTGACTTGACAGGAGGCAAGATTGAGGTGCTTTACCCGCTCCCCTCCCCACTGCTATTCAGGGTAGATTTGTCAGTCAAGGCTTAATAGAGATTCTTACTATATACCGTAGTAACTTTAAATGTCAGGATGCTTTTCCAGGATGGAAAATTGTTTTTAAAAAACTGAGGGGAATAAAATAGAATGTAAATGTATTAGGATTATATAAAAAAAGGAATATACTAGAGCAGGTTAATATTATTCTGACAGCCACATAATAATTTATTCTGAATGAAATAAACAAGAAAGAAGGATCAGTCAAATTTTATAATGAATGTGGTGTGGCTATGCCCAGTGCAGATCTCATGAGACAGCTTTGCGTTTGAAGCCTGTGGGAAAGTTAGTAATGAAAAAAAGTGGAAGTAGTGACAAAGAAAAGAAAAAAGTTACAGAGGTGGCAAACACATAGTATGCAAGAATACACCATATGATAAGAGGAAACACAAGGTTTCTAACAGTATGCAAGGTGTTGTGTAACCTGGCCACTTATATTTTATGATTCTGTTAAGATGGGCTGACATACAGATTCACACAACATAGATTGAGAGAATAAATCAAGCCAGGACAATTCAAGGTTTAATTTGACATAAATCCAACAGAAAATATTTTCAGAGCATTTCAGGCATTACTTCTGACATCACATATCCAGTACCTTCTTTCATGACCCTAGTTACTTGTACTGCACATATTTTCATTATTGTGCCCGGTTTCATAAACAGCAGTTACGTTGTTACAACCTGAAATTTGACTAATTATCCCACTGATAAATGAGAGGCCCAGCCTGCTTTGGGATTTTACAGTCTTGAACGTTATTAATAAAGTATGCAAAATAGACGTCTTGTCCTTCTATCGACTTGGCCAACTTTGAGTCTCCCCCCGACATCTCACTTTTTGCTCTGACATCCTTCACAATGCTTTTTACTTCTTTTATAAAGCCTCCACAACAATAATTTGAAGGAACCCTCTGTCAGAGAAACCCGATTTCTTCAATGATCATGCACTGCTTACAACACAGGGCACATTTTGATAAGTGAAAACCCATTAAAAGACAATGCTTATAATCAAATCAGCTAACGAGCCTTGACAACTGCACTATTTTCAGAGATGCAGAAAGCTGCTAGATTACAGACATTGTCCTATAGAAGAGATACAAAAAGCATGATCCAGATGGAAAAGTACAACCATATGCCAACGCACCAAATGAAGGCAAGACTAGATGATCTGGCATTGGGATGTCTAAAATGTAGCAGCTTTGTCCATCAGGGAAAAAGACATAAAAGACAGTATCAAGAAGACCTGAAGCCCATCCTATATCCTGTACCATGGAAACATGCCAGCAGTACCCTCCAAATTAATACATCAATTAGTGGTCTCAGAATTGGATATCATCTTCTTCTTCGTTGGTCCTGAAAAGGACCTTGGTTGCGTTGTGTCCATTTACAGTGAAGCTGCAATATTTGCACCTTTTGGCTGACTTCAGCACAGCATTTTTTTTGTATGAGTATAATGATCTGCAAATACAAACTGCTACATTGAGTATAATCCAAGAAAGCTATCCCAAACAATCATGGATACTTGCTTACATGGATGGATCAGCAACAAATGCCATTAAGAATGGAGGCGCTGATACCTTTATCTCATGTCCTGATAACCACTATGAGATTAGGCATATTCTCTCTGGTTATTTCTATTCCAACTATACAGTTCTAGAGTTCAACCTCTAGAGCAAGCTGCAAAAATGATTTATAACACCAACTCTGACTGCCACCAGGTAGTCATCCTCACAGATGCTCTGTCTGTACTGCAAGCTTTCAAGGGTGGTAAAATCCCGCATCTGAGAAATGAACTAAGCAAGGTAGCTGCCAAAAAATGAACCATACTTCAGTGGGTACCATCCCATTGTGGTGTACATGGAAATGAAAAGGCAGATAAACTCATACATGCCACACCTCAGAGATGAAAAAACCTGTACAAAAAATTCAAAAACCCTGTACAAAGACCAGCAAAACCTGTACAAAAAAGAAAAAGACAGAAAAAACGTATCAAAAGAGTTAATTCGTGTAAAAAAAAATCTCAATTACAGCTGCATCATAGAGGCATGGGGACTTTGCCTTTTAAAACAGGTCTTCATTTATTTTAAAACTCCCAACAATATTTGTCTGAGTTTATTTTGCACTGTAAAAATGATGTGATCGTGTCATCATTTAGTCTATTTCTGCGCTTAATTATCACTAACAGACCAGGAAATCCTTTAGCATGCTGCATTGTTTTCCCGAAAATGTGCCCTGCAGCTGCATTCTTTTTCACAACACCCCCTTTTTTTTATAGTGGATGATTTGTAAATTCTTTAGTTTTTTGGTCAATTGCTCTAATTTTTTGACTGTATAGAAATAAATGAATGATGAATCTGATGATATAAAATTTGTTTGTGTACATGTTAGATGTGATAGGAAGAGAGGTATGGAAAGATGAAAAAAACGATAAAAAAATTTAAAAAATTTTTTTTTTAATTAAAATTTTTTTTTTTTAATTAAAAAAAAAAACCAACAAACGAAGAGTCCTTTTCCTTTGCATCTCAATGAAAGTCATTTGACCAATACAAATCAAATGACGATCTTTTCGTTACACCCATCATCAGTAGCAAAGCAACAAACGCCCTCATCAGCAGTGACATTCGGCCGTAACCCTAAACCTTTCCGATAAATCTAATCCTAACCAATAAAATTATACATACTAGCAATGACATTCTACTTTCGTTTCCATCTCTGCCATCACCCATATTCTGAGAACCGATATTAGCGCTAATAAAGACAAAGATCTCCTTGTCATCGCATCGGAGTCAGAATCCATTAAAATTAGAGCGAAAAGGGCAGCGTGTTCGATGCTGATTGATTGCGATTTAAAAAATTCACAGAAAATAAACGCGGATACACCCATTACTTAATAAAGATCGGAAACGGAAGCTAACTCTCTTGCAAATAAAATTAAAAATGACGCAAATTATGGCTATGGAAGTGGCACAAGACGATCGATTTATATGTATGTTTAATAATTAGGCGAAAAAACCCGTACAGACGTTTGTACGGGCCGTACACATCTGAAAACGCAAACACCCCATACAGATTATGGGTAAACCATAGCATGTGGCATGTATGTAAACTTGCCAAAAATGGAGGAGAATGTGAACAAGAAGATGATGAAATCACATTCTTTGAGAAAAAGAGAGCTATCCAGGCTATCAGAAGAGAACAGAATCAACCCAACAACAACTACAACACTCCTGACTGGCAGGGACATATCACCATTTTTTGCCCCAGGACAGGGTATCTTCTTCTTCTTCTTCGTTCGTCCTGAAAAGGACGGTGGTTGCGTTGTGTCTGTTTACGCCTAAGCTGTGATATCTGCACCTTTCGGTCGACACATCCGACTTCTGCACGGCATTTTTTAGGACCGGGTTTGCCTTCCCATTTCGATCTACACTCGCTCAGCCAGACTGCACAGCTGCAGACTGTTTCCAGGACCACCACGTGGAGGTGGAGTGCGGTCTTGACCAGCTCTGGTTCGCTGGTCCTGACGCAGGCAGTCAAGCTATGAGTCGCTGACTGCGGTCTCTATTGCTGCGTCTTGAGGTCCCGGACAGGGTATAACAAACTGAATAAACACATGTACAAGCTACCATTGTCTGCTTCACCACTGTACACATGTGGATTAAATGAGCAAACTGCTGAGCATGTTCTACAGTTAAGAAAGTTATACTGGCCCAATGACTCAACACTAAACTCAAAGCTGTATGGAGCTAAAGAGAAACTCCAGACAATGGTTGAATTCATCATGAGAACTCATCTGGTAGTGTAAACATCAAAGATGTGATTGCAAGAAGAAGAAGAAATCAGCTACATACTGGTAAACAGGAAACTTTTAAAAAATAGTTGTTATCTGTGGAAACTGGGCCAGGAGCAGGCTGTAGCAGTGGCCAAGTGCTAGTACTGGAAGAAAAAAAATTTTCATTCTTACTGAAGAAATTAAACAGGCCCTCAAAAATGTCAAGCTATATTTAGCTATAACTGAATTAGAAAAGAAAATGAGTGAGAGGCTTTCAACAAATTCAGATCAAGCCTTCCTGTCTTATGCCATCTGTTTAGTGGTTTTTCCATGTCTTTGCATCCATTTCATGTCTGTCTTCATTTCCCTTCTCCGTTTTTTGTTTCCTCTCTTATGTCCTAAACATAGCACTATTTTTGCAGTGTTGTTTTTCTTTGTTTGTCTTCCTTGCCAGCTTGTTACATTTAAATTACTTAAGAAATTCAATGTGATTATTTACATCAACTGTGAAGACAAACCTTGGCAATGTCTAAACAAAATTCTGACCTCAGTGATGCTAGACCATGTATAAGAAGCTTTAAATAAACAAACATATTGAAGAACCAAAAAATTTTGAACAGCAAAATCAAATGCAGATCAGGTAGCAAGACTCAGAATCATCTATGTCAGGCACATTTATACATCAACTTTGTGGACACTGAAAATTTATTTCCAGGTTTTTACTGAAGTCTTTGTTGTGTATACAAACATACTTCAAACACTTCAGTTTGTTGTTAGTCTCAAAATTAAACCTTGTGATAACAGTATTGATTGGTAGTGATTGTAAATAACCCTTTACATAACCTATGATTTTGTATTGCATGTCATCCAGGAGTGTTATTGGAATAGCTTCTCTAAAGATTCAGACATTAATTCCCAGACAGTTGCAGGGATCAGCAGGAAGAGATTAAGAGAGCATAAAGTAAAACAGTCAGATATATGGAGAAATGAAGGTATGCATGTAAATAAGCTTCTTTTCTAAGCAATGGAGCATCTCAGTTGAGGCTGAATGCTGGTGCATATAATTTAGGCTCGTGTGCTGTTTTTATTGTGTTACTTCAAGATGTTTGCCACCCCATGGATCTATCTCCTGGATCATTCTGTAACACTGTTTTCTTCTATAGCTAATTTATTGGAGAAGGGTTTAAAAAGTAGTCATGGTGAAATCAAGCATTAAGAGATCTTATAGCTTAAACTACCACATACAAAAAATTGATACTGACATCTTTGATACACTTGTCTGTAATCTAGCATGACCTGTAGTTAAAGTGTGAATAGTAGCACATTCAATAAGACAGTATGAACATTTATTTACCAGTGAAGGATTGTACCTTCTATGCTTTTTAAGAAGCATGGGGCTATCACAGCATTTATCGTGATGAAATCTGAAGTGGGCTGATTTACCTGATGAGATTGCAAGCCCTTAGTCACATCTTAAGCTGTGCCATGGTTGAGAATCCTCTGAGTAGTCTAAGAGCTAATAGGTATCCAGGCCACTGTTTCTTGTGGTACTTAATTATTGGAAAGAACCCCCATTGATTAAATACAAACATGTATTAGACATCGCAGTAACATCAAAGAAAAGTCACTAACACTAATCTTGATTTCAGAAAAAAATTACAATGAACCTTTACTGATGAAAACAAAATGTCATATGTATACAGTTCAATCTTGTCTACACAGTTATTGAAAGTTTATCGTTAGGACTTTTAAGTAATTGAATTAAGTTGAGTGGTTCTACAAAGTTATTGATTTTTGATCATTAGGACTTTTATGAAGTTGTTGGTTCATTGTGGTTAACTAATGTAGCTAGATTCCTGGCCGCAATCACAGTCACTCTTGATTTATCCAGGTGTGGGAAAAGGTTGTATCATATGTGTAGAACTATCTTAGGGTTCCAAAGCTTTCTTTCCCTGATCCAGGTTTCTTGTCATCGATGAAAATGGAAGCTCTTTGTGTAGACTACCCTAAAGAACCACTTGGTTGTACTTTGTTGCTAAAAAAACAAGATTTTGGCAAAGGTAAGTGTTAAGTCATATTTTAATGTAGGGGAGTTAAGCATTAAAAGACTTGTATGCACAGGTCAGTTTTTAGTAATCACCCTTGTAAACACGCTCTGGGTGATGATGATTTTTTTTTTAGTTGGGAGTTGTATACCCAGCAATTTTTTAACACAGCTCTATTGTCTAGTGGTGTAGATATTTTCCTATAACTGACCTCGAAACCCTTGAATCGGTCGGTTGGATTGGAGGGTTGATCAGTGAGTTAACAATTCACTATCGTAAAACAAGCTATTGTTACCGAAACAGAACCAGGCTCGACAGTAAACATGACTCACTCTAATATCTTGGGGGCTAAGGAGATTTCTAAAATTGGATACTGGAATGTAAGAACTATGTATCAAGACGGAAAATTGGAAGAAGTAATTAAAGAAATGGATAATTATAAGTTGGACTTATTGGGTGTCAGCGAGTGTAGATGGACGGGGAAGGGCATAAAATATATTTCAGAAGAAAAAAAGCAAATTATATACTCTGGTAGTAATGATAATCGTCACACAGAGGGAGTAGCCATCCTAATGACACAGAAAGCAGCAGCATCGCTTATCAGCTGGGTACCTATCAATGAGAGGCTAATATTAGCTAGATTTCAGACACGATTTTTCAAGCTCTCAATTGTACAATGTTATGCACCAACTAACGACGCTCTTGATACCACAAAAGATGACTTCTATGAAGCACTTCTAAGTACCATCAACACAATACCCAAGCATGACATAATAGCAGTCATGGGTGATTTTAACGCCAAAGTAGGTGACAACAACGATGGAGTACAAAGATATCTCGGTACTCATGGCATAGGCTGTATGAATCAAAATGGCGAAAGACTTCTAGAACTTTGTGAAATATCAAACCTCGTTGTGGCAGACACCATCTTTCCACATAAGAATATCCACAAGATAACATGGAATTCACCTGATGGCAGAACTAAGAACCAGATAGATCACTTCTGCATAAGCGCTAAATTTCGCTCATCAGTTTCAAGACGTCAGAGCATACAGAGGTGCAGAGATCGGAAGCGATCATAACCTCTGCATAGCTAAAATGAGAATTAAACTGAAGAAGTTATACCAACCGAATAAAAATAGAAGAATAGATGTACACAGACTGCAATCAAATGATATAAAGAAGGAATATAATGTCAAAATGAACAACTATTTCGATGCTTTAGGCAAAATTGACAACGATATCACCACCAAGACAATCGATACTAAATGGGAACAACTGAGAACAGCAATGACAGAAGCAGCTGTAGCGACCACCGGATACCTAGTACATAAAAAGAAAAAATGGATGAGAGAAGATACTTGGGATAAAATACAAGAAAGGAAAACAGCAAAACTTAAACTACTAGCGGCAAGTACACATAATGCAGTTGAATCTTGCAAACTAACTTATAACTTGTTAAATAAAGAAGTGAAGACAAAAACTCGAAGAGATAAAAGACATTTCATCAATGAACTGGCCGTAGAAGCTGAAAATGCTGCAAGAACTGGTAATAGTAGGTGCCTTTATCAAATTA
Organism: Oreohelix idahoensis; assembly: GCA_024509875.1. Lineage (NCBI taxonomy): Eukaryota > Metazoa > Mollusca > Gastropoda > Stylommatophora > Oreohelicidae > Oreohelix > Oreohelix idahoensis. Next base: position 150,440 of record JAMPIV010002322.1, read on the forward strand.
CAAAACAACTATGTCACCAGCCTACTGCTATGGAAACACCTGTTAAAGGTAAATTAGGGAATTCAATACCAACAGAAAAAGAACAAATGAAGAGATGGGCTGAGCACTTCATGGAGGTGCTAAACAGACCACCACCAACAGTAACACCTGATTTTAATAATGAAACATCCACAACCACTTTGCCAATAACTTGCGATGAATTCACGCTGGACGAGATCAAACAAGCCGTTAAAAGATTAAAAAATTTTAAAGCTGCTGGAGTTGACGAAATTTCAGGGGAAATGATTAAAGCAGTTAATGACAACAACCTCTTGAGAATTTTAGATATTATAAATGAAGTATGGAGAGAAGAACAACCACCACAACAATGGAAAGACAGTATTATTGTAAAGTTACCGAAGAAAGGTGATCTATCAGACTGTAATAACTGGCGTGGTATATCTCTATTATCAGTACCTGGAAAATTATTATGTTGCATGATGTTAGAAAGACTTAAATTGCATGCTGACGAAAAGATCAGAGAAGAACAAGCGGGTTTCAGGCCGAAACGATCATGTATTGATCAAATATTCACACTAAGAACAATTATAGAAGAATCAGTGGAAAGGCAATCGCCACTTATTATCACCTTCGTCGATTTTCAAAAAGCCTTTGATAGTCTACACCGCCCATCATTGTGGAAGATACTTACAATCTATGGTTTTCCAACAAAATATGTGAATATAATCAAAGCGCTATATGACAATGCAAGATGTTGTGTTAGAACAAATAAAGGGAATACAGAATGGTTTACAGTAGAAACAGGGGTGAAACAAGGCTGTATTATGTCACCACTACTTTTTGGAATAGCTATTGATTGGGTTATGAGAAACTATACCCACAATGAACAATTAGGTATAAAATGGACAAATGGAAAATTCCTGGGGGACCTGGATTTCGCAGATGATGTAGCATTCTTAAGTTCAACACCAAGACAATCCCAAGAAGCAATAAATAATCTGTGTCATCTCTCGGTTAAAATAGGTCTCCAAATAAATGCCTCTAAAACTAAAGCTATGAACTTTTCTAACGAGACCTTTGATATCATCTTGAACGGGGAAAAACTACAGAAAGTTGAAAGTTTAAATTATTTAGGCAGTAAAATGACTCAGGATGGTGACACAACAAGAGAAATCCATACTAGAATTGCTTTGGCAGCTAGCGCCTTCAATAGATTATCTAACATTTGGAAATTACGATCATTGAATATACATACCAAGCTTCGTCTGTTTAATTCAAATGTTATCTCAGTGTTAACATACGGCTGTGAGAGTTGGAAAATAACAAAATCATTGGAGAACAAGCTGAATACATTCGAGAACAAATGTCTTAGAAAACTCATGAACATCAGTTGGAAAGAATTCAAGACTAATCGACAAATAAGAGAAGACTCTAGGCAGAAATATGTCTCCGACTATATAAGGAAAAGACGATGGTCATATATCGGTCATGTCCTACGAATGCAAAACAACAGAATACCACTACAGGCGCTCACTTGGGTTCCTGAGGGTAAGCGGAAAAAAGGAAGACCAAAAGAAACACTCAGAAGAACAATAATAAGAGAAGGAAGAACGTTGGGCCTAAATAATGTGCAAGAGCTAAGAGGAGTGGCGTCACAACGAACAACCTGGAGAGCACTGGTTTCTGCCTTATGCGCCGTGTTTGGCGCTTAAAGAATTTATTATTATTATTGTCTGGCTGTTGGTTTATTAGGGAATCTGCTCGAATGTTCTAGATACAGTTTGAGCGGAAACAGGCGTATGAATTCAGCTCACACCTCGGGCGACGAATTCGTGCGGGGATGATTTTGTACTGAGCGGTTTTTGAGTAGCTTATTTTCATGACAGTTCGTTATGGGCAGTTTGCCGGGATGGTTGTCAACCATGTTTTTTCGCTGTGTGTACGAGGGGATATTTTTGTGTATTGAAGGGAAGAGTTCTTTCCCAAGCTATGGATGATTTTTTCAAGAGATTATGGAAATAAGAGTACAATCCAGGCAGAGCTCCGAAATGGATATTAGGCTATTTTCATCAGTGTGTCCCAGGATAAGATATAATTTGTAAAGAGAGAGATATGTAATAATTCCAGGATATTTATATTACTTCCAAGCCAAGGATTATTGTGGCTTGTTTATCATGTGCTGTGCACGCTGTTATAGATTGAAAGAGAACTCAGAGAACATATTTATATTACTTCCAAGCCAAGGATTTTGCGGCTTGTTTATCATGTGCTGTGCACGCTGTTGTAGATTGAAAGAGGACATAGAGAACATATTTATATTACTTCTAAGCCAGGGATAGGCTTAATTATATACTGTGCATGTGGTATATGGATGTGTTGAACTGCTGATGTTCCATGATGTGCTTATGTACTGTGTTACCATATGTCTACATTTGCTGTGTCGTAATAAACAGTGTAAAACGTTACTAGGAGTTCAACGTTTACTGACTCCAATGTTTGCTATGGTGTGTGTGGTTGCAAGTGACTTAATAGGACTACATGACATTCGCGTGAGTTAACATCTATACATCCACATCCGTTGGCCATCCGTAAGCCGGACACCTGCTGATCACCTTTATCAGCATAACTTATAACCGCATTTACACACCCCCCACTTAAGCAGTTAACAGTAAGCCTTTGTAACTACCACTGCTAGCTCTACAAAATGGGTTCTCTCGTGACCAAAGTTTTTGATTGCAGTGTCCGGGCCTAGTGAGCTCTAGGGTTAAATACAAAAAAATCTCATTTTCAGCTGACAGATGTATGGGACCACACACCATCTTTCCTAAACAATTTCTCATCTTAAATTAATGAAATCCTGAATACTTTTCCCTTGAAAGAGTCTCAGGGATATACATATTCTTTCCCATTGTGTCAGAGCATAAAAACTTATTATAATCACTACTACTGCGATGTAGCCACCATATCAATTACATCCCATTAATGTTAGCTGCCCAGCAACTGTCTGTTCTATTCAAGCCAGCAAGCACTTTGCACAGATGAGGGAAATTGATAGTAACAAGCTATTTTTGAATAACCATATAATCAATATATGCAAAGAATGAACCTGAGTTGGGGCACTCTACAAAGGATGGCCGCCGACCGAGCAAAGTGTAATCAATTTGTTGTTGCCCTGCAAGACGCCACCAGGCTTAATGGCCACTGACTGCTTTGACGGTCGGTGGCTAAAGATCAAAGAAGAAAAAGATATAATCAATAGCTCTGTGCAGGTGAAAGAAGATTTAGTGTGAAGTCAGGCCCACATGTACAGTAATTTATTGAACATTCCTTTATGAAGTAATTAAGTTAAGTTTAATGACAGAAGATAGAAGGAGAGAAAAATCTAGCCTATGACACCCATGAAGGAATCTCGAAAAATAAATACTCATGAAAGCATTCACAGCCTCTGAGAATTTTCTTCACTCCAAAATTAATGTCAGCAAAGTGTATTTGTGGGAATATTAGCTTACCTTAAAGTCAAAGATCAGTGTTATATTTATAAGAGCTGAATTCGGGAGCCGCACTGGTGTAATGGCTACAACGTTGTACTGGCAACCAGGTGTTCATGGTTCAAACCCGGCCGTCGGCGTTTGAAGAAATGTTTACGACCGGAAATTTGACTGAATAATCTGAACGGCTCCTGCACATAAATCCCGTGTGGATGGGAAGGAGCAAAGCTCCTGACCAGGTTGGAAGAAAAGTCCACTGACCCCCCAGCCTCGCAATGACATGTCATTGGGCCGAAAGAGCTGGAAAGCTCGAGTGCCGCTTGTTATAGAAAAAAAAAAAAAAAAAAGAGCTGAATAATGTATTAAATTATTGTAATTATTATACACATTAGTTAATTGAGTAGTTTCATACAATTTTATAAACTGCTAAAATTGTTTATATCATGCCTGGTTGCATCGTGTAAAAAGTTGCTACTTTAGTCCTGAGTGCTTTTGTATGACCCCAAGGTTGTAAATCTTGTAGCAAGTAAGGTCAACTACTTTTGCTGTGGCGGAAATATTGACTGCTTTTGTAATAGAAAAGAGGGAAGTTTAAATTACTGTATGTTCATTAATCTTTATTCATTGGGCTAAAATAATTTTACAGATTTCATGCAAAGTACCATCCATGTGTAGATTTTAATTGTTTTATAATAGTTAAACAGCATCAAATTATCCTTTAATTTGTGATAGAGATGATTTATTTATTTATTTTCTGAAAATATGTTCAGGAGTAACTAAACATTATCTCCCATTAATTTGATCTGTGCAGCATGCCTCGTTAATTTAGGAAAGTCAATTTTATGAGCTTGGCATAACAAGAACAGAAAAGCTTTGTCATACTTCATGAGAGAAAATATTGTTTAGTCATCAGATGTTTGTTTTTATAAAGTTTTTTTTTTTTTTTTTTTTTTGTAACAGTAAATTGTGATTGAGATTGTCATACTTGAATAGGCAGAAAGAATATTGTTTAGCCATCAGATATGAGTATTTTTAGTCTCTCCTGCTCACTCTCATTTACTCTTCTTCTTTGATCCATAGCCGCCAACTGTCAAAGCAGTCAGTGGCCATCATGCCTGGTGGTGTCTTGTATAGCAGCAACAAATTTATTCCACTTTGTTCGGTTGGCGGCCATCCTTCATACAGTGCCCCATTTCTGTTTCATTCTTTGCATCTCTGCTTCCACAGTTCACCTCAATGTTGTTTTTGGTTGGCCTCTCTTTCACTTTCCTTTGGGGGGTCCATAGCATAGCTGTTCTTGTAATGGTATCAGGATCCCTTTTGAGGAAGTGGCCAACCCAACTCCAGTGTCTGCCAGCTATGATGGTGTGCATGTCCTCCTGGCTACTCCGAATAAGTAGTTCTTGGTTGCTGATAGTATTTGACCAAAAGATCCTTTACTCTGTCTGTTGTTTATTGCATGTAGGTCATGCACCTGTTTGGAAAAAAATGACACTGAATACCAGTATTTTGTGTATTGCAAGCAGTAAGTCACAATCAATTTCATAATGATTATAAGCAACATGGTTTAATCAGGTTAAAAAATTATTCATTTCAATGCTTGAAAAAAAAATGATGCTATCACTGTTGAGCGAAGAAGAAAACAAAAGTAGGTACAGAATACAGAATCTGTTAATATTTCCCAAACAGGATGTATTTAAATAACACTGAACAAATTGGGTCAGAACTCAGAATGGCATTGAAATAATCATGCCCAGATAGCATTTGCACATTCAACAATTTCCATGATTGAAAGATGGGCAGTTGGTATTTGAAACTTAATTGTGCATCTGAATTTGTAAATAGAAACTTGTTTGTTGTAAATTTCCCCATCTGTAATGTGCATATTTCCCGTTTGGAAAACACAGTGCCTTGTGACGTATAATGGAAAGAGATCCTACAGTAATCTGACAGGCTTGTAACCTCATAGCGTTCTATGATTTGCTAGCAAAACCATTCATTTTTTCTACCTGTGTTTTCCTTACACAAATGTACTTTTTGGTCCCACCTCTTTTTCTGTGAACATGAGCTAATGCAATGTTTACAAACTGCATGACCTGTCAGTTATAATAGGTAGTGAATCACGTTTATTTACCTAGTTGTCTCACGCCAGCTTATCTCTCAATCATATGATACTGACAGACTGCACGTGAAAAGCACAGAGACTTTGAAGTCCACGATGAAAGAGATCTGGAATTTTTCAGAGTGCGCTTTGATGTTGATTCATGGGCAACAATCTTTGAGAACCCCGCCACATGGATATAAGTCTTTGATTGTGGTCGAACGCCCGAGAAAGGCCGACTGTAAACTTTTATTTGGGGAACTCATGTATCTGCTTCTCCCTTACTCACACAATAGTGTGAAAAGTAACATCATCTATAGATCAGAGAAACATAATGATATATAAACTGTGTTTTCTTAAACCTGCTATCAGTTGTCACTCAGAAATTTTGGATATTCTAATCACGTAGTTCTAGAACCACTGTGGAAAATGTGTTAATAGCATTTGCGGGGATTTTCAATCTGATTTTCTGGTAATAGAAATTAGTGCTTACATGGTTAAAAGTGTTAAGCTTTTACCATTATAATTCAATTAGATATCCTAGAATTAAAACTAGTTAAATAAAATAACGCGAAGCTATTTCATACCAGATGTTCAGTTATAATGTTAAATTTCACCACATGCGTTCTCACACAAGAAGAGATGGTTAGCTGACTGGTTTAAATGCTAGGCGCGACTGATAGTGATAGAAAAGAATTCATGCTCATTTCTTTGTGTACATTTATTATAAGTGACTATTATGTAATCACCCATGTGTTACCGGGGCCCAAAAGGGGAGTAAACAATAGTAACACTGTTCCCTGCCATGCATGTTGTAGAAAGCGACTAAGGAGGGTTGGGCATGGTGCTGGTTACACCATCCTGTAAAATATTTAAACCACAAAAAATGTTCAACAAATATGGACAAGTCAATTAAGGAAAATGAAACACAGCCATCCAAGACAGGGGAAGGCCCTCTCACAGGGAGGTGTATGATGCAACACAGAGAAAGCCGAAAGGAGTCTGTGTTACTGACTGACCTTCTTTCTTCTAGGAGAACTTTCAGATTTGGCACCTGGAATGTTCGGACATTAAACGAACAAGGGAAAGTGGCACAAGTAGCAGCAGAAATGAGGGAATATAAAATCGAGGTTCTGGGAATGTGTGAAACAAAGGGGAAGGGGGTAGACAAGAAGAAACTCATCACAGGTGAATTGGTGCTGTCCTCAGGACATGAAGATGAAAGTTCACACAACAGTGAAGGGGTAGCTCTTATGTTATCTAAAGAAGCACAGAAAGCACTCCTTAAATGGGAAGCTGTTGGACCCAGAATAACAGCTACTTTTAAAACAGCTAAAAAGAAAATACATGTAAATGTCATCCAATGTTATGCACCAACTAATGACAAAGAAGAGTCTGTGAAAGAAGCATTTTATACTGGACTACAGGAAATTATGGATAAAGTAAAAAGAAGAGACATCACAATTTTGATGGGTGACATGAATACAAAGATAGGTACAGTCAACACCGGATTTGAAGAAGTCATGGGAAAACATAGGCTAGGAAAAATGAATGAAAATGGGGAACTATTGTCAAACTTCTGTGCTTCAAATCAACTGGCTATAGGAGGAAGTATGTTTCCGCATAAGAGAATACACAAGGCAACATGGATATCACCAGACCATAGAACAGAAAATCAGATTGATCATATATGCATAAACAAGAAATTCAGATCATCATTGCAGGATGTAAAGGTATATAGAGGAGCAGATGTGGCATCAGATCACCACCTTCTGATAGCCAAAGTAAAAATGAAACTCAAGAGATATGCAACAATGCAAAATTATAGACAACAATTTAATGTAGGACATCTAAGGAATCAAGAAATTAGAGACAAATTTGCGGTCACAGTATCCAACAAATTCCAAGTGCTCCAACAGCTAGAAGATGTAGAGAATACAGAAGACTATTGGCAGCAGGTCAAAACTGTATGGAATGAGACATGTGAAGAAATACTGGGGAATGACAACAAATAGCATGGATAACAACAGAGACCATCAATAAGATAAAAGACAGAAAAAACAAGAAAGCAAATTTAAACACAAACAAAACCAGAAGTTCCAAAGCCAAGGTTCAAGAAGTGTACACAGAAGCAAACAAAGAAGTAAAAAGAAGTATCAAAAGAGACAAGAGGAAGTATATTGAGGAGTTGGCAAGATCTTCAGAAGATGCTGCAGTCAAAGGAAATATGAGAAAACTGTATAGCAGCACAAAGAAGCTAACAGGGAAATACAAGCAAACAAATTGCCTCATAAAAGACAAGAATGGAAAACTGCTCAGCAATATACAAGAGCAAATGAAGAGGTGGACAGAATATTTTGAGGACCTTCTCAATAGACCAGCTCCACAAAACCCCCCAGACATCCAGCCAGCAGAAGAAGAGCTACAAATTAACATTGAAAGACCAACAAAGGAAGAAATAAAGAAAGCCATAACGTTTCTAAGAGATGGAAAAGCGTCTGGACCTGATGGCATTCCAGCAGAGGCCATCAAAGCAGATATCGACATGGCTACAGAGATGTTATAAAAATTATGTGGTAAAGTCTGGAAAAAGGAAGAGATACCAGCAGAATGGAAGGAAGGATATCTGGTTAAGTTGCCTAAGAAGGGAAATTTACAAGAGTGCACAAATTATAGAGGAATAATGTTACTATCAGTGCCAGGAAAAGTATTAAACATGATTATCCTTGAGAGATTAAAAGAGTCCATAGACAAGAAACTGAGAGATGAACAAGCAAGTTTTTGACAAAACAGATCATGTACAGACCAGATAGCCGCTTTGAGAATATTAGTTGAACAAAGTCTGGAATGGAATTCACCACTATACATCGGATTTGTGGACTACAAAAAGGCATTTGACAGTGTAGACCAGTGTTTCTTAACTGGGGCGGTACCGCCCCCTGGGGGGCATTTTCAAGATGTCTGGGGGCGTTCTGATGGGTCACAATGATTGGGGTTCGCTACTTCCATTCAGGGTGGCGTTGTGTACATTTTTACAAGAATCAATATGAAAAGTTTGAAAAGTTAAATGAGGTTCTTCTTAAGCTACAAGGAAATGAGATCAGTCTGATTAAAGTGAAAGGAATTATCATGGGGTTCATCAAGAAATTGACATTATATAAAAATAATAGTTGCCGAGAACTTTCTCATTTTCCATGTTTACTGCAGTTAGGTGGGGACAGGCTTAAAGATTCAGATTTAGAGGTTTATTGCAGTCATTTTGACGCTATTAAAAATGATATGAGCATAAGATTTAAAAGACTTACAAGAACTAATAATACCGGATTGGGTGATTAATCCATTTGAATCAGACATGGAACAAGTTAGTCAACATTTACAAGAAGAATTAATTAAGCTACAAAATGACTTTGAGGCAAAAGCATGATTCAGTCACACACATTGCAAACAATTTTGGATCCAGCAGAGGCTTCCGTATCCCGTTCTTTGGCGTGAAACTAAATTGCTAATTACAGCATTCCCAACGTCGTATTTGGTGGAGAAGGAGTTCAGTGCAGTAGTGTTGCTACTACAAAAGCAACGAAACTGACTGCAGATTTGTAACAGGATTTTAACAAACTTAGAACCAATTATTACAAAACTGGCTGAGTCACACCAAGCGCAAGGATCTCATTAAGCTTCACTAGTAAGTGAATTTTTATATAATTATATCATTATTATCAACTAATAATTTTTTTAATTTTTTTCATGTTTAAAGTGGTTACATAAGGAGAGGCTTAAATATTCAGCTTTGAAGACATATATGCAGTCATTTAGGTGCTATTAAAATGATATGATTATGATAGTTATAGAGTTGTAAGAACTAATTTTATATCATTTTCTCCACCAATTTGTAATTCAAGGATAATGAATAACCAGTGAAAGATCGGTTGAAAATTTCAAAATGTCCAGGTCTTTCAATGCGACATCATCACATACTTGGGATCCAAAATAACAGTCATTGTAGTAGCCACAATTTTCAAATTTTCAGCAATGGCCACTAGATGTTGGAACTTCTTAAAATGTGTAACATTAAAATATGGGGCTCTTGGACCAGACCAATGTCTGTCCTATTCAACCAGCATTTTGTCTCTCTCCACTGCGTCATGCAGTGATTAGCATCAATCTCAATTCCAACGCACCAAATATGTGCTCTTCCGTGCGCCACTAATTTAAACATTATTACTTACACATAAACCATTATAACTTACACAGATGCGTACCCTTTTAACAAAAGTTAGACTTATGTCAACTTCAATACTGTTAAGTCCCACACCCTTAAACACCCAGCGTGAAAAAGGATGTAACGCTAAAAGGGTGGGGGGCTTTTTTAAAATATTAGTTGTCAAAAGGGGGTGTTGCTACTATCAGGGTTGAGAAACACTGGTGTAGACAGAGAATCACTTTGGAAATTGATGAGGTATTATGGAGTTCCCCTGAAGATCATTAATTTAATAAAGAAAACATATGAAGACATGACATGCAGAGTTCTTCAAGAAAGACAGCTTACAGAACTGTTTGGGATAAGAACAGAAGTGCAACAGGGATGCCTCTAGTCTCCATTTCTTTTCTTACAAGCAATAGACTGGGTAATGAGATCATCGACAACACACAACAAAAATGGAATCCAGTGGACTCTGACTAAGCAGTTGGATGATCTGGATTTTGCTGATGACTTGGCTCTTCTGTCCCATAACTGTAATCAGATCCAGGACAAATTGAAAACACTCGATGAGAGGTCACAACAAGTGGGTCTGAAAATACACAGGGAAAAGACAAAAATAATGAGAATAAATGCAGGTAATGATAACAGGGTTGAACTTGAAGAAACACCAATACAAGATGTAGAATCATACACATATCTTGGCAGCAATATAAACAATGTTGGAGGAACAGACAGTGATATCAAAATAAGAATACAAAAGGCAAGAGGAGCTTTCATTGCATTGGGAAATATATGGAGATCAAGAGAAATTGGATCCTACACGAAAATAAGAATCTTCAACTCAAATGTGAAGTCAGTCCTATTGTATGGCTCTGAGACATAGAGAACAACAAAGACAACAACCAAAAAGCTACAGACTTTCATAAATGGGTGCTTGTGTAGAATAGAGGGATTAAAATGGTATGACAAGGTTACCAACGTGGAACTGATGACAAGAACTACACAAGTGCCAGTGGAACAAGAAATGAGAAGAAGACGATGGCGATGGATAGGACACAAACTGAGGAAACATTTTTATAGCATTACAAGGCAGTCCTTGTTCTGGAACCCCCAGGGCAAGAGAGGCAGAGGTAGACCAAGAAGCACATGGTGAAAAGAGCTGGAAACAGAGGTGAAAATTATGAGTAGAACGTGGAAAGAACTTGAGATGATGGCATGTGACAGTAGCTTCTGCGGCAATCACTGCACCTGGATATGAGAGGCTGTGTGTTTGCATCAACATTCATTGATGTAGGTGGGATGTCGGGGCCCGAACCCTACATAGATCCCCAGGTGTAGACATAACAGGAGTAGAACCTCAATTTTATATTCCCTCTCTTCTGCTGCTACTTGTGCCACTTTCTCTTGTTCGTTTAATGTCTGAACATTCCAGGTGCCAATTCCAGGTAACCAGCATATTTTGTAGAACTGACATGTAATTGTATACATTTACATAATCTTTTCGGGTTTGTTGGAATGGATCTATATAGCATTTATGGTAATGGTAATGTATGATACTGTTGTGATACTGCAGTAAGGATTACAATGAGATAGAGGAATGGAGATATTAAATCGTGTTTTCCTTAGAGAGTCTAGTTGCTAGAAAACTCATGCTCGACAGGAGCATAGTCACATAAATTTTTGAAGCAGTATAGCAACAGCTATCAGTATCTGCCAGAACTTCACAGATACTGTTTCGGCAGTGCAACGTTTTGAATTGGACAACTAAGGAAAATGAGAGGAATTTATCTTTGGTGGTCAAAGCAATCGGAGTTAATGAAACTAGATCTTCTCAGTATGGATAAAGAACTAAGAGCTTTGGTGTTATACAGAGTTCTTGACAACTATACAGTAAGAAAAGTACATACATCAATAATTTTGAAATTATAGTTTGTTCATATTATTCACTGGATAACTGACACATTTTAATAAAGCAACATGGTTTGTTGCTTAATTAATTTGTTTTGTAGTGTACTTGACTGAGGTACTGATGTGTATAAGACTAAACTTTTCACGAGATGTAGTTCATTTGGATGACAGGTGTCATCAGAAATTGCTAATAATTTTCCTTCTGTAATGTATTGTCCATTGGAGTAAATAGCTGTTAGTTATTGCAAGAATCTTTTTTCACAGTGTTATGAAATTGCATTCATCTATATAATTTGTTTCCATAGTGGAATGGTATAACAGCATTTGCTCCATGTGAAAGGAGGTAGTATGGAGAACTGTGGTATGGGTTAGAGTGTGACTCACCCATTGAAGTTTTGTTGTGTAAATGTTCCAGTCACAGTAATATGACAACTGTTTCAGTAAGACCATATATTTCCATCCAATTATTTGTTGGAACATGAAGGGTTCTGTGGATTGTACTCAAGTCTTCAGTGCAAAACTTCATTTTCCATCTGGAGAGGGGTGGATGTCACAGAACAGTTTCATGAGTGTAAATGATGATAGTGATTGGTGTTAAAGGTCATTGAACTGTTTATTATATATTGTGGAGAATTGGTTGGTGGCATTAAGCATTGCCATCTAGATTCTATCCAAATCTCATCCAGGCGGGAATACAACAACACCTGTATTATTCCAATACCGCTACAAGGCGGGAAACGCGTCACCTTTCTTCCAGTAGCTCCAGGGGCAGACACTGCAATGCCCTATACTGTTCTCCATGAACAGCAATTCAAACGTGGAGAGAGATAAAATACCATCTTGACATTCTTCGAGCCACTAAAGGCACTCATGTGGAGATCTACTGAAACTTGGTGGAGATCTACTGAAACTTGGTGAGTTGCTACTGAAACTTAATGAGTTTGCCTAACAGAAAATCAAAATCCGGTCGGTCTGCTATAATTAATGTAAGAAATATTGACATTTGTTATTGGTAGTGATTCTGCCGGACACACTGTATATATAAAGGCAGTTCCCTGTTCCATATACAGTTAAATGTACTGTGATCTTTTATCATGAAATTTGGCAAGAGTCACTGCTTATGGTCTTACGGGTAATGCTAATATGTTTTTTTTTTGTAGCAAAGAGTTGTAGTTGTGACAGAAAAGATTATTAAAAGTCTTTCCCTTATATTCATGTTACCTATTATGGGACTTAATTTGTTCTGGCAAGGGAAATAATCTAACTTAGTGAGGTTATCTTATTCAAAGGAAATAATCTAAGTAATAAAAGATTATTTAATACATGTGATTATTATTATCACTTTTCTTTATTTTACAACACAATTAAAAGTATCAACTGTACACTTTTAGTGTAAATGAAAATCTAAATTTAAAAAAGTTTTTTTAAGCATTTATATTAATATTGCAAAATTGTGATGCATTTAATTTTATAATACAGATTCTAATTGTAACAGAACTGTATTGACACACGATAAAATTAATGACAGTCACAGTTACCCATGAGCATTGCATGCCTCCATTATTTTTTTAATGCATTATAATATAACTAACTCCAGCACTCTTATTAACCAAAAGATAGGAAAGTTGCATTTCATCAAAACTGATTGTGATTGTTTCAGATTATTGCTATAGAATTAGCCAGTTTGTAAACATATAACTGTGATGGGGCCGTAAAGCGTAAAGATGACCCCTTCCTGTTTCTTGGCATATTTATCGCCCATACGACCCTTTTTTGTTTCTTGGCATATTTATCGCCCATATATTTTCGGTCAGCCCACGTGACTGTCAGCCGACGTGATGGTGCGAGCAAGCATTGCTGGGATGTGAAAAGTCTGATAAAGAAGAAGATTGATGACTAGGCCATAATAAAGCCTAAGAATTAATTGTGTGTATAGTCGTGTGTTATACTTGATAGTTGTGGGCCATACCTGTGTTTTCGTGCCTAATAGAGCAAATATCGCAAGTGTTATTTAAGTGGCTAAATTAATGCGCGCAGCACACTAAAGTTGAGTGATCAGCCATAGAGTCTATATAAGAAGTGCCTAGCCGGCGAGCGGGCCTATTTTGCTAAAGCCGCCCAGACGAGAGAGAAACGAAGTTAGACACCAGACTCAATCTGTAGATACCTTGAGCACGTGAGTTAATTTAAATTAGCATTAGTGTTCTGTAATTCTGAAATTATATTCAGCACGTGTCTGTTTTAATGTTTAATGAAATAGATAGAAAGATGTGAAAGTTTAAGAGCGATTATTTCATTTCATCAGAAAGGCAAATATAGTATGAAACTATATCATACATGAAACAGGCAGAGAAGCGATCTATTAGGCCCTACTTGAATTTAGATGATATTAACTGTTATCAAGATGGCGGCCACGTGGTGATGACTTTAGTTCTAGTTGTTAAGTCAAGAGTAATTTTATTTTATTCTTTGATGCGATAGTAATTTAGTGGTATTTCATGATTATTGATTATTCAACTGTATATCTTTAGTGGGTTAATTTGAGTGAGGTGAGAATATGTATTTAGATTTCTGGAGAGCGTGAGGCCACTCCTTGGGGCGTAAGGCACGTTGAGACAGGTGTTTCTCTATTTGCTCCGTGCGGAGCATGGAAACACCAATGCAACTGGTGTCCATCACAAGCCCACAAGAAGCATTTTTATGCTATAGCAGTGGTTATTTCTGTAACAATGTGTTTCATGGGATAAGTTCCCAATCTCATCAGGGGGTCATTTATGACACGCTTGGGGCCAGGCGCACCAGTTGTCACTTACGACATGTTCAGAATGCAGTAACGAATATTGATGTGGATTTGTGGATTGGTTACGAGGTAGTAGCTTATTCTCATTAATGAGAGTATTGGTGGTTCATATTGGTTAATTCTATGTTATGCATATTTTATGATTATTTAATTATTGTTATGTGAAGAATGGTTTGTGAGAGCACGTGGGCTCACTTGAAGATATATATTTCTCTTCTCCGCTGCTGAGGGAGCATGGGGTCACCAGTGTGGTTTGCCTCCGCATTAAGCATTCAGATGCTCTTGCAGTAGTGGTTTTTGTAGCAACCAATGTTACACGGTGAGATTGCCAGCCTCATGCACAACACCATACTAGCCTCATTGGACAACATGCATGAGTGTGGGTGTGTGATAGCTGAGTGTGTGCTCTTGCAGTAGTGGTTTCGGTAGCAACCTATGTTACACGGTGAGATTGCCAGCCTTGTGCACAACACCATACTAGTCACATTGGACGACACGCATGAGTGGGTGCGTGTGTGATAGTTGAGGGTGTCAGGTGGCGTGGAAGGACTGTTTGGCAGGTGAGAGTATCATTATTTATTTAACTACTATGATTTTAACCAGTCGTTGCTTTGTTTGCTTCTTCAGATTAGCAATTGAGCACTAGCTGGGTGATTGTTTGGTGTTTGGTTTGTTGGTTTATTTGTTTAATGTTTGCTTCAGTGTGCTCTTAATCACTGAATGGGTTGTAAAAATAAATACAGCCCCTGCCTTAAGAATCAGAGTTTTATTGTTGAATCGGGTCGGTTGCGAGTGTGAAAAGAGAGTGATCACATATCACAACATCATTGGGCACATAATTTATTTTTTTTACATTACGTTCTGAAAGAGCCAACAAATTTACTGTCTAGGTATACAATTGCAGGCATCACCATACATGCCACACCTCAGAGATGAAAAACCTGTACAAAAAATCAAAAACTCTGTACAAAGATCCGCAAAACCTGTACAAAGACTGAAAAGACATATCAAAAGAGTTATTTTGTGTAAAAATATTTTCAATTGCAGTTGGCTGCATTATAAATGAGGCACGGGGACTTTGCCTTTTAACGCAGGTCTTCACTTATTTTAAACTCCAAACAATAAATGTCTGAGTTTATTTTACACTGTAAAAATAATGTGTCGGTGTCATCATTTAGTCTATTTCTGTGCTTAATTATCACTAACAGACTGGGAAATCCTGTGTTCAATAGGACCTTATAAAAGAACTCTGAGACACAGTGATAAGTGGAATGGGTTAGAAAACCTGTACAGAAATTATGTACAAGGTGTACACATCTGAATACACATACACCTTGTACAGATTATGGGTAAATCATAGCATGTGGCATGTATGCATCACTGAAATTTGGCAAAACTCATTTTATCAAAAACAAAGTTTGAATTTTACTGACACAGTACTGTTACTCCATAGATCTATCAGGTAATGTCATGAGGTTCTTTTCTTGCAAAAAAGTTTAAGTGGTGACAGAAAAAAATTATTAACAGTAGAATATTTGTAATCATTTCAGGTCTGTTTGGAGGGAAGTAATTCGGAAATAAATTGGTATTACTCATTTCTGACATCCAGGGGAAGTAATCAAACAATAAAAATATTAATGAATGTATGCAATTAGCGACCACATTAAAAAAAATATTTTGCAACACCATTTAAAAGTATTAAATGTATACTATTAGTTTCATAGTATGCAATACACCGTGAACAATTTACATATCAGACAGAAACAAATACTTTTTAAATAATCTTAAAGTTGCATAACTTTTAAATCATACTTAATATGACGCTACAAAACATACAGAATTACAATTTTTTGTGCATGCCATAATTATCTGAAGTTTTTATTATTATTTTTTATTCAATGAATTTCAGGTGACCATTCCTGTAACCAGCGACCCCGCCTATACTCTAGTGTTGACATTCCAGATTTGAAAATTATGAACAGTTTCATAAAGAGTGAACCAGTGCAAAATGCTGCATTTAATCAAGTGTTGCCAGAATTCACAGAAAACATTGTCAGTGAAATGAAAGCTGATGTAAGTATGGCAGCTGCAACACTAAATACAGACAACAACATTGAATCAAGATTAAAAGAGGTACAATCACCGAATGTCACAGACTCTGAGATAATGACTGTAGACATGAGCCTGACTCCTGAGATTTATACTGCAGTCTTACAAAATGAAAACTGCAGCAGGAAATCAACAATAATCTTTAATGATTGTACTCTCAACGGTGAAAGTAGAGAAGGTTTTAAATTGTGTGACAATGTACAATCAGATGAAATAATAATAAGTACAAAAGAGAAACTTTTCAGCTGTCATGTTTGTGGAGTACAGGTTAACAAGAAAGGTGACCATAATGAACTTGCACATTTGAGAGAAAAGTGTTATATTAGTAATGTAGGTAATATAGAATTAGCTACAAAATTCAGTCTATGTCAACAAAAAAGAATACAAAAAGCCCAGAAGCATTCTAAATATGATCTTATTGGTATGGAGGCTGCTCATTTTGGTTATCTAAAGGCACACGTAATGCAGCATAAAGAAGAACTGCCTAACAAGTGTAGTGGTCTTAGTAGGTTTTCTATGACTGATTATCCAAAGAAACCCATAATGCAGCATAATAATGAGAAACATTACAAATATTATGTCAGTGGAGCAGAATTTTGTCAAAGTGATCACAAGGTGACAAACACAGAAGGAGAATCTTACATGTGTGATAAACTTACAGGACAAAAACTTCATTTAAAATGGTACACAAGTCAACATACAGAAGAAAAACCTTATAATTGTGATGTTTGTGGAGCAGAATTTTCTCACATTGGTGCTTTAAAGAATCACAAAAAGACACACACAGGAGAGAAACCTTATAAGTGTGATGTTTGTGGAACAGAATTTTCTCAGAGTGGTGCTTTAAGAAATCACAAAAGGACACACACAGGAGAGAAACCTTTTAAGTGTGATGTTTGCGGAGCACAATTTTCTCAGAGTGGTGCTTTAAAGAGCCACACAAGGACACACACAGGAGAGAAACCTTATAAGTGTGATGTTTGTGGAGCACAATTTTCAGAATTTTCTCATAGTGGTTCTTTAAATATTCACAAAAGGACACACACAGGAGAGAAACCTTATAAGTGTGATGTTTGTGGAGCACAATTTTCTCAAAATAATCGATTAAAGAGTCACAAAAGGACACACACAGGAGAGAAACCTTATAAGTGTGTTTTTTGTGGAGCAGAATTTTCTCTAAATAATCATTTGAAGAGACACAAAAGAACACACACAGGAGAGAAACCTTATAAGTGTGATGTTTGTGGAGCAGAATTTTCTGAGAGTGGTGCTTTAAACTGTCACAAAAGGTCACATACAGGAGAGAAACCTTATATGTGTGATGTTTGTGGGGCAGAATTTTCTCGAAATGATTATTTAAAGAGTCACAAAAGGACACACACAGGAGACAAACCTTATAAGTTAGATGTTTGTGGAGCAGAATTTTTTCATTGTGGTGCTTTAAAGAATCACAAAAGGACACACACAGGAGAGAAACCTTATAAGTGTGATGTTTGTGGAGCAAGATTTTATCGAAATGATCATTTAAAGAGTCATAAAAGGACACACACAGGAGAGAAACCTTATAAGTGTGATGTTTGTGGAGCAGAATTTTTTCAGGGTAGTGCTTTGAAGAGTCACAAAAGGACACACACAGGAGAGAAACCTTATATGTGTGATGTTTGTGGAGCACAATTTTCTCAAAATCATCATTTAAAGGGTCACAAAAGGACACACACAGGAGAGAAACCTAATAAGTGTGATGTTTGTGGAGCAGAATTTTCTCAGAGTAGTGCTTTGAAGAGTCACAAAAGGACACACAGGAGAGAAACTTTATAAGTGTGATGTTTGTGGAGCAGCATTTTATGGAAATGATCATTTAAAGAGTCATAAAAAGACACACACAGGAGAGAAATGTTATGTGTGATGTTTGTGGGGCAGAATTTTCTCATATTGGGGCTTTTAAGAGTCACAAACACATACACATACAGGAGAGAAACCTTATAAGTATGGTGTGTGAAAAGCAATATAGGTGTGATGTGTTTTCTCAAGCTACTCAGATAAAGAGACATGTGTTAAACACATTGGAGAGATGTATAATGTGATGTTTGTTGTATTAGATGTTCTCGAGTCCATATTCTAAAATTACAAAAAAGAATGCACACAGAGGGACTTTCTAAGTGTGATGTTTGTGGTGTTAGGTTTTCTGAGATTTTTATTCTAAAATAACACACAAGACGACATCCTTCAGAGACAATTTCTAAGTGTGATGTTTTTTTGTATTAGGTTTTCTCAAGTCTGTATTCTAAAATAACACAAAAGAAATCACACATGAGAGGGATTTTCTAAGTGTGATGTTTGTGGTATTAGGTTTTCTCATCTTTATTCTAAAACAGCACACAACAAGACATACTTGAGAAGGACTTTCTAAGTGTGATGTTTGTTGTATTAGAATTACACAAAAGAAGGCTTACATGAGAGGGCCTATCTGAGTGTGATGTTTGTGGTGTTATGTTTTCTCAAGTCTTTAATATAAAACAACACACAACAATTTACAAAACATACATGAGAGACAATATGTAAGTGTGATGTTTGTGGTGTTGAGTTTACTCAAATCTGTATTCTTAAACTGCACACTAGACGTACATCAGAGAAAATGTATGTGATGTTTACATTACACAATTTCTAAGCGTGATGTTTGAAATGCAAGTTTCTTCATTCATTATTCTTCAGCCCCCACTATTCACAAATTATCTTGATGGTTTAAATTATTTGATCACTTCCTGTGGACATTTTTCAAAGTGGTAGTGAAAAAGGTATTTTGTTGTGTAAATTGAAATCTCAACCAGATTTGTTGTTGTTTAATAGGCTGCTGAGCTTCTTACTCTTTTGCAGCCAGTAGCGAGTTCAATACTCTTTGGTAACACTGAAGATCTAGGCTTTTCTTGTGGCTTTTCTACCATTCCGAAACATGTTGAGTTAAAGTCATCAGCTCCAGTTTCTCCAGCCTAGCTCACATTTAAAAAATAATCACATAGGGGTCCCAAGCTAGGAGTAAGAAGTGTGTGGCTTACTATTCATTCCCTGCCATCCAAGGGGGCTGTCCAACTACGTAGAGCTAAAATACTGTGCTCTTGTTCTGGACTTTCCAAAGGAATTGTCACATCCTGCACAGAGCCATTTCTCAGTTCTCTTGCTTATCAGTGGTTCCATAGTGAGATCCTCCTACATGCAGTCAACCAGGTCAAAGCTAAAGAACCACATCTGGGAATCAAAGCTTAGTGTGCAATGCTGGGTTCTCAACACGTTTCACCACACAGAGAATCCCTGATGTATGTGGATGATTTCAAGCATCATTGAGGGTGTAATTAGAGTCACAGAGGTTCACTTCAACATATGTATACTGTAGCATTGTGTATAGCTTGTGGTCAATTAAAGATGACTCCAGAAATGCCTCCATGCATCTCAGCAAGTTGAGCAAGATAAATGTAATCTCTGTGGTGCTATATTTTGTGATATACTACAGAGAGGTCTTATAAATGTGATTTTCTTATTGCAAAGTGTGGCCTTTGCCTGTTAGCTAAGAACATATTCAGACATACAAAAAAGAAGCCATGTAATTATGATGTTTCTGATGCAGTGTTTTCTATGAATGCTCAAATTGTGCCATTAAAAAGAAAAGTGCTATAAATATTGTATGTGTGCTACTTGTGTGGTCACATTGAGAGACTAAAGATATACAGTCAGCATTATTTTTCAGTTCCCTAAGGTGCAGTGGGCCTCACCAAATGTATGCCAAGCCTTTACATCCTGTGTCATCTGTTTAATGTCTTACCATAACTTTTCTTTTTATCTCTTTCATGTCTGCCTCCAGTTCCCATCTCAAAATGTTTTTTTGGTTTCCCTCCTTCTGCCTATCTGTCCAATAATAAATAAATACATATACTTGTGTACGCAAAATGGTACATATTACCACCTCAACAAAAGTTAAAGATAGGAGCTACTGATAAGTGTAACAGTGGCACTGGTAAAATAATATATATTTATATATATCGCAAAAGATGGCAAAAGAACAATTTGATGCTCGCATCTGAGATTCAAAGATATATGCAAGAGAGACATGAGAGCACTGGATATAAATCCAGCAACCTGTTAGGATTAAGCTGCCCATCACACCAAGTGGCGATGTTTCCTGTGGTGCTACCTCAGATTGGGCAAAAAGAAGCTCACATGATGAGCAGAAGAGAGAAGAAAACGTCGAAAGGAACACCAGGAAAATAAGCAGCTGAGAGCTGCATTCCCTTATTCAGTTATGACTGAAGGGGTGTTAAGTCCTTTTTCATGTGGGAGTTAAGTGTGCAAGATTTTCAAATGCCATTCTAGTTTTGATAGACGCACATGTGAACGCATCTAAGTAAGTTGTATATGTTTATTTATTTATGCGCTGTCAGGCACAATATTTGAACTGAATAGCGCAACTTGGTGCGATCATTTTGTTTGTTGCCAAAGAGCAATGATGCTTGACATAGAGATCCATAAAGTCTGTTGATAAAGACAGACGTCTTCGACGGAGATTATTGTGAGTCTTACCCGCAGGTCATGGGAAGACTCAACGAAGACACAATATTATACCTCCCTGTGTGAAGTGCTTGTTTTAGCCAACCCATGGCTTGATTATGTATCATGTTTGATACCGTATTTATTCTTGGCAAGATTTGGTTGAGCTTTGACATGTCTTGTCATGGCGTGTCGCTAGTGTGCCCATCAAACATAATAATAAGGTAGGTAAACAAGGGTGGCTATTATTATTATTAGAATATATATAATTTTATTTGGTGCTAATAAGTATCTGTTTGTTAACAAGTGGTTGCGTGAATATTGAACTATCAAAGATACACCCTGCATTGGTGTGTGGCTGAGTACACCAGAGATACAGACAAAAAACAAAGTTAGCTTTTTAAGTAAGGAAAATAAGTTTGTCTATCTCTACTTCATTTTGAAAATAAACAAATAACTGTTTCTCATATATGAATCGCAAAACACAACTTAAGAACTGTTGGACAAATTTTTATATATGTTTTTTGTATTTAGCATTTCACTCAGAGAATAAAAAGTGTTTTTTTTATCGTATTTCAGATTTGAATCAAACAAATCTGAATTAAGAATGAATTGGTACAAGAAGTGGCTACTCCGTATGTGTGTTTGTTTTCAGAACCCCAATCTAATTTTTAATTTCATGTTCTCATGTTTATCTTCTTCGGTCTCCCTTTGAATCCAACAATGCAGGTCGGGTGGCCATCACACACGGAGTGTGCCATCTTTGGATAGGGCAAGCAACAAATTGAATGCCACTTTTTTCGGTCAGCGTCAGCGGCGGACCATCCATTCATTACGAGAGCTCCAACTCTGTGGTTTTCATTTCTTTGCATCTGTGGCTTCCACAGTTCTCATTCTGCTTTCTCTGCCATAATTGATTTTTTTTTGATTTGGCCACTCCTTTCGCTTTTTTCCCTTCGGGGGTTCCATAGCCCAATAAAGCTTGTTCTATTAAATGGTATCAGGGTCTCCCTTCTTGAGGAAGTGGCAAACCCCACTTCCAGCATCTGCCAGCCTATGATGGTTTTGCATGTCCCTCCTGGTTACTCTGAATAAGCATTTTTCTTTGGTTTATGCTATGGAAAGGTGTTTGGGGCCAAAAGATTCTGAGAAATTTTTCCTTATGGCGGATTGGGTTGGAAAGGATGAACATTTTTTTACATTTTCCCTTCTATGTTACTATCCTCCAAGCCCAATCTGCACCATAGAGAAGCACAGAAAGTACAAACATCTCTCATACAGTCCTTAATTTTGTGGAGTTCTTGTTCTGAACAGGGTAAGAACTTCCGAAAATGCTTGTTGTGAGGAGATTAGCAAAGGTGCTGATGTTCTTTGCTTTAATCATCTCTGATGTTAATGTGCATGCTTGTTCCGCCACCTGGTGTAAAAAAACATATAATCCCATTTCATAGGTAATGGAGGAAGTGGTGTAGCCAATTTTTTACTCTTGAAGGTATCCAATTTTGAATACTATCAAACCTGCCATCTTAGCATTTGAATAAGATCTCAGTCTTATCTGTCTCTTGTCTTGAAAGTGCACTCTGACACTCTTTCTTGTCTTCTAGTTAGATGTTTGAACAACCCACTTACGACACTTGCCTTCCTCTACAACTCAGCTTTCGTTCCAGCACAAGGTACAGGGAAGTACTTGGTAATCGACATGGCTCATCTATCCTGCTGAAAATAGAGCACCAGACGGTGCACGTAAGCTTTTAGGTAAGGCAAAAAGGCAGCAAAGGAAGGAACCAGGTCAGGACTTAAACTCATATCTGTCAGGAACCCTAGTAAGATGAAGTTCTCCTAACACTTTCCACTCCACATCTTCCACCTCCCCCAACAAAGCAGTAATACGTGCTATGGATTTATCCCTTTTGTTTGTTTAATAAACTTGTTTGTACTGATGGTCTGCGAATCTGAGGTTTGTTCTGAACTTGATTTGATGTTTGTTCAGATGTTCATGAATCTGATGTTGATTTTGATGTTGTTCTGAACTGAAGTTGAATCTGAATGTTATGATTTCAGAATGATTGTTCTGGGGATGATTGTTTTTTCCTGATGTAGAACTGGTGTTGAACTGTAGTGTATAATCCTATATGTTGTACAGAATGTTTGAATCTCTCTTATCCCTTCTTTCATTATTAACACACGTTTAACATGGGGATGGGTGTGAACATTCATGACAATTGATTTAGTGATATATTGTTTAAGTCCACCATATGTTCCTGGTTGTGTATCACATATTTAAACTGCTGTACTAAGTTAAATCAGTTTAGGGGCCTATCCATAAAAGACCGTCCAACAGAATGAGGTGGGTGGAGTGGAGAGATGTAATGTGAAGAAGTGGGCAACTGTGAACATGGTATTAAGTTAGATGAAGTGTGAACGAGTCCAATTAAACAAACCACCAATGGCAACTCTCACTCTCACATACAAATAATTGCTACAGTAACAACCCCTCTTATTATTTGAAAGCTTCTAATGTTCAGCTAAAAACTCAAATAAACGTTTTATTTTCTGATTTTGTCCACTCATTGCCAATGCCTTGCCAATCCCTTCCTACGACTCAAAATCCTAATACAAAGAGGCGTTTTAACATTCTACTGCTTCCTGTTCCTCTGGAACAAAAAAACTCTTAAGTATACTGAAGAGCACCTGTATAATCCAAGAACAGAGGTGTTGAAAATAGTAAAAAATTAGAGTGTTACAAGTTTACATATTTAGGAATCTTTTCATTCATTTTCCTAAGGAATCCATGCTGGTCATATAATTTGTACATATTGATTGTTAATTGAAATTCATATGCAATACTGTGCAGGCAAAAGAGAAAACCAAAAATGCTACCCAATAAAAAAATATATTCACACATATCCTCAGTATCTGGTATGTCCAACACGTGTTGCTGATGCAAACAAGCGTATGGCATAGCCGGCTCTCCGCCATGGAACGTCAACAAGTCCACTGAAGGAAATTTACCAGGTGGAATTCAAGCTCCCATTCACGTGTAAGATCAAGCTTCGAGCTGTTTAGCAGATTAGACTAGGAGAACCTTGCCTGTAGACTCTGTGTCCAAGCTTCATTCCACAGATGTTCTATAGGGGACATGTCTGGTGATAGGGCAGGCCAATCAATCATCACAATGTTTCTGCTGCTGTAGATATTGCGTAATCAGCGTGTGTCCACATGTGTTATCCTGCTAGGAGAAGCTGCAAGAACTGATAATTTTGTGAACACAAGGGATCCAACCAATGCATCCAGAACCGTCGATCTCGATATGCTCGCAAGCATTAAACATTTCACACGGAAGATGTAAAGAGTGACAAGCGATGGTGAAAACGAATCATCCCTCCCCAAAATGTGAATACTTGCCTACCTGACTCCAAATCGGCTTTTAGTGCTTGAATGAACACTAGCAATCTGCAAACACTCGTCCACCACACCAATCGCCAAATCCACAGAGTATGTCCAATCAAGCAAAGGAAATGTTTGAAATCTGCGCGTCATGCAGTTCAATAGGACAGCATTCCCACTAGCAGCCTTCTATTCCCCATCTGACATGTTGCCTCTGCCCATTGCAATGCAGTCGCTGCTTTGAACCGATTTTCTGTGAGTCAAAGTTTGCCCAACATAAGGTCGCGCCTTATGCCATATGGACTGGTCATTTGAGAGTACTTGGTTTGCCCACATCTATGCCACTATTTGGCTCCTTGCTGTTTGACTTGCCGGGGAGAGAACGATTCCTTAGGTGACGTCAGTCACAATATTGACGAAATAGTCTTTGCGCATAGAGGAGGGGGGTAAAAGTAAACTCGTAATAGTTGGCCACACTACGATGCCGAAGTCAATCCTGGCCACTGCCAGTGGGTTCCGTAACGTTCAATTGAGTATGTACCAATAGTGACATGTGTGGCAATTCATCCTTCTGGCAATGGCCCGTGAGCTCATTCCAGCCAAGCCTCCAACATACCAATAAGGCTCTTTGGCGGTCATTTTCAGAAAGATCGTGGCATTTTCAAAGCAAATTACTACTGTGGTGTTTTTGTCTCACAAACAAACTCGGCTTCCTTTGTTTATATACAGAGGTATACGGTCCACAGTCGGCATCCTGTGGCCGAAAGTGGTATAATGATGAACTGCAGATTCATAATCCCAGATATACTCAGGTTTTGAAACATGCTTGTCAAAAATGCGGTTTGGTAGGTAGCTAGATCCGCTTATGTGTGGATTTTTTAACAATGGTAAAAAGAAGCGTCCTGTAACCATTCACGAAAAGCACATTGGGCAAACTACTGAAATGAAAAAAAATTGCCTAGAAAAAATCACGAAAACAGTCCAGAATAAAAATTGCCTGGGGTTATGATTGCCCAACGTCTCTGTAAATGGTAATAAGCAAACTAGACTTTTATACTGCCTAATACACGATGTAAACACATTATCAGGGTCAAAGCTGTTGGAGGAATCGTGTTGCATGCATGTAACTTTCAATGTTTTCATGTAGTCTGTACACAAAACCCTGTGGGTTGAAATCATGTGCACTTTCCATTCTAAGCAGCCATTTTCGCATCTCTACCACAATGACAAACAATGTGGAATATAGTCCATGTCCCTACCCCGCTTTTTTTTTTTGCCAGCCTTCCTTGTGCATCCCTGTATATAATATAATAGTAGTGCGTTTTTATTAAATGTTGCCTCATTATAATATTAACTTCTGGGAACCAACATCATAATTATTGTTATTTCATATATAGATTGTTTAGTTTTAAGTATATGAAGGTGATTGAAAATTTAAGCTCATGTGTTTAATCAAGACCATGTGGAGTGGATGTCCACAAGGGCGGAGGGGAAAGGGATCAATCAAAAGTGGACATGGGGGAGGGGAGGATAAAAATATGCCAGATTTTTGTGGATGTCTTTTTTTGAGTGCCCCTTAGTGTGATGGCCAAGTGTGAAGTAAATTATGGTTCTAAAACTACAAGGGTTTCTTAAAACCAGTATGGCCGCACCAGAGCCCAAGGTATGGGACTAGTTTGCAAATCCTTAAAAATTTCTTAACTTTATTTTACACAGGAAAATTTGTGATAGATTTTTACAATGTAATGTAAAATATCTTCATTTATTTTGTACATTCTTTTTTTAATTTTAACCTTCACATTATGTCAGTCACTTACTTTTCAAATATTGCCATCGATTATTTCAGTCATTTCCTCCATATGGAGCAATGGCTCTGAAGCTTGGCAATAGTTTTGTATTTATTTTTCCTTCCGAATGACAAAACAATAATCATTCATTTCTTAAAAATAATTGCAAATTAAAAATAATAATCATTCATATTTTGCCGGATCATAATACTCACCCACAACATCTCCGAAATTAGAATATACTACACTGTGTTCGCAAGGATCAATTCAAAAGATCCATTTTAAAAGGTCAGTAACGCTCCGTCAGTAAAAACTTAAATTATTGAAATAAATAAAAAAATAAAACAAGAACAAGTATTAACTTTTTGGTATCATATACTGAATAATGAAAATCCTGCCACATTGTGCTCTGGAATTCCGTTTTATGGTTGAACTTGATGATGTCATTTTAGCGGTTTCAATTACATTTTCTTTGACGTTACATTTTAAAAACAACAAAAAAATAACACTAAAGAGAAGAAAAAATAACAAAATAAAAATATTTTAAACTCATGCTTATTTAATGCACTATACAATCCAAAAATAATTTTGTCAAGGAGTATATCATTAGCTTGCAATCCAAAATATTTTAACCTCCAAATTGACAAAAAGCAATGAGGCGCTGATTCTGCATGAAATTAACTTACTTGCATTAAAATAAATACATCATTAGACACTATATGGTATAACAATAAATTGAAAAATTCGCATTAGTAACCTTATAACCGACTTCAAATCCTTCTAATATAAGCAAGTACACATTTATGAAAGTCTGAGCTTTTTGAGTATGTATATAAATGATTTCAACGATTTCCCCCTTGGGAGCTCATCAAAAATCATACAGATACGAAGTTAGAACAGAAATGACTGACATTGATGACTTGCCTGAAGAGCAACAATTTTTTAGTCTCTATATATTCTCGCAAGCAGGATTAGCGAGTTTTTGAGATGAGGGGAAATTTGGTAATCAGACTTAGTTGAAATTAGTATTTTTTATTC
This sequence comes from Oreohelix idahoensis, assembly GCA_024509875.1. Taxonomy (NCBI): domain Eukaryota; kingdom Metazoa; phylum Mollusca; class Gastropoda; order Stylommatophora; family Oreohelicidae; genus Oreohelix; species Oreohelix idahoensis. The sequence continues at coordinate 177,795 of JAMPIV010002322.1, forward strand.
TCCAAAAAGTGTATAGTTGTTTACTCATCACATTAATAGTTTATAACATACACTGTACCAGTATGTCTATGCAAAATTTAAGTGCGGGACAAGAAATGAATGTGGCCATATGTGGAGGAGGGGGCAGAAATATGAGGAGAGCATGAAAATGGGGGACAATCGTCCAACCTCTGTTGTATCGCTCATCAGACCTTCCACATTATTTACTTATGACTCCAATAAATGCCGAGAAGTCCAGGCTCAAGGATCATCGAACATCTCCAAACAGTTTTTTGGGGGGACTGAAGTAAGTTTGTTGTTTGCCATATGCTACTTAGAATGCTAAACTCCATTGCAGATTTGGGCAGTGACTTATCAGAAGGTGTTTTCGGGCCTGTCATTGTGCTGGGGTTGCCACACCAACAGATCAATTTTCAATCATTCATCACCACTTCTTCCCGAAACTTGGTAGGTATAAATGGGTATCCTGGTGTATCCTCAATCTGTTGTTGTTCCCAGCGAGGGCACTGACCAAGAAATGGAGTATACAGTCCCTCTCCTAGAGTAAAGCTTGATGACATATAGCATCAAATGGGAAGTGAAAAAACTGGATGTCAACAAAAATAGCCAGGTAGCACTGGAAATCTGCATGCCCTGCAGCATTTGGAATGATACATATATCTTGAGCAAGTCATTGGAGACCCAAGCGAGTGGAGGAACAAGTAATGATATCAAAAGGCCAATGTCTGTCTAAAGGCAAGTGTGCAGATACATTGGAAGTGTTATTAAAAAATAGTTTGATGCCATTCTGTCATGAAATCCGGTTTCAGTCCAGTCCCTATCATGTGACTTGGAAGTATAGAGGGGCAACAGGAATGGATAACCAATACTCCTCGATCATAAATATGAGTGTGTGTGTATGGGATAAGAAAATAATTGAAAAGAAAAGCTATGACATGTACACCAATGTGGAACCCGGTGGGGTAGAGGAAAGATGGGGCCTGGGAAATAGCTGACTCTTCAGTTTTAGTGAAAACAATTGTGTAATTAAGAAATTTCTGGAGTTGTATACTGTCGTTAAGGAACCTGGGTAGCAGCCTGTAGTTTAGTGCAACTGTCTTTTCCTAGCTTGGTGATTTCGTGGTTCGATTCACCCAGTTAGGTTTGATTTTTTTAGTGAACCTGCGCAAACGTCTCCAGTATTTCGACTCCAGACTCAATAATTGTGGACCGAACCATCCAGAGCAACTACGGAGGAAATGTTATGGTGGCCGGATGCATGATGCAGAGGGAGTCACACATCAGACACTCCATGAGAGATGCCCAGATGGCGCGAAGAAAGTAAGGGCCATTATGCGCCCAATATTCTCAATCTGATAAGTTATATGCCTTTGCAATGGGCAAAGTAACATAAGGGGATACGTTTAACCATTATAACCTACCTTTCATTTATACTATGCTCTTACTTGACCATGGTTTGTGAAATTTTTTATTTTTTTTTTTTTTTTTTTTTTACCATTTATAAAATATACAATGTGAGTAGCCGCCAACCCTTACCTCCATAATTCAAACATTCCAATGACATGCTAAGAAAGAATGCAATTTTTCTTTTCTTTTCTTACTTTGCTGCCTCACCATCAAAGGCCCTGTGGTAGATATACATTGAGGAAGGCCTACTGATAAAGCATCAACTAGGCAAGATAGTCCTAGTTCTCTGGAACACATAATGGTTAGAGAGGTTAGATGGTACATCTGAAAAGCACAATAGAGAATGGGAACTGCTCCCTCCTCATCAGGCATGTACTTAAAAGGCGACTTAATATGGGATGTTGCAGAAGGGCTGACTGCTGCAGACACCAGGAGTAGAATTGAATCTCCTCTTACATTAACACTCCTCGTAACTCTCCTTCCTCAGTTTTCCTCAGTAAAATACTAGGCAGTATTAATCATAAATCCATTAGAATTTCAAAAGCAGTTGAGACATAAACACTGATGAAAGAACAAGCTGGTGAGTTTAGAAAGAACAGAAGGATGTGGCCAAGATCAATATATTCACCCGCAGGATACATTGATAAGAGAGCAGGTGGCCTCCAGTGAATGTGGTAGAGACAAGCTGTAGATTAACTATTATGTATTTATTTTGGAAAGTTTTATTTGACAGCATACACAACGGGAAACCACCTTATCCGTAAATGAGGAAAAATACTGAGGAAAAATGTAAATTTTCCTATCTTCTTTGTTTTCCGATAATCAAAAAAGCTACTATTCTACAACTTATACATGCATAATGTTGTGGATTATGACACAAAAAATTTCGAAGTGAAAACATGGAGTACGTTTTAGGGATGCAAACGTAACGACCTTATTCAACAACAGTAAATTTTTTGACAAAGCTATAGGATTTGAATGAATGCGACCAGACCACAGAGGACAGGTCCAAGAGGGCATTCGATGGACAAGAGTTTTTAAACTACACCTAGTGAAGACCTGCCAATAATATGATAACAATTGTCACTATTACTAGAATTAACTACGTCATCGCACCAATTCACATCAAAACAATATCCACCAAGAAAATAAAATAAAAACCGTTTAAACACTGAATAAGATAAAAGCCATGCATGTTTTGTCCTGAAACGCATCAATGCAGATAAAAAGTACAAAGAGGCCAATGACACTCAAATGCTGCGGTGCAATATCCTGAACCAATAACAATAAGGAATCTAGAAGTTAGAACAAGACAAACACATTTACTTACTTAGGATGCAAAGTAAATCGCAACCAGGGATGGGCAAACAAAAGACAAGGAGACATTAACAACAAAAAGAAAAAAAGTCGAGAACACTTCAACGAAAACTCCTTTTCGCTAGTCTCAAAAAAACAAACATCTGGAATGTCATTATTCCTAGTACATACAGCACAAACTCCCATATTAAGACAAGTTTGAGAGCTGTGTACTTGGTAATGTTGTGCTTCTTACTATGGTGATAGAAGGAAAATTGGTCCGTAAACCTGTCATCCTTTCCTCTCCACAACAAGTTCTGAACCTAAAAAAAAAATTAATTTAAAAAATTCTCCCGAAAAAACCTAAATTCTCCAAGATTTTTGAGAGTGTGTATGGCCGAAAAACCTTACAGCAACAACCAAGCACTACTTATTCGTGGAGTTAACCACGAGGATTATGTTACAAACATCATCATAGCAGGCAGACGCTGGAGTTGGGTTAACCCACGTTCCTAAGAAGGTGGACCCCAGATACCATTAAGAACAGCAATGCAAAGGGACACCCTTCAGAAGACACCGAAAGAAAGCGAAAGAGAGGGAGTGTCACTACAAAAAGACATAAACTTGACCGAGAACTGTGGAAGCCACTAACGAAAGGCAAGAGTAAAGAACAAGAATAGTGGCCCACTGTGTACTACGAAGGATTGGCAGAAAAACCCGAACAAAGTTGGAATCTAATTCAATATTGTTTTATGGCAGTCCATATATACAAGACTGCCTACCAGTGCGGTGAGTGGTCTACTGATGGACTGATTAGCTTTGAGGGATGTGGTACGGACGGACGGTATGGATCACACAGAAGAAATAGGGGCTGACAAGTCTCATACAGTGATAAACAAATTATATACAAAGCCAAACTTACTAACAGACGACCGAGGCTGTAAGTTGTAGCCCCCCATATACAGATCAGTAGATAATGTTTAATTAGAAATCGACGTTCATCTGCACTATACCTCCAAGCAAACCTATAGATGCTCCCGTATGCCCTCAGCATATTATAGAAGGAGGTATGAATTGCCAAATACTCGAGTGTTTGCGCACATAATTGGTTTGTATAACACGTCCAGATGCGTCCCTCACATAAAGAAGTCCCAATCCCTTCTAGGTCTTAGGCCTATGATTATGCTCTAATTTCCCAACAGTCCATAGGCCTTTAGATGATATCATTGATTGCAGTGTATTATTCCTCTGATATGCCGGATCATGAAATAATTGGCCTTCAGTATTCCTTTCTCCCTCCAAGTCTATGGGTTGCTCATTGAAGCTATTCAGTCATCTATGTCAGTCGATTTTTTAATTGCCCCTTTGCCAGTAATTTGCCAGCCGCGAGACTATCCCTGCATTGACCAGGACCAGTAGAATCCCATAATCAATTCTCATGTAGATACAATGAGTGCTTCTTTGGAGGTTTTTTCCATCCCATGCCTGCAATAAGATTAGCCCGGGAGCCATCCATATAAGGACTTATTTTCAAGCCTGTATTCGTGGAGTCCTGATACAATAATTGCCGTTATTAATAAAGTCCCAACAGACAGCCATCATCTAATGCAAGCAGTAACCCACCACCACCCCGCCCTCTTCCCCTTACCATGCTCAAGGCTGGACGTTGATTATCCCTGTAAGCCCCCGCTAAAGTTCATCACAGGCGTTGGAGAACTGCCCCTTTTTTCCCCATTTCTCTAGCAGTGATGAAGCCCCACCACCATGATTTATTTACCACGGATTTACAGGATCCATCAGTGTACACAAAAGATTCGCATTCAACATCCACATAATGCAATAATATTTAAAAGCTAAAATCCAATTGGGCAATCTCTGCATTGGGCCCAAGTTTTCTGCACCACACTACCAAGAATGAAAAAAGCAGATAAAGAACAATATAGCCTTAACAGCATGTAAGTCGCAGAAAGACAAAATAGTTCGTACCAACCAAAAAAGGACACGTTTATATAAAAATCCTGCAAGCACTTGAGACAAGGAAAGAAAAGTCATCAAAGCAAACAAGAACAGAGTTATCGGAAGAGCAAAGCTGCAAGCAGGGCCCGCTTGCCCAAATACTAACAGGTCGTAGGCGTTCGATGCTCGAACCTTCAGATAAGGAGCGAACAATTGAGTACAGCTACAAGACAGCTACGGGTGCCTATAACGGCGGTGAGCAATATAATAGAGACGTTTGCCTTACTATGCCGACAGCATAGAAGGATAGCAGCTTCTTGTCCCCAAGTTTGAGAGGAAGCAATATATCAAGGAATTGCAAAAACATATTTATGAATGACGAAGGCTAAAATTCCAGGAGTGCAAGAGATAAACGTAACGACACAAATACACCACCACCATAACGATAACGACTTTTCCATGTGCCCGTATCGAGCCAGAGCTATAGACAAATCGAAGACGCTGTCAGAAACTCGATGACAGTAGAATCACCAAGTAGGTCAGAGGAGGTAGTGTCAAATCTAAACGTCACAACACTCAGATGGCGCAAATTGTACAGAAACCCGAGACTCAATGCAAAACCCAAACAAAAACACCCAGAGACACAAAACGACTAGAACCTAGTCCAGGACCAAAAGTACAACTGACATGCAACCAAGTGCCCCCACGGTGATCAGAAGGTGCACATAATGTCACATCAGAAATCACATAGCAGACAAAAGTACGAGGAAAAGTGTACCGAGACAAAAGAACAGAATCAATGATGCACGGGCCAGTGGTGGCCAGAGGGGATGATTTCCGCACAGGCCGCAACTTACAAGAAAATCACTCACAATGAACTGGAAAACAAGAAAGACCCGCAAAATAAAAATTACGCACTTGTCCTGGTTGTCAGTAAGGGAGAAGCGCACCCCCCAGGCACTCCCGTACGACAAGTAAATCCAACAATGCAATTGTCTGGAACTGTAGTAGGAGCAAAAGAAGGCATAATACAGTATCTGAAGCACCACACAACAACAGGGAGTGGACCACAATGCCCGAAGATAATGGACAAAAGGAAATTACTGATGACTGCTCTGGCGTCCGGTTGCCTAAAGTAATTTCAGCTCCACAATACCAGAATAAAAATCCAAGCAAGAAATCACACATATAATACAATAAAAGTAGACATTAAGGAGAAGGGATCGCAGACACCACAGCTTGTCAGATGCAGAGAACCCTCATAGCTTCATCCAGCCCGAAAACCCTCTGGTACAGAATCGACGACAAGCTGCCAAAATAATCTAAAGTCCTTGGAATAAAGTAAACATCACCGAGTAAGAATAATAAGTGACTTTACCAATGGAAAACAGTTCCATGGATGAAACCACTTTTTCAGAATAACCCTCGAAGAACCCATGCCTACATCCCACCACTGATGCAGTGGTTCGAAGTTGCCAGGATTTTCTCATACAAAAGAACTCGTGCAGTAAAAGAGAGCACGTCTTAGATAATTGCGCGGGGTTGCAGGCCCGCCCACGAAATACAAAGAACTGCCATAAGACAAAAAAAAAAGAAGAATCTCGACTACCAAGCGCCAGAACAAAAAATAGAAAAAGTACCAAACCAACCTACTGCCTTCGGAAACCTCACACGGAGCCCCCGATACACCGTGGAGTGTCCCGAATACTAAACAAACAAGGGGCAAATTATTACTAGTGGTCCCATTGGAAAAGGGGTGACGTAACCATGAGGCAAAAAAAAAAACGTGACAAAACAAAATAGACGCACGTAGTCTAGGTAAATAAACGATAAGACGCCAAACGGAACAGGTCGACGGGGGGCAGCGCTCCTGCATTACCTACGACTGAAGTGAGAGAACCTAGTAAACAACAACTGTCAAAAGAAAGATAAAAAACCGTCAGCTACCCAAACAAGCCTCAACTGCCAGATGTGAGAAATCCTGATTAGCTCGGACAGGCAAAACAGAACAGCGTCGAAAGTTTCATCATATCGAGCACACAAAAGAAAACTAAAACAATACACCAGACATGAAAAAGATTCAGAGCAGCAGAGAAGAAGATGTCAGGAAGCTGAAAGAGCTAAAGAAGGGAACGAAGAACTACTTCAAAAAAAATAGAGGCAGAAAAAATGGTGCCAAGAGAAAAATACTTCTAACACTAGAAAAAAGCTAAAGTAAAATCGCCCAAATAGATAATACATGAAACTAAAACGAAAGATCCCAATCTAATCACAGACTAAAGAAGATAATCGAGTAAAAGCTAGAAAAGCACAGCTACTACTCCGACCTCCCACACAATTTTAGAAAAAGCGCTATTTCAGGATAACAGGAGAAAAGGAAGACACAATATACAGAACGAGGAGGGCCAGAAACACACCACACCACACAGACCCAGATAATGAGCAGATAAAGAAAAAGTGCACTAAGAGACAACACGCCATCACGGCAACACGAACAATAACGAGGTAGAAATCCAAGAGACAATCAGGCAATGGGTCCTTATTTTTAGACCAGTTCCAGTCCTTTATCCATTTTCAGGACTAACCTCGGCAATAATCCAAGAAACCTAACAGCACATTATACGCCAATTATAACCTCATTTAGGTTTGAACACAGGGAATAACAGCAATATAGTCCCGACGAATAGAAACGAACAAACACAAACGAAAGCATGAAAGTATTTCTTAAAGAAAGGTTTCTTCACTCACTTAACGTAACAATTTTTTTAAAGATTTTACATTAGGATAGGCCATTTATAGAAAGATTGCAAGGTGTTTTGAAGGAACTACCTGTTATGAGCTGATAACACAAAATAAAAGGACAAGCTGTGCTATCCATATTCCCCTGTGAACTGGGCTTTGTGAGAGATAATTGTGCAACTAACTAAAACTACGAGTGGCTCACTAAATATGCACTATCAAATTTTCATTTCATTTAATGGTTACGAATTGAGGAATATTAGTTCTCATTTTGGTTCATCAATGAAAATTGTTTTAAACCTGTTTTTATTTATTTTGTATTTTTTTTTTTTTTTTATTTTTTTAATGGATTATCTTGAGTACGAGTTAAAACGAAGGTTTGAAACAGCAGTTTTGCCAGGAAAAACTTACGTAGTTGCTCCTCTTCTTTCGTGAGGGTGTCCGCAGGTTAGGTTAGAGAGCGCCATAAGCTACCTATATTTCGGGCTGTCTTCCCCCTACAGTCCCAGTTTGGCCCACTGGTAATTCATTTCCCTGTTCTTCAAAAGCATCAGGTTATGAAGGAACGAAGATTCAAGGATACATCTGCTAATAATAAACCAGGAGAAGTCAAGAAAGAAACAACATAGAAGAAGCTGTGTCAGCTCTTACGGTGACCTGCATTTGAAGGTGATTGGAGCTGTCAGAACTTATATTTATATGATGGCAAGCCTTGTACAACTATAACTGCAAGTCATTGAGAATGAAAAATAGGGTAATTGTGAAAGATACGGCACAGCAGCCTGCCTTTCGATCATGTTTCAAGCATATCAATGTATGTCACGAGCAGTTAAAAAAAAAAAACAAATAGTGAGTTATGTTTGTGAAATCACCAAGATGGATAACAATGAGTTGTTATGTGACTAAGTGTAATCCCGAGTGTTTTTCATATATTATGCACAAAGTGTTTGAATGAGTCCCCATAAACTAATTTTTGTTCCAGATAGAATAGTTTATTCAAGCTGCAGTGCGGGCGATTCAAACGTCAAGTATATTTATTTATTTTATATTTTAAAGGGGGGGGGGGGAAGAACCATTAATAAACCATGATACCAAAATAATAGAGATTTTTTTTAAAATCGATCTGTTTTCCCCCCTTTTATAAACGTGTAGCGTTTGATTTTCTTTATTCTCTAACATTAAATTCTGCCGCAATTTCTTTTCTTTGTACCATTTTTTTCTACTATGTAAACCTTTGTTTATTCTATTTATTATTTTTTTTTTGGTAATTTAATCACATTCACATTTGTATTTTTATTATCAAAACTGCTGTTGTTCAATATATAAAATAGTATAGAAAATAAATATATATATATATATATATATATATATAAAATATATATATATTATATAGATATATATATATTCTTAATTTTTCCCAGTAACTGGGCCCCTCTGTCACTCATTCCACCTGCAGAACCTGTCATTAAATTACTCATGTTCTATTAAGTTAGATCCTCGGTCAATTCTTTAATTAAATGCAAGTGAAAACAATGTTTAAAAAAAAAGAACTCTTTAAATAGTAATGTATAATAGTGAAATAATCCTATACAACTACAACATAAACATGGTATAAATATGACAAATTAAATGTTTTTCACATATAATATAAACATTTTATTGTAGCGAAATATTTTTCTATTGTTAGGATGGTTGGTAGAGACTGAAGTAGAAGTTCTCTCCAGAAAGTGTAAAGTCCTCTGCCAGAGAATACAACAGGTGGTATCTCACAATTGAGTTAACGGAAAAAACGGCTGTGAATACTCTGAGCTGACAAATAGAATAAGGCTTCAAAAAAAAAAAACAAAGTTACGAAATTTTTTTGGTGGACAGTAAAATCAATTTTATTTTTTTTAATTAAAATAGAAAAAGTAACTCAAAAAAATTAAAAACAGTTAAAAAAAATGTACCATGTCAAATGAGTACAATTTTCACAAAAAATTTATTAAGGTACATCTTCTAGCCTTGTAATGAAAGAAATGGTGGTGTTTAGGAAGAATGTAAAATGTATGATTATTTATATTTAACAAATTTAAAAAAAAATATAAAAAGACTTGCATGTAAAAAAAATCTTACCAATGAAATTAATAAGGTCTGTCCCACCGCAGTTTTGAACTATTACATGCTAATCTAGTCTCTAAGCCTTTTCCTCAGTCTCATCATGTGACAGTCGCTATTTGAAACCTCGCTCACAGTGTTTGTAGGATTGATACACCATAAACTTCATCTTGCATTTAACGCACCAACGTCTTTTCGAATGATCCTGAGACACACTTTCCTTCAGTCAAGTCAGCCCCGCCCTAATAACTACGTGGGGACTAAGGTGGTGAAGACTGTTTGATCCACTAGGAGTCCAGTTAGCAGATCAAAAAGTCCTCAGAGTCTTTACGTATTTATAACATGATCACGAACTCGATCACATGGAAGCTCGACCATGAACGATCATAAAACCTGGGAACAAAAAAGGGTAATAGGTTGGCTAAAATGGTAGTACCAACAAGCTCACCAACCACTGATGTTTCATGAGGCGACCATGTCCTTCATAGTGTTTATATATAAATGAATGATGTCATGGTAGCTAAAAGTTACAGGATATAGAATGAAAAAAAGTGTTTACTGAGCAGCAAAAGATAACAAAATGCAGGAATTAAATCACAGATTTATGAAACATGGGTATGTATAGAACCTTTGCCTTCCACTTATAGTATGCCAAGTCACCTTAAGTACTTGCAGAATGTCTTAAGCTACCAGTATGCATGAAACTATCTAGCCATGATATATTTGGCTAACCAATTAATTGTTATGCCTCCTGAAAAGCCTGTGGTAGGTTTAACCTCTGAGTTGCGACCATTGTGCTTCCTCTCCTGTATACTCCATTTTTATTATGTCTGATACATCAAATCGTAAACAAAAAAAGCTGAAAATAAAAAAATTATATAGTCACACATAATCTTTAATAAACTTCCATTACCCCTAAAGTAATAAGCGCATGAGAAGTATATCTGCCCTTGCATGCAGCGTGAAAAAAAAAACATTTTCTATAGCCAGATATTGATCTTCCCAGTCTCTCACCTGGGACACTGTCCTGTGGCGTTCCTGGATTGGTGTGTGTTTAAGTGATTTGTAAATGTTGTTTTTAGTTGGTTTTTCGTCTACTAAAGGTTGCTGTAATAACCCTGTTCAACGCCTGAAAATTGAGTTATAATTGGGGTATATATTGCTTTAGTTTCTTCGGTGCTAAGCCGGTTTGTTTAATCCTGAAAGACTATGTCCGCTAAAAAGGACCACTAGCAGAACTGTCTGGAAACCTCTTCTTTTTTGCATGTCGTTATGGTGACGTGGCGTACTCATTGTGGATACATTCCTGGCAAACGTCCAGGAGATGACTGGTCCAGAAAAGGACCATAGCAGCCTGTCGTCCCCTACTCGTTGTTTTGTCTTTTTTCGGCATGTGTTTGTCTATGGCCGTCCATTATATTTGGTAGAAAACACCCATTATGTTTCGTGATTATTTCATATTCCCTGCTTGTCTTCTTCTTGATTCTTTTATTCTGTACGATTTCCGGTATTTTTTAATTTTGTCCTTTAGTCTCTTTGTTTTGTTTTCTTTTCGTAATTTTTGTAATGGTATCTTCAAAAACAACGAATCCTTCTCATCTTTTCAATTCTATTATTGAGGATTTTGCTTTCGTTATCTGTCTGCCTTTAGTTCTGCGAGTTTTGGGCCTGAATGTCCGAGCTTCTATCATCTGTGTTAGTGAAGGATTATCAATTCCTGTAACATTGCCTGGGCACTCTTTAAGGCTCCAAATGTTTCGTCACCCTATGGAATCTGAGTCTATCGTTTTGTTACTACACTTGTTCGTCTCGAATTTTGATTGTTAGTTTTTAAAGCGTCTCGCACTCTTCTGTGTGTAAATTTACAAGCCTGGCTCTTGTGTGCTGCGCCTTTTTTGCCATGCCACCTGAAGCCACTCATGTTTTCTTAGCTTACTCTGAAGGAGATGTTTTATGGATATAGATTCCTTCAGTAAGCCTTTTTTCGTAGAAGTTCGTTCACAAGGTATCACGTATGAGCTACCCGTAGTTTCCAAGACAGTATGCGCAGGTTCCTGTTGGATTGCTCACTTTATAGTATATCATTTTTTTTTTCCGCATAGATGACAGGTTCTGTTGTGAAGTGTGACTCTTCCCGCACAGGTAATCGACAAAACTGCCTCTCCCGCATGCCATGTTTTCTTAGTGTGCGAGACTTGGTTGGCAGTATTTGAGCACTGCATAACAGAGAATAGTAGTCCTTCTGTTTTTTTCGGACATCTAATCGTCAAGGTTAAGTTTGTTTGGTCTTTGAAGACCTTCAATAGTTATGACTAACCACAGTTTTGGTGTCTCTCTTTGATCCATGTTCCTTCAGTCCGTTTCTACCTGAGTTTATGTTAAATTCTTATTCACTGTTTTGTAGGGCAGCAAGTGGACTTCTTGGTGTCGATCGATCTGTTAGTCAACCCCTACATTCAAAAATTTTCCCCCCCTTCCCCTTGAAGATTCTCCATAATACTTTACATCAGGTGTGGCACCAGCTGTATTTCTTTGTGTCCGGACTCTAGTTTACAAATCATAGTTACTGTATTGTCCCTTTTCCCGAGTTATTTTAGAGGCGATATTAATAACACCTTTTTTCCGTTTTCTTTGCAACTCTATTAATGCTCCTTCCTTGCCCGTTTTTCTATTAGCCTCTAGGAATACCGATCACTTTATCGCGGGTAGGAGCCCTGAAGTGTGGCCCTCACTTTCAGGACCTATCGGGTATCCCTTTATGGTTCTCTGATCCTGTAGTGTCCCCTGTGAGAAACAAGCATTTCTCATCTTGCTGAAGCTAGGCACTTTTCCGACGTCTGTCTCAGTTTGAGAGTGTTGTGGTCCTGCTGGACGGATTCACATGCTGGTTGGTTGTCTGCCTCTGATCTCCTCGTTTTTTTTTCCGATAAAGCCCGTGATCCGCGATATGATATGGAGACTTATCATCGTCGACTATAGAATATCTTGTTTTGTGGTGGTAGGATATATTTTAGTCGAGATTTAATGGAATTGTTATTACCGCTCATGTTTGATAGAAAGTTCTGTGGCCTTGATTTGTAGATGTTGTCTGTTTCACTACACATTGAGAGTGGGAGCCCCCGCCGCCTTTGGGATTGACACCTGTTTTAATCGTGGTGTTGCTTTGCCCCTTTCTGATTTCTGGTTGTCCTCTTGCCTACGTCGACGCTTTGGGTTGCTCATCATTGTGTCACCTGGGCTGCGTTTTTCGCTTCCTGAAAGGATCGGGCCACGACTCAAGTAGTTTGGAACTAATCTGTCTCTTTTGAGGAGTTGACTCTGTTTTTTCTATGCAAGGTTCTGGTTTATGCTTGGCTACAAGTTTTGAGGGCTTCTATAACACTTTCCTACTTTTTTCGCATGTGCTTGGATGCGACTCATTTTAGTGTAATTTCCCGACTCTTGTGTTCGCAGTATGCCCAAGAAAAAAAGACGCTCATTTTAGTATAGTGCTGTCATCCCGTGCGGAGGTGTATCTGCTGCTGAGCTGATGAGGCTGGTCTCAAACCCAAAAAAACGTATCCGAGGTGATTTTACACAACTGGAACCCACGCTCTGTCCCATATATTGGGCTACTCCCAACCTCCGAACGATAAAAGGCCAGCCTGTCTGAAGTCCCCGCTTAGATTTACTTTAAGTGTGCACACACATCTTGATTGAGGCGAAATTTGCAATTCTACTGTACTTTGTTTTCCTCTTCTTTTTCAATACACACTTAGTGTTTTCCTTTTTCCTTCCTTCCCATTCCCTAGTATTCTTTTCTTTTTCATTACCCAATAGGAAGCATTCATTCTATCCATGTTTTGTCGAAGTATGGATTTATAATAATTTTTTAAAGATCATGAGCTATTAGCAGACTGAAAAATATCAATTTTTTTAAAAAACTACTTACATTTGTATAAATATCCATTTGGATATCACTCATATTCTATCTCCTTTGGTGAATTATTATTATTTAAGATTGCCCCTACCCAAAGGCTTAAGCACTTGTTAGCTTTAGAAATTTTGCTTTCATGGTCAATCCACATTTTTAAGGTCGGGTTCCCATGTTTCATATATTCGCTCCATCCTACAACTTTCGTGATAGACGTAATCGCAAATATATCAGTCCACCAACCAACACTTGAAATGCAAGAGACCCACCGTGTTTGTCTCCTGCAACATATTAAATCGCTGTTGTGACAACGTTAAACACCATTACTTGCACAGAAACAAAGCAAGTGTACCAAATCTTTTCTCTCTCTCTCTCTACCTCTCCTCTCCTCTCTCTTCTTCTCACACACACACACACAAAACAAACACACTCGCGGCGTCTTGCCGAGGCAACAACGCGCTACACACACACACACATGCACGCACGCAACACGAAAACAATAACACTCCACATATATATATAAAATACTGACGCTTACAATATGACTGAGAATATAATTGTGAATTTATTGTCCAGTTGTAAAATTAGCCTCTAGAATAGAAGAAGTCAGAAGGAATTTATGTAATATAATTTTAAGAATAAATACATGGGTACCAAATGTAAGATCGATGGTTTTGGAAGAACAGGTAATCAGTTCCTGTCACAATGTTTAAACTATGAAGAAATGTTACCTCCTTGTAATTTGTTAAAAATGGAATATAACTTATTTTGGACTGACCCTCGAATGACATATACATAATCCGTAATGATAAAAACTAGACAGAAAGTTCTGGTTCACACGTGTCCAATCACATATAATCTCTAATTCAAGCAATAGTGTCCTTGTGACAGTGCTTATCAACAATAGGTACAAATATCTTGCATGGTTATGTAATAGAAGATACAGTTATCCTTACGTAAACTGGAACAAGTCCAATCATTCGCTGTAAGTGCTGCATTTACTCTCGCACATAAATTCTGACTATCTGTGAGTCGATAATCAAAGTTGTAAGGGTGTGCGGGCAGGTTCACTGGTCCTCGTGCACTATAAAACAACTATATTGTCTGTATATCAATTTTGTAAGAGGCGGCATCCCCCGACCTCGTCGCTACATGTATCTGCTTTGTGAGTCCTACATACTACTTTTTCAAAGTAGTAGTGCGGAATTTTCACCTCCATGTCGCATCATATATCTTCAATCTCTGGTCCCTATTATCTACCTAAGGACATTCCAAGTTTCCTCCAGAACTTAACAGCGAGCGTGGAAAACCACAAAATCGCGCTTTATAGTGTCAATATACAGTCACGAACGTATCTTTCCCCTATCCAAGCTCCTAATAATGCTTCTCAAACGACTATGGGATTACGATCAGCCAGTGGTCTTATAAATTAGACTTATGAAACCTCCTTATTTGGCGCGGGGAAAGAACGAACACAACCTCGTAGTGGTCAAACAATAACATATAGGGTTTAGTGTTGTGGGGTTGGGGTGTGAACCATGGAACCTACTCATCTAGACCTCCCTGTCTCCTCCTCCAGACGGACTTTGGTTTAAAACGACGTTGTTCCATTTAATTACATCGTAGTAACCAAGCGCTGGGTAACAGAACACAACGCGTCTGGGTAAATTAATAAATATAGTACAGGTCCTAAATATAAATATACATCCTTTTTGACGCGGGGACCATTGGTTATCAATCTGCGGTCAATATTTAAAATATTTCCCATTATAATATCATAATCACAAATTTGATTTGACAAACTAAATTCACATACTCTAGAAACACAGACCGTCTCCCCCACCCACGACGGAAGGCCACATTGACTTCCCCTTTAACCAAACTCAGTATTCATCTCTACCACGTATGCTAACTTCATTCACTTAATCATCGCACCCCACGCTTTTACTCAATGTCCCCGTAAAACCTCAAATCCACACATGAACGCCACTGAGTTAAATCATTCAAACC
Organism: Oreohelix idahoensis; assembly: GCA_024509875.1. Classification (NCBI taxonomy): domain Eukaryota; kingdom Metazoa; phylum Mollusca; class Gastropoda; order Stylommatophora; family Oreohelicidae; genus Oreohelix; species Oreohelix idahoensis. Next base: position 193,213 of record JAMPIV010002322.1, read on the forward strand.
ATACTCTATCGTGCTTCAAAACAGTGAACTTTTTAAATGTCCACATACCAAGCTTGCATACTTTAATAAAAATACACTCTAAAACTAGAGTGAGTTTAATTCCTTTCTCTACCTTCTCTCTACCCACACTACACTAGTAAACCCTGTCAAGTATCTACATCAAGACTCTTAACCTACCTTACTAACAAACTTCAGGACCGTACAAACAAAAATTCTCCTTAACACACCTTAACTCTAGCATAGAATTACTGTACTTAACAGTTCACAACCGACTCCCCCCGAAGGAAATAAAAAATGATATCATTTTAGTTTTTAAAACGAGTTACATCAAACCAAAGAATGGTGGTAGGGTCGGTGAAATATTGTAAATTCACACTAAACAACAAAAAAAAAGGGGAAGGAATATATACTGGTGAACCAAAAAGGCATTACCGTCAATCGAAACAGAGGCACAGGAAAGGTGATGTAGACCCTTTTTTTTGCCTTTAGGGGCAATCATACTCTAACTAACTGGCAAACGAAACACAATTACATCCTATACAACATTAAACAGTGTATTGAAATGCAAATCTTAAACCATAGTGTGCATCAATTAATATATTAACTCCAAATCAAAAGTGTGACATATACACCATGCACAAAAATTACCATATGGTGGACCAAAAATGTGTAACTACCAGCTACAGTTTCATTGACGTTAATACTAATTATACATTATACGTTAAACACTTACAACTTATGCAAGAGCTAACCACACAATGTTTCAAAAAAATAAAATATCTATTCCTGAAATGCTGAATTTCCATTCATCTGTGACTCATGTATTCCTATTGGCTTTGCTCTGGCTCCAAAAACCAGACCCACAACGGACTGATGTCCCACTAAGAGAGAATATCGGTGTGAGCAAAGCCCAGCTGATGGACCATAGCTTATCAGCCTGCTGTTAATGATAGAACAATTCCCCACCCAACACCAGAGAGTATCTCATGGCAATAGTCAAACTTTTCCTATGGATAAACAAAATTAGGCAAGAATAAAAATCATTTGCCATGATAGGAAAATTTGATATCACATTAATGTCCCACCTCCATACATATCCCTTGTCTATGTCCACCCCCATTCCACTAAACATTCCCAGTGGGTGACAAAAAATATTAATAATATAAAGGAGATGATCTACTCATTTCAATATGTCTTCGATCAGCGACCTTAGATAATTACAACCAATGTACTTCTCCCAACTAAGCTTTAACTACTATTAGTTTTAAAGAAATAAGGTCAATCTAAAACACCTAGTTTATACAGACTTGTACTGTACAACCAATCCACTTTTTGTTTGTCTATCAACTCTGACAAATTTCCATTCTTGAAAATATTAAGTTTATCTCTAGACAACTGCGTCTTTATGAAAGATATAGCTTTCCATCTTGTTACTATGCATTAGTAACAAATAACCCTCTTCATGCTGATGGTCAATAAACAAGTCTACCCAAATCTCTTCCTAACTAGACATCAAAACTATTTTTCACAATCTAAATCTCATCAAACATTTCATCACTACACGCGACGCTCGTCAGAAAAGTATTTCTGAAATAGTCAACAGTATCTTTTAGTAGAGCAATACATCCATCACTTATTGTTCCACTTAGCTGGTGGGTATACTTTTTGAAAGGCATTGAAAACATTAACTAACTTTCAATGGTTCTGTATTCCTTTATAGCATTTCGGTATCTTTTTTGAAAATGGACAGAGTAATTAGGTTAACTCCTAACCCAGCGTCTATAACAGTGTCCTGCAACCATATTTTCACGCTGATTCCAGACCATCCCGATCTCTCCAGTCTTATCCACACTTCCTTCCTTGAAAGATTCAAGTTAAATCTTTCAGTCTCTTTTCCATGTACTTTGCATTCTTGTGCAGTCTAGAGTAGTAGGACATCGCTATCCATCTTCGCCCTCCTATAATGGCATTTTGAGCCATCTAAAGGTTCACTTCTTCCCAATTTGATTTGAATCTGTACCAAAGCAACAGCCTCATTTGGTCTCCTCCTTCCATAAGACTTAGCTTGATGGTTTTTACAATGCTTCAGGCTTGGCTGCTATGTAACTCTTTTGTTTAGCTGCGCTTAAGTTGAATCTTCTAGTGTTTCAAATTTAACAACAAAGTAAGACTCTCTTCTACTAAGCCTTAACCTTGTTCACCCTTCCACCAAGATGGGAACAGGAACAACCCGAGCATCAATCGTTTTCCTCCTTTAACTTGGAGTATTACCACTCTACACTCAGTTTAATATATTCCCTAGTTACCTTATCCACCATTAAAATCATTCATTTAAATCTTTGAATACCATCTTTGTAATTCCATTTTCTAATAACTGCTCAACTAGTTCTTAAAAATTCTTTTCCTTCTAATATTGTGAGAGAACACTTATCCCCTCTAAGGTGTCCCCACTTACTATGATATCTCATTAATGTCTTATTCCTTTAACTGATTCACTTTTGTCAAACGTCCAAAAATCACTTTTTTGAAGTTAAAAATAATACTTACTTGAATGGGTGCATTTGTATGATTTCACCATCATTGCCCTGGACTTGACATTGTCTTCATAGGCATTATGTAGACACAGCAATACTTACAGAACGACTTATTGATCTTCCTTATTGCCATAAGAACATATAGTTTAGTGTTTACTCCCTAAGACACGTGATTTTGCATCAGTTTGATGAATAATCATTTGTGGTTCATCCACATCATTCAGTTTAGAGACAATTGTCCCAACTGTGGATTCCTAAACCGTCTTCACAGCATACAATTATCTGTATTTGTTAACAGTGGACATTCTTTTCTTACCTCCACTATAGAACAAGAAAACATTCCCAAGTTTCAGTTTTCATTCACACCATATCAATCTGTCTTATATTTAGCTTTACCTCACTTTGAATTCTCAGTTTCTGGTCTCTTGCATTTGAGGTCGTATGCGTTAAACCAATAACTGGTAATCTCACAATTCAAGTATTTGTAACTTCTCATCTCTATATTCGCCTTATAATCGCATCTCTATCAGAATAAACCTATTATATGGCTCTCTGTTGGCATTTGTTTTTATCCTCTGGACCACTTTTACCAATAGAGGTTAAACAATTGTTCGTAAGACTCACACAATCTGTGTCGTGATACAGCCTAGAGCTAAATATATAGCTTATTCTTAAGAGCTTATTCGCGATTTTCTTATCTGTGTGTTGTGCGCTTAATTGTTCCATTGAACAGTCCCTGAGCTCACCTGCCATTGACTACAAGATGTTAAAGCAGAACAGAGTGGTGCTCAAAATAAGAAAGTTAATATATCACTACGTAATAACTAAATTTTAAAGTCAGTATTGAATATACCTCTTCTACATAGGTAGACGACTCCAAATCTACAAACTAACACTGTAGTAAACACTAATCGCGCATCCAATAATTCTTAAAGATAAATACACACCTCAAGTAACCCTTAAATAGATCCAGTCTACTAATAATAATCAATCAAGATTTCACCCAATGTCTAGTATTCTTAAGAGACATGTGTTAGCTGATAGCCATATCACTTGCTTATCTTTCAATATACCTCATGACCATCATATCTACACAATGCTTAGAGATTTCTTAACACTAGTAATCATACAATAACATATTGTAATCTAATTACCAGGACCAAAAAAACACATGTGAATGATGATGATAAATAATGAAGTACACATACAATCACCGAGGTGAATCAACTAAAAAACTATAAAACAAACGATACTCACTCAAACCGACAGGTCGTGGGGAAGTAATACAAGAAAAAGTATATAGGTAGATAGAAAGTGATTATTAGGTAATAAAAGAAAGGTAATGAAGTAGATATAAGAATTTAATAACTACCAACACCTGCAAAACCAACAAACCAAAAAACAATATGAGCTGGTGAAATTGAACTTATTTACAAGATAGTTAGAAAAAACTAACGCAAAGAAAAGACTTACAAGTAAAACATGAAACAAAAGAGAGACTAAATTATGTTAACAATGATTACCACACTCGAAGAACTATACACAACGCTAAACAACCACATAGATTAATGTAACCAATGGAATTTTGAAGCGCCTACAGGGGACACTAGGACACGCTCCAAGATTCTCGACGCGAAAAGGACTTGGGCCTCCGATTACATCACTGAATTAATTTTACAAAAACCAACAGAAATGAAATAATACTAATGTCCTTCTAATGAAGAAACAATGTATAAATTAATATCTATAACCCAAGTAAACACATTTATAAAACCTGCTATACGCAACAATATCGAATTAAGAATATGATATGACCTCTAGGAAAGGATCAGTAAGTATGGTATCTGCAACGCAAAGAAGTGCAACACAATGGCACTAAACTGTGACTTATTCTTAAAAGTATGTCTTGATTACAGTCCTAATGGATTCCTACCGAGAAAATGCAGAGTCTACATCTGAAAAAGATCTCTGTGTATGCTAATGGTAGGCACTACAAGCAAGCTTTTGTCCATGTCTCACTGATGTTTCAACTCGCGCTAGATTCTGATAAGTACCAAGATACAAAAACATATAGTAAATAAACTAATCAAAAAGTATTGCCATAAAGTCATTTAATCTAATAAAGAACACATTTAAAACCACTTAAATTGATGATGTAGGGACTAACACTAATACTAATAGAAAAATTAACAAGAGATAGATAAAATTAAACACCCATAAAATATCTAAGGTCGGAAACTTTAACAAGTAAAGGTAGAAGTGCAAATAGGTGAAATATCGAATATAATATAAGCTTCTTTAAGATGGTCTCTATTCGCTAGATGACAGAAGAATGGAATAGTATAATAGGTAGGGTATAAAATAACGACTTGAGAATAATTACAAAGGCTTAACAAAAAGTTCGAATATATTAATCAAATCAATAAACTGCAACTGTAACAGATTGATAGAAAATCGTACCTAACATATAAGCTTTACTGAATTTAATTAATCAATATGTAAACCACCTAATAGATTTAATAAATTATGACTTAAAAAACAGGAAAAACTAACTCTAAAAAGTAATGTAATTACAACTAGATAATTAATCTATAATTATAAATCATAAATGTATAATTATATAACCAGCCCCAAGTACACATAGCAGAAGAAACCTAACACTTCAGAAACGTCCTAAAACTACACAATGCACGAGACACACACCAGCAACAGGTAGAAAAGGTCAGGTATATATACGAAATAACTACTGATGGAGTAAATAAACGACCATAAACAACGAATCCAGATGACATATTTACCCTGCAGTCAATAAAAACGAAAGAAAGACGAAAAAAAAAAATAACTACGCACAGACCAATACAACTAATCAACATCAGTTATTCTAATACATAGAGATTAAATAAGAAATAATACGGTATTCCTTTGATATACAACATTGGCTTCGTTAGATCTTTGACTGATAGGAACCGAAGATATCAGATGTGTATTATTGTTTATTTCACTTCGCTTTTTCCGATGGCTGCGACTATGAAAATGAACAGCACACACAGCACAACCCGCAGTGAAAGTTACAAAAAAAGATCCTTCTGATAAAATTTTAAACGTGTGCCAAACACAACCCCCGCTCAAATAGTCTGCTTATTTCAAACACTTGAACTTGAAAAAAACAGCTTGATACTTCATAGCAGGATGCCGATGCGGATGAAACTTTGTAGCGTCGAGTACACACATAAGCTCAAAGTTGAACCTTGGTTACACACCGATGTACTGTTCGTTAAACAGCTACTCGCAAGGTGACTGTAATGTAATATTGGGGTCCATCAATCATATCTGGATAGCCCCTGTGTACTGCTGATTGAGTGGCACAGAAAGTTCCACAGCGATTTCGTGGATTGTTTACATTTGTTCTTGGTCTCTGGACTTCAGCTTGAATGACTGTTAATGGTCCAGCTCTATGTGAAGACATTACTAATCTGTCCTTTTTTACCCAATAACCTTGACTTCCAAAAATAGAGATCAGATGTAATGGGGTGTTTGATATGCGTTTGTGAGCATATATGACAATTGACTGGATCGCGCAAGATACAAATCATTATTAGATAGAATCATTAGTGGTCCAAAGACACTTCATTTAACTCGTCCAAGTAGAATTTTCTGAAGATTTTACACAGTACTTTCAAGATTCCGGGGTTTTAATAATAGTCTTTTCATAGTCCTGGGTATCAGAAAATTGAGCCCCCTAAATCAACAGGAAACCACCACTGAGATAGAAAAGTCGAGGATTGGTAATAAAATTTAAGATAACAGAGTGTACCAAATGTAGAGATCGAAGGTTTTTTAGAAGACAGTTATCAGTCCGCAAAATGGTTAACTATGATGAATGTTACCATCGTGTAATATGCTTAATAATGTGAATATAACTTGGTACTGACACACAAAACGAGTACATACGCGAATGAAAATAACATGACAGAAGTCTGGTCACAGTTCCATACAAATAACCAACAGCATAGTCCCCCTGGAACATTTCAGCAACCAATAGTTACAAATACACTAGCATGGTTTAAATATGTAATAACAGTCATCCATACGTACGGGTAACAACTCTGCATTCAAATGTAAATCGGCATTCAACCATCCTTCCTCGTGCACATAAATCTCATTATGGTCTGTATACCAATGTAAGTGCGGCATCCCAAGACCCTCGCACATATATCTCTGTGGTCCCTACTTTCAATGTAAGATGCGGAATTCCCCTCCTCCGCACATATATCTCTATCTCTGGTCAAATCACCACCACATCCAAGTTCCTCCGAGAAAAAAAAAAAAACATAACAGTCGCGGGAAAACGCACAACACAAACAGCGCTTATATTAGTGGTCGAATTACATCACGAGCTTCCTATCCAAGCTCCCTATTAGGCTTTCCTAAAACAACTGGAACAGCCAGGGTCCTTAAAGACTTAGACCGTCACTATTGGCGCGGAAAACACAACAACCGCGCAATTTCAAACAATAACTTATAAATGTTCCTAAACGCATAGACCTCATCCACCTGACAAGACGGGAAAACGACTAGTTCCATTTAATACATCTGTTTTCCAAGCGCGGGACAGAACATAACCATGCTCTGGTAAATAATAAAATAGTAAAGAGCCTTATTATAAATACCCTTACCGGTTACAACATCGCGTCCCATATTTAATATTATCAGTTATGAAAATCATAATCCACAGACATCTATTCAACATATACTCCTAGAAACACTAGACGACGTCCTCCCACGACGGAAGGCCAACAAACTATCCCCTTTAACAACTCAGTATTCTTCTCTGACAACGAAAGCTAAATTCATTCACTTACGCAACAACAGGCGGCTTTTCTCATGTCCCGTAAACCTCAATTGCAACACATGAAAACGCCACAGAGTAATTCTATCAACCATACTCCTAACGTGCTTCTAAACATTGAACTTTTTTAAATGTCACATACCAAAGCTTGCATACTTAAATAAAAATACACTACTAAACGAGTAACTCCATTCTATACCCACACACACGTATATACACGCTCATGTAAATCTCATGAACCTTAACCTACATACTAACAAACTTCAGGACCGTACACAAAAATCCTTAACACCTAACTCCAAGCATAAATATGGACTTAAACAGTTCACACCGACCCCGCGTAGGAAAAAAAAATGTATATCATTTTATTTTTTAAACATTACTGAATCAAAGCAAAGTGTGCGGTCGTGAGAAATAATGAAAAATCACAGCTAAACAACAAAAAAAAAAGGGATGCGGAAATTTATATAGGTGAACGCAAAAGGTGTAACCACCATCATCAACAGTGGTCACAGGAAAAGGTGTTGTAGACTATTGCCTTAGCAATCATACACTACTACTCGCAAGACGAAACACAATTCTCATTTTCATCATCCTATACAACATAACTGATGTTTGAATGCTAAATCTAAACAATTTGTTAGCATCAATTTAAATATATAAAAAAAACCAAATCCATAAGTGGATTCAACCATACAAAAATAACATATGTGAAAACCAAAAGGTACTCAGCGACTGTTTCAGTTAAGTGTAATATAGAATAACATGTATAAGTTAATCACTTACACTTATCAGCTAACACAAGAAGTGTTTTCTTATTCCCCATAAAATATAAAAATAATACTATTCTGAATGCTGATTTTATCATTGTGGGACTCATGTTTCAATAGCTCCAAAACCAGACCAACGACTGAATGTCCCCACTAAAGGAAGAGAAGAGTATTTGGGTTGTAGCAAGCCTGGCGATACCATCTATCAGCTGCTGAATGATAAGACAAATCCACCAACAACATGGGTATCATCCTCATGGCAATAGCATACTTTCCTATGGATAAACAAAATTAGGCAAGAATAAAATCATTTGCCTTGGAAAATTATGTATCACATTAAGCCATATCAAATACCCTCTATGTCCACCCCCATACCCTAAACTTTCCCAATGTGGGTGACCAAAAAATCAATTAAGAGGGAAGATATACTCATTACATATGTCTTTATCGTATCAGACCGACCTTAGGATAGACATAACCACTGTACTACCAACAAGCTTTACTTACTACTATTAGGTTAAATTAGAATAAGTCCCAATCTAAAACAACCTAGTTTAAACTGACTTGTACAGTACACCTGTTCACTTATTTGTTGCTATCATCTACACTTGACAAATTTTCCATTCTTTGAAAAATATTAAGTTTTCTGCTAGTACAACTGACTCTTATAAAAGATATAGCTTTCATCCTGAACTAATGCATGAGTAACAATTAACCTCCCTCATGCTGAGGCGTCATATACAAGTACCAAATCCTCTTCCAAACTAGACGATCAAAACCTATTTTCAATCTAGAAATCCCATCATTCATCACTACCTACACGATCAGAAAATATTTCCCATAGCACAGTATCTTTAATAGATGCAAACAGATCACTTATGTCCCACTTATCAGGTGTAACTTTTTGAAGTGCATTAGAACATTAACAACTTCACACACGTTCTTTACCTTTATCCACGAAAATCTATTGTTTTTTGGAAATTGAGATAATAATTAACTCTAACTGGTCTGTAAAACTCTCCTGCACAATTTCCTGTTCAAGAGACCATCCATCACAGTCTTCCACACTTCTTCCTTGAAGATTATCAGTCTCTTCCAGTACTGAGCTTTTCTTGGGCAACAGAAGTAGCATCCTTCATCCTTCGTCTCTCACTAGTAATGCATTTGATCATCAAAAGGTTCCTTCTTCTTCCATTTGATTGAGCTGTAACCAAGGCACACCAGCCTCATGTCATCTCCTTCCAATAGACTTATTTGGCTTGATTTATCATGCTTTCAGCCTTCTGCTGTAAACCTTTGTTTTAGCTGCCCATTAAGTTGGATCTTCTAGTGTTTTTCAAATTTAACAAAGTAACTCTCTTCCTAGAAGCATATAACAACCTTATCTTATCTTCCTTCCACCAAGATGACAGAACCCCTGCTATGTTCCTCTTTAACTTTGAGTATTACCCCTTACACTATCCGATTAAAATTCCTGTTCCTATTCCACCTTAAATAAATTCATTCATTTAATCGGTTGAATAACCATCTTTGTATTCCCTTTTCTAATAACTGCTCAACATTCTTAAATTTTAGTTCCTTCTAATAAATTAGTACACTTTTTCCTCTAAGGTATCCCTCATGTTCTTGAATCAATTTTGTCCCTATCTTTAACTGATCCTTGTCACCACCAAAAACCCATTTTTGGTAAAAATCTACTTTCTTGAGTGTGCAATATGTTAATGGTTTTCAATCAGTGCCCTGGACTTGTCCATGTGTCTCCATAGGTGCTCTTTGTAGTACTACATTGTCATTCTTACAAACCACTTATTGATTCTTTCTTTCCGGCATAGAAACAGGTACAGTTAAGATATTTACTCCAATACTTATTTCAGTTCATAGAAATGAATAGAATCTTATTGTAGGTTCAATCCACAATTCATTTTAGACATTTGTTGGCCAAACTGAGACCTAATACCATTCTTCCAACAACAATTATCTGTGTTATGTACAGTGACCTTCTTTGTCCTCTTCACATTTGTAACGAGAACACATTCCTAATTTCAGTGTTTCACCATAACAAGATGCTGGCTAATATTAGACTTTCCTCTTTAAATTACAGTATATTTGGTTCAACTTCTTGACTACTCGATCCAACAACCAGTGGTCAAATAAGACGCAATTTCCACGATTGTAACTTTCTCTATATTTTTCCTTATATCATCTATCAGAAATAACCTTGTAGAGTTTGCGATCAGCTCTCTGGTGGCTTTGTATAATAACATCACACCTTGTTTACCAGTAATGTATTAAAAAACCAATTCGCGTGTAAGACATCATCACAACTTCTTGTATTAGCCAAAATAACAGAACTCTTAAATTGAAAAGGGCTATTCGATTTTCTTTCTGTTACTATCTAATAAGGTTCTAGAACTGTCTCTGCGAGGATAGACATAACAGATGTTACAGTGACTGAAGATTCACCAGCAATAAGGACAAGTATACATATCATCACTACAATACTAAATCCGGTTATCTAAGTACCCCATTAATAATACCCATTTTCTACATAGGTCGACTATGTTTACCTCACAATTTTTAACACAGTACGTTATCAAATCAAAACAACCATAGATGTCTAAAGATGAGATAATACACACTAGTAAGCCCTGAAAAATCATCCACTTTAACCAATAATCATTTAGATTGCACCCTATGTTCCTAGAACTACAGTTTAGACATGTAATTTAGAAAGGCTGAATCACACTAAATCTATCAATAAATACTATTGAATACTCTGACCATCAATCTGACAATCTTAGTATCTTATTTAGCACAGTTAAATCAATCGTCTTTTACGCAAACCTATTAGTTTAACTATTTATAACCAAGACCAAAACACAGGAGAATAATGATATTTAATGAAACAAGTATCATACTGAAGTGACACGTAAAAGCAATATTGTAAACAAACGAACAACAACCGACAGGTTGGTTAGGTTTCTCAATACAAGGAAAGTAGTATATACGGTAGATAAAGAATAGTAAGAAGAAAGTATAATAGTGAAGTCTAAGTTATACATTTAATAACTACGCACAACTTCTGCAAAACCAACAACCCAAAAACAATAAGAAGCTGTGAAAATTAACTATATTTACAAATCCAGTATAAAATTAACTGCAAGAAAACTACATAGTAAACATGACAAAAGAAACTATCATTATATGTATTTAACAATGATTACACAGTTAATCCAATAGCTTATAACATTGCTAACTACCGAATAAATGTTACAAAGAGATTCCTTTTCGGGGGCACTATTTAGACACCTAAAATCTAGACCAAGGACTGTGCCTATTTTGTTTTAAGAAGACCTCCGATAACACAGGCAATTAATTTATACAAAAACCTACGATTTATGAATTCAATACTAATTCGCTTCTTAATGCAAGTAACAAAGTTTATTAATAATATCACCTAACTGCAAGTTAACACAAATCGATAACATAAAACGCTAAAACGTCCCCCTTAGGAATGACAACTAATAGCCTCAAAAATCTGAATAGACATCCAGCCAGAATGTATTCAGTAGAATGTGTATTGAAACGAAAGTCCAAAGTGCAACAATGGCATATACAACTGTGACTTTCTATCTTAAAGTTAATTCTTAGAAAAAATTACAGCATCTTATGGTTCCACCGAGATAATGCAGATCTATTACAGCTGCAAGGATCTCTGTGTTGCCTGAAACATGGTAGGCAAACTACAGCAAGCTTGTCTCACTGATATTCTGCTCAACATAAACATTTCCGCGAGTATTCGTTGTTACAACAATACAAATCAACTAATGTAAATAACTACTTCAAAATTATTGCCCATAAACACATAATCAAATAACCACATAATTTTAATCATTAGTTTTTAAGTAACCATACTTAAATAATGATGTAGACTAACACTAGTCTAATACTGTTTAGAAAATAAACAAGAGAAATTAATACAGATTTCAAAATTTTCAAAAAATTATCTATCGTCTTTTAAACACTTTCAAAAGTTTTTATTTATGTAGAAGCATTTTTACCCCAAAAATAACGATTAAATATATAAGCATTTCACAGTCTATAGTCTCCACATCATTACAACTCCTAGATGACATTAATCATGAAATAGTACTAATAGTTAAGTAATAATCTCTGAATATAATTACAAAGGCTTAAGCAAAAAGTCCCTGTAATATATAGAATAAAATCAATAAACTTTAATGAAACAAATATTCAGATGAAGAAACTTTAACCTAGGCAAATAAGCTTGTTACGATTAATAAAGCACAAAAAAACTAATAGACTAAGCATAGTGTTCTACACTTTTAATAAACAACCCAAACTCTACGTTGTGATAATTCAGAACTATATAAGTTAATCTATAATATTAATCTATAATATATAATTTATACAGGACCAAGTACAAAGCTAGAAAACAAACACCAGGAACTTAACACACACCTGATATTGCACGAGAACTCACTTCACTTTTATATTTCAACGGTTATTATTGTCGTGATGACACTCCTGATGAGTATTTACGAAAACAAACTAAGACAGTGTACAATTATTACGTCTGGCACAATAAAAGTAAGGATGACGTATATAAGTGTTTTTTGACGTGTTTTTACTAGGTTGGCTACTAATCCACACTGTTTAATGTATTGTGTTAGCGATGTTCACCACCGTGTCTTTGGGTACAAATAAATTTAATGTGAATGCGAAACGTATACGTAAATACATATAGTTATGCTGATAAGTGGTCTTGACTGTTAGACCGTTATTAGTTTTTGGGGAGAGTAGGTGATTGTGGTCGTTTTAAAGTCTTCGCTTGGTCTGCGATTTCTATTGTACGATCTTGTGTGTTTGACAGTGTAGCAACATGTTTTGGAGTTTTTACGTCCTTGAAAAGATCTTTTTTGTTTTTTATGCGTTATAACGGGCCCCAGCAGTACAAGAACCCCGGTGGTATACTCTTCCTTGTCAAACATGTGTGTTTTTTGAAAAAGGACAGTTTATCTTAATGGCATAGTCCTTGGTGCGTTTGAGCTTTGACCCGCAGTGATGCTTGTAAGGTATTTTTTAGGCGATGTAGTACTGCACTACCGATGTTTTTGCTTTTATCTTTGTTATTCGAGCTGTGACCGATATGTTATGTTGTTCGATTTTATCTTATATTTAGACGCGCTGTAACGTTTATTGGCTTAATATTTACAGCTCGTACGCATTATCCGTGTTTACTTTTTCGGCTTAAGACTCTAGGCTAGTAATGTTTAGGGTCCTAGTGTTGAAGAAATTGCTATCTGTCCTTTATTCTTACTTGATTACCCTTAATGGGTATCCAAATTAGGAAATCATGTTTGTTTGGGTCTGGATCTTTATTTATCTGTTTTTCAGGGTAACTAACTAAGGTATGAGTTACTAAAATTTCGCGCAAATTATTATGGGACTAGGTTTAGCTTTGTATTTTACGTTATAGGGTTTATTCTTTTTGATTTTTTTGTGAGTACCGATCATTATAAAAATATTTCTGAATCTAATGTGTTACTGTACGTGAGATTTACATTCCGTGAGTATTATTTTTTTGTCTTTTCATTTGAGTCCTGAAGTGTTAATTATATGTATTTAAGTTTTTGTCATATCCTTTAATTAATTGTATAACTTCCGTTGTTTACTGTTTTAGTATGTTGTTTGTGGAGTTTTGGAGTGGAATTGTTCTTGTTTACGTAACAGTGAGGTACTAAATGTAAGATCCGATGGTTATACTGAATGTACAGTATCCACTCCGCATATAAGTACTTTGTAAATAATGTTTATTGTTTACCTCGTGGTAAATGTTGTTTAGTATTTAGTGAACTTTTTGAGTTGATCAAACTTTATAGACAGTTAACATACGCGTTAGGGCTTTTTTTTGAATCCTAAGGCTTTGATCACAGTTGAAGGCATTTTTGTGTTAATTAGGATTTTAGTCATTCTGGATTTCTTATCAGCCCTCAAATAGTCTCTGATAAGAATACATGTAGGGATCGTAGAATATGATCAAGTACATGTCAACTTTATCGTAAATGTTACAACTGCAATTCAATGGTTAAGTGTGGCATGTCTACGTCCTCTCACATAAATCTCTAAATGGTTCTTATAAAATGTAAGGTGGCGGCCATTCCCTTATTCTTACGCAACATATATCCTTTGAGGTATCTGCCTACTGTATCATAGATTGTGGTTCAGTGCTGAGATTCCTGGACGGGCGTGAGTGTCTTCTCTTTTCGGTAATCACCAACATTTCAAGTTTTCCCCTCCAGAACTTAATACGCGGGTATATTCCATTATACGCGCTTTTAAAACTGTTTTTAATATACGGAGCTACCTATCCATAGCTCCTATTAAGCTTCCAAATACTTGTATTTACAACTAGGCCCATGATTTTTTATTTTTATTTTCAGACCTCCCTATTGGCGCGGTAATTAATATTACACCTTTACGACTTATATTTATTATTATATTTCAATCATTTATATGGGTTTTTTTTATTACGTATAGTCAGATGAACTATCCTGGTATTCATGACCGTCTCCATCTTTGAGTAAGGTTTAAAAAGTGGTTGCGCTACAGAGAAGATTAACCTTCTCAGCTATTTTATAGTCAGAGCGGTTTAGGTGGGTGTAGCTTTACAGAAAACTATGGAAATCATTGTTAAATGTAAAAGCGCGATTAATGATAAATACACCTTACGGACGATTTATGCATTTCATTTCCGCGTCATTTATTTAGTCATTTTGTCTTCTATATTATTTCGATATGGATTTCTGTTATGTCCTTCGGCTTTAATAAGTCACAGGTACTAATCCTAGAAACAATCTGATAAACAAAAAAAACCACCGTTCTACCACGACGGATGGGACACAGACTCCCCTTTATAAACAACTTCAGTTATACTTCATCACTGACACGATAGGGCTAACGTTCATTCACTTCGCACGCATTTTTCTCATGTCCCGATAAACCTCCAATTCACACATGAACGGCCACTTGAGTATGGCTTATCAACCATAACTCCAACGAGCTATCCTAACAGTGATAACATTTAAATAGTCACACCCAAAAACATACCAAGCTTATGCATACTCTTAATAAAAATACACTCTAAACAGAGTTTACTCCTTTCTCTACCGGACACACACACATTTTATGAAACAATCATTTTTTACTGACGGTCATTTATCTCCCATGACCCTATAAACCTACTTTACCTAACAAACTTCAGTGGACCGTACACAAAAATCCTTAACAACCTAAACTCTAGCAAAGATATATGACTTTTAAAAACACTCTCCCTGAGCCACATTTTGTAGAAAAACTTTGTAGTAAATTGGAACGTGAACAATTTAAATGTATACAATACCATTGTCGTGGTTAAGTTTAAAGTGTCTTAGAGTATGGAATCCGAGTTAGGACAATATAGTGAAATCGACAATTAGAGTGAAATTCTGACCAAAAAATTAATAGATTACACATAGATACATATGTAAATAGGAGAACTTGAGAACCAACCTGAAAGAGGATTTTATTTAAAGTATAACTCTCTCTCGTCCTCTCTCTCTCCTAGCCTCCAACACACTGTGTATAAGAGGTCTTAAATTCACTCACGCTGGTCTTTCCCTGTCCCTCCTATGTCAAAAAATATCTGGGACGATCGTTTAATAATTTGTAATAGTGTTGATAAATTAATTAGTGTATGGATGAATGGTTCGTGAACAGCGCGTTAATAAATGTGCGTTAAAATTGTATACAGTTTCTTGAAAGAAGAATGAAAATATATGTCAAAATAAGTGTATACCAAAGCCCCACACCACAACCGATAATAAAAGGCATCAAATATATTCAAAACGTTTAAACAAATATCCAATTAAAAAAACATCGAATAGGACAAAAACAAATATCACCAACACAAAAACCAGCCGAAGAACACACCTTGAAGAAATAAATTAAAACAAAGTTCTGAATCCATCCTCTTACTGATAACCAGTAATTCGATAACTCCAGTTATTTGTCATTAAGCATATATCCAATCCTACCTATATGTGATGAAATTATTATCACTATAAACTAATACCCTGTAAGGCACTATCCAAGCACTTGCAACTGGTTCAGTGCATAAAAACCAAAAAAAAAAAAAACATTCGGGTTCTCCAAATTACTACTCCAGCACACAATCAAGGTTTCCCACGGTATACAACCATGTCCTCCAAACATATCTCCGTCGCGCACCCCACTTGCCCCTACCCACACGCTCACGTTAGACTCAAACACAGTACACAAACCGACACGCCCGCCAACATACTGTTGCGGTGTGTTATTTGAAATGACCGGAAAACACAGACCCAAAACCACGGGTGCAATTTAAGTTAACTAACGGTCCCCACGGCCCCTGTATAATCTAACGTCGTGAATAAATAATAGGTGCCCTGCGTAATCGGTATTATAATCCGGTTGGTTTTTGGGTGCCGGCTTGAACATTAAATTGGTGACTGCGAGCCTCCATTTAAAACATACTACAGTAATGTGTTATGTATTCGATTCTTGCTTGCAGGCGTCCTAGCGCTGATTAAATATAATACAGGAAGCCACTATGCTTAGACGTATGATCAAGATGCGAGCTAGTGAGGAAAACCCTACAGCCAAGATTCAACTTCAATAATTCCTATTTTTTTTTTTTATGAGCATCTTTAAACACTGTGCGTGAGAGCTCAATTTCCCATTAGTGAGGGTTTATGAGCGTTGACAAAAGGGTAGGAAATACAGTGTATTAGATGACAACTCGAGGTTAGCTTAATTTGCTTTCAAAAAACCGTGGAGAGTCGAAGAGAAATGTTTACGTTTCTTTACGAGCCATGACATGCAACTCCTGCGGATAGCAGTGGATTATCATGACATCCACGAGATAGGACGTAGATATGCAACACAAAGATCAAGTATTTTGTGAGCACTAACCTTTTTCCTTTTCGATTCTCATTTGGTCTATTCTATCGTGGCATAAAGATTTGTATCGAGTGAGTAGCTTTGATGACTAGAGTAAAACTCTATCATATAATCTATAGTCCCTACTAGAGAGACGCTACCCACCATCGCGTGTTCTCATGGATGTACAGCGTAACATAATCATGAGTAAGACAAACGTTATTTCTAGAGACTACATCAGAAGAAACAACCGCGAGAAAGTTTCGTACAAATGACATAATGTTATTCTGTGAGCGATCAAGGGCCACAACCAAAAATCTCAGAACGAACGTGAGTTTTGTCTCCCCTTTTTTCCCGCTATGGACTTTAGCAATATAGCGCTTCGCTTCAAAGAAACTACTTCTCGATCGAGATCAAACCTGTTACGAGTCATCCGCGTTTCCCTGAGTCAGACAACACCATTTGCCGCTTATGTAATATTATTGTAAGCTGAACCCCTACTGACCAAATGTTGAATTTATAACGAAGGCCAGAATGAAATAAAATCGCGGGGTGGGGTCTGAGAGGAGAATAATGGTTGGCGTAGGTAAAATCTGGAAGAAGAGAAAACTGAAAGTGCATAAAAATCGAGGAAACCAGAACGTTTAAAGTTCGTGCACCACGGACTAAATGGACAGTAATTTAATTTGTTCATAGACGTCCGTTATATGTCCTTGAGACATCCTATACCCATAAACCAAATTCGTATCCAACTTCTGCTTGTCTGTTCGTATGGCTACGAGTTCATTTTTCCTCTCTCTGTCTATTAGTCGCTCGGCAAATGGAATTTTGCTAGACCATTCAGCCCTGACGTATTTCCTTTCCCTGCGAACCTGACCTTGCTTACACAGTTCGCGCTGCTTGTTCATCGTCCGGATAAAAAACCGTAACTGTTTTGAGTTTAGGCAGCGCCTTAACTCACTGACCACTGCATAGGTAATCCACCTGTTACGTACAGTGAAAACATTGCTTGACGCGTGTTGTTTACGTGTCACGGGAGTGTACTTAACTGACAAGAGATAGCTGCAGCCTACCGGAATTTTCCGCGCGAGTAAGCCGAGTCGGCAAATGAAACAGTTAGCTGGCCGAAGAAACGCTATTGCATTTCTTCTTCTCCACATCTACTCCCCTGCTTCGGTGGGAGCCTTGATCAATCTTCAGATCTGTGCCGTCTAAAGGCGGGTCTGGAACTTTCTTTGCCTTGCCACTCACACCTCTGACTTGGTCAACGGAAATGATCAAGTTGCTCGGTAGTGGCCTGGCGCAGGCGACTACGTTGCGGTACATCAGCGGGTTTGAGACTGCTGGAATAATGCGATGAAAATGAGAGACCTCTGATACCTGTACCATAGAGTCTTCGACAGCATTCTGGGGTTCTACTGAATCATAACAGATCTCAGTAGCTTCTATCTTTGGAGAAAGATGGGTATTATCTGCGATTTGCAGAATTTGTTGATTCGCTTTACCCCTACCAACATGAAGTGAGCCACAGCTGTCAACAATAGGTCCTTGTAAAGTAGTAAGGCAGCTTTTCTCACTGTCTTCTGCCCTGAAAAGTATGTGAGACTCGAGTGGAGTCCCAAAGATTCCTCCGCCTGAAACGCTGTTTCCACCAAAAACATCAACTTTGCACTCCCATGACGAAGTTAATGGCATTCATTCATTCATAACCCTCCACTCCCAAAGGAGCACACGCCTTCAACAAACACATGCCAAGTCCTCCTGTCACGTGCCATCATCTCAAGTTCTTTCCACGTTTTCCTCATCATTTTCACCTCTGTTTCCAGCTCTCCTCTCCATGTGCTTCTTGGTCTACCTCTGCCGCTCATGCGCTGGGGAATCCAGAACAAGGACTGACTTGTAATGCTATCAACAGGTTTCCTCAATTTGTGTCCTATCCATCGCCATCGTCTTCTTCTCATGTCTTGTTCCACTGGCACTTGTCTAGTTCTTGTTCCCAGTTCCACGTTGGTAACCTTGTCATACCATTTTAATCACTCTATTCTACGAAAGCACCCATTTGTGAAAGTCTGTTGCGTTTTGGTTGTTGTCTTTGTTGTTCTCCATGTCTCAGAGCCATATAATGGGACTAACTTCACATTTGAGTTGAAGATTCTTATTTTCGTGTTGGATCCGAAGTTAATGGCGTAAGTTGGAAAATGTCCTGCGATGCCAGATCTACTTCCTGGGTTACAGGCTTCGCCGTCTGCAAGCAAAGGACTGGGCGGTTTAAGATCCCATGTGATCGCGAAGTGCCCGAGATAAACCTCTCGGTGTCTTTTTCCAAAGTTCCTTGAACAAATTGGAAACTTTACTCCTTTTAGCAGACGCATCATTCTTGCACCTTAGCAGCTCAGGGTGATGAGAGGGGCGGCACCTCCTTCGTACGATCGTTAAGGTTGAAGGGATACACCTCTGCATATTTTTTTTGCTTTCCCGCAGGGGAGCTTGTGAAATATGACGTAATAGGGTTTCGGACCCTTTTTTCGACGTCACGTGTCGGTTAAGGGGTGCTCGATCTGGAGCATGAGAGGTTCGGGGTTCTCCGACTGACAGACGATAGCTATCCGAATTATAATGCTTGTTAGCACCTCTCCTACTTTTGTGCAGTTTCCACGCCTAGGAACGTTTCGTACTCTCTTTCCCGTGGTGGTAGGGCTGCTGTCTCGAGATAAGTCCTTTCCTTGTTTGGGCTTCGGATCCAAGTCCAAAGGAAAATCAATTTTCTTGAGTTAGGGCGTAGCTTTTGCAGGCAAGTTATCTTTCAGGGGCGCAAGGTTTACAGGAGCGTTGTTCGATAAGGGCGCAGTAGCGGGGGAACTAGAGTGACTACAGTTAGTATCTGTTTCCATAATCCAGATTTGGCTTTCCAGTTCATGCATTCTGATTTGGTGTAGCCTGTCTTTTTCTTGGTTTTCTCTGTCCCTTTCTTGTCGTTCTGTCTCCCATTGCTTTTTGTGTTCCCTCGCTTTCTGGTCCTCTTCCATCGCTTCATCTACATACTTCCGGATGGATGCTTTGCTCTCGCCATCTTTTTTACAGGGCCATGCCAAGATTAAACGGTTGCCAAATACGTCGTCTACTACGTATTGCTTCTGCATGCTCACTGCATATTCTAGAAAGGGCTGAATTTTGCTATCCTCGTACTCCGTGTACTTAGCTACCTCAAGTGCGATCCTGTACACTTCGGCTTGATCGGCCATTATATCAGGGTGAGCAAACATTATGCAAGATAAAACCTAGAGATGTAAGGTAAACTTCCTTGTGAGTTAACACTCAATATTCAATCAAATCTAGGCTAACATAGGAAAACTTTAAAAGTTGAGAAGTTTCTAAATACTCTGATTGCGACAAGCAAAACACCAAAACTCAAAAAAAAAAAAAAAATCTAAGTGATGTAAAACTTATTATCATCACTCCACACCAGTTCTGTCAGTACTCAGCTATTGAGAGGATTGGTTACTATCATCCGACTGAACACCATCCCTTGGTACATATGCAAGCTAGTAAACTGACTATCTGTAGCTTCTTATCACAGATTAAAGAGCTACTACCTGGAAACAATATTTAACTCAAAAACAATTTTATTACTTTAACAACAATAGTCGTCAGCCTTTTTACCCAAAAACTCAGCAGTGATACCAGTAATCTTAACCAGCTGTGACATGTGTAAAATGAACAATAATTGTAACTTGTGTGATTTATGATTGCTGTGGAGAAAAAACGCTGTTCAGACATCATCCAAAAGAAATAGTTCGATTTGTCTAGGGGATAGAAATTCCTATAATCTGAAGAACACTATCTCCAAGAATAAAGATAGAATCTTGTGAGAGATTTGTACCGGACTGAGCCACCATCTGTTGTGGTTGGCTCCAGAGTTTAGATCACTGCTAAGGACGAGCCGACATCTGTCGTATTGTCTCCTGATCTAATTTCAATCCTACGGACGAGCGCACATTCGTCGTGGTTCAGTTAAAGTGTTAGAGTATTTGTCGAATTAGACAATTGTAGCTAAATCGACAATGATAGTGAATTGACAAAATTATAGATTACACATAGATACTGTGTAAATAGGGAGAACTTGAGACCAACCTGGAAGAGGATTCATTAAAGTTATCTCTCTCTCCAAGCCTCAACACACTTATATAATCTAAGCACCACCCGCTCTCTCTTCTTTCTCTTGTCAAAAATAGAGACGATAATAAGAGCTTGTAATATTAAGTATGGATGAAGGGTCGTGAACAGCGCGTTAATAAATGAGTAAAATGTATTAAAGGTTCTTGAAGAAGAAAATATATGAAAATGAGTATATCAGCACAACAACATAATAAACAGCATCCATATTCACAACGTTAACAAATATCCAATTAAAAAACATCAATGGACAAAAACAATTCACCAACACAAACACCCGTTGTAGAACACCTGAGAAATAAATAAACAAAGTTCTGAATCCTTCCGCTTTTGGGGAACCAGGATCGATAACTCCAGTTAGTGTCTTTGTGCATATATCCTCCTATAGGTGATGAATTTTTCACTATAAAATACACTGTAGGCACTATCCATGCACTGGTGGTTACACCCTAATAACGAGATAGGTTGTAGATACTCTGCCTATATCCGTTTGGCCGCTAATACGTGCGGCGTTTTGAATGACCAGAAACACACACAAGACGAGGTCAATTTAGGACAAACGGTCCACGGCGCTATTATCCAGCGCGTGAGAAATATAGGCCTGCGTACTCGGTATTAAATCCGGTTTGGCTGGCTTGACTTTAATTGTGACTGCGTGCTCCATTTAAACACACAGTATGGTATTTTCGATTCTGCTTGCAGGCGCTGCACTGATAGATATGCTGGAAGCCACTATGCTTTGAGTGATGATCAAGAGGCGAGTAGGAAACCACTACAGCCAAATTCAAATTCAATTTCAGATTTTCTTTGGCTCTTTAAACACTGCGTGAGCTAATTTCCCATTAGAGGGTTGGGCGTTGACAAAAGGGTTGTAATTCAGGTATAGATGACAACTTGTGGTGCTAGTTGCTTTCACAAAAACCGCGAGATCGAAGAGAATGTTCAGGAATCCTGCGATATCAGTGGAGTATCATGAAACCCGAGATGACGAGAATAGGCAACACAATCTAGTTTTTGTGCCTACATTTTCCTTTGTCTCATTTGGTCATCTACGGGCAGAAAGATTTTACGAGTGTGCTTGACTGAGTAAACCTATCTATATTTATAGTCTACTAGAGACGCTACCCACCATCGCGTGTTCTCATGGATGTACAGCGTAACATAATCATGAGTAAGACAAACGTTATTTCTAGAGACTACATCAGAAGACAACAACCACGAGAAAGTTTCGTACATATGACATAATGTTATTCGGTGAGCGATCAAAGGCCTCAACCAAAAATCTCAGAACGAACGTGAGTTGCGTCTCCCCTTTGTTCCCGCTATGGACTTCAGCAATGTAGCGGTTCGCTTCAAAGAAACTACTTCTCGATCGAGATCAAACCTGTTACTAGCCATCCGCGTTTCCCCGAGTCAGACAACACCATTTGCGGCTTAGGTAATATTATTGTAAGCTGAACCCCTACTGACCAAATGTTGAATTTATAACGAAGGCCAGAACAAAATAAAACCACGGGGTGGGGTCTGAGAGGGGAATAATGGGCTGCGTAGGCAAAATCTGGAAGAAAAGAAAACTGAAAGTGCAAAAAAAAAAAATCGAGGAAACCAGAACGTTAAAAGATAAGAAAAATGGGACGTGTTTTTAAAATAAAATTAACAGTCAAATCCGTGACAACCATACAAAGACTTATCAAGCACAGTAAGTACCCTAATTATAACTATTGAACTACTGTACCTTGGTGAAAATTTACCGAAAAGCTAAACCAGAATATTGAAAATCCAGTGGCTAAGAAAGTAACAAGAAAAATCAGATCAGCTCATGAGGCAAAGCTTCCATGTTTACAGCTGGAATGGTAGCAATAGTAAAAGTACTGGAACTAAGTATCTGGAAGTTAATGTTTGCGTCAAATTGGGTTAGCTTTCAATCTTCCTTTATCAATCTGTCAGCCTCTTCATATCTGGGGATGTTGCAGTGAGATGGGATCCACCGTATTACAGCTCTTTTGAACTGGTGACATAGTGTGTGGAGTGTTAAACTTAAAAAAAAGTAGAACAAGCACAGAAGGCTAATTCACTTATACTTAGTCGTTCCTCTTCTACCGTGAGGTGTAGAGGTTTGGAGGACTATCTTATCGGCTGTCTTCCTCTTAGCCTGGTTCCATTCTACTTCTTTTTCCTCGTTCGTCCTGAAAAGGACGTTTGTTGGTTCCACTCTAGTTCTCGGTCCTTCAAAAATTCTCTAATGTTGTCCTCCCAGCGCACTCTTCTCCTATTCTGCAGACTTGGCCAAATCATCTTAGTTGCGATTGTCCTACTTGGGTCTGCAGGGGCAAGATTTTAGGCCTTGACATATCGTCTTGTTGCGGCCCATGTGTCTTCTTGTTACTTCAACAACCTTCCTCAGATACCTCATTTCTGAAGTTTGGATCTAGCTTTTGTGGGTTATAGTCATTGCCCATGACTCACATCCATATATCAAGACTGGGACATAGGTGAAGCGGTATACAGCCATCTTCGTTTTCTTACCAACCTCTCTCTTGCTGAGGGATACTCGATTTATGTCCTGAAAAAATCTCCCATCTGCTGCTTTTCGAGTGGCCAATTCTTCTTTGATGCTTCCCTTTTGGTTTATAATAGCTGCGGGGTATTTAAAATGGTCGACCTGTTCTCCCAGCTCAATCTAGTGTCTTCTTTCTTCTCGTGATATGACCATGGATTTTGATTTAGAACTGCTTATGACCAGCCCTCTCTTCTCCAGCTCTGCCTTCCAGACCTGCAGGTTGGATTAGAGATAAGCCTCTGATTTAGCAATCAGGGCAACATCATCAGCAAATGCTAGCTCTGAAATACAGACCTGTCTCATCTTCCAGTACCCCACTGAATACTATCTTGTTCTCTCCGTACATGCCTTTATGACATCGTCCATGAGGAGTATGAAAAGATAAGGTGACAGGATATCACCTTGTCTTACACCAGTGGTGGTCCTGAACTCTTCTGTCTTATGGTTTGCAGTCCTCACATAATTTCTGCAAGCCTTGTAGAAGCTCTGTATAGCATGAATAAGAGGTGCTGGAATGTTCTTCCTTGCCAAACAGTCCCAAAGATTGCTACAGGGGACCCTGTCAAACGCCTTTTCCAGATCTATGAAACAAAGATGGATCTCACTCTTATGCTCAAGGGCCTTTTCACTCAGCTGTCTGAGTGTGAAGATTAGGTCTTGAGTACTTCGGACTGCTCGGAATTCGCACTGGACCTAATCCAATTGTGGCTCAGCTAGGCGACAGAGTCTCTGATCTAGAATTATAGAGTAGAGTTTACCAGGGACATTGAGAAGGGATATGCCTCTATGGTTACCACATTGCCGATTGTCACCCTTTTTGAAAATTGGTGTTATGATGACAATCTCCCAATCCTTTGGTATGGTCTTGTTGCACCACGCTGCTTGTAGGACCCTAAGAGTAATAGCTCGACTGATGATCCCATGTACTTAACCATTTTTGGTGTTATACTGTCATGCCCTGCTGCTTTGCCCATCTTGATTTTCTCTATTTCTGCCTTCAGTTCTTCCATCCTTAGGTCATCTTCACCATCATGAATTTTCTCCTCTGTGCTAGTAGTTATCATTTCTAATGCTTCCGCATGCTCAACATCCAGGATTTCTGAGAAATATTATTTCAGTTGCTTCATTCAGGGCAGTAAGCAATTTGCCTCGCTTGTCCTTTATAAATTTGAGGGGCATTGTTTTCCTTTCCTCATGTTCTTTAGGGTCTTATTGAACAATTTCTGGTTTTCTTGCATATCTTTTTCTAGCTTTCCTCCAAATTCTTCCCATGTCTTCTATTTTGCTGCTAGCGCCTTGTTCTTTGCTTCTGTTCTGAGTGTCAAATATTCTCTATATTTATCCATTTGTCATGTTGTGTTTTTAGCTCCTAAGTATTGATTCCATGCCATTTTCTTCTCTCTTAAATTCTCTTTCACTTCCTCTGTCAACCATGGTGTCCTCTCTTTATCTTGTTCCCAAGTTGGACTTCACCACATGCTTCTGCAGCAGCTGTCTTTATGATGTTTGTCGCAAAATTGTTTAAAACACATTGCAAATCCACGTTCCAACACATGTGTTTTCCTTACATCGCAAAATGGCTTCGGGTAGTTTTACAAACCATTCACCGATCGCTTATCACAGAGCCGGCCGATCAAAATGGCGGCATATCGACAAAACGGTCGATGAGACCTCGGCTATCGACAATGATAAATAAAAGCATAATGGAATCATTGTGAAAAGGATTTCACATTTTAGTCCAGGAAAGGATTGTGTACAACTGTGTATAAGAAGAAACGGTAGGAAGTTATCCTTTACGAAGATATATACGTATTTCGGCTGCCCACAGTTACGCGGAAAGCCTGTAAACCCACTTCTGTTCTAAATATTAAAATCAACAAATAACAGTTTGGGAAATTACATGGATAGGAATATAGAAAGATATCGACTGTATAAAACAAGATAAGATGGAACAGTATGGATAATATATAAAAGGATGAGAGAGGGAAGGTTTCAGTCAACGCACAGTTCGGATGAAATCGCTGTTTCGGAAAGAAATTTCAGCCGAGTCTTAAGCTGTGACGTCACTGCTCTCCGATACGGCCGCGTTAGGCTTATAAATAGCGTATCGGAAAACTGGAGACACACAGTTGTTGTTGTAACAACATGGAGACACACACAACGAAAGAGGTTTGAGACAGACTGACGGCAGAGATCGCTACTACGCTAAATCCATCTGAAGTGTGAGCGGATCGCCAGAAGTTTCAGTCAGTGTCTGGAGTCTGAGGGTAAGCGAAATTAGGATAACTACCGTGTATAATATTGTTTTTTAATTCAGGTTCATATATAGAGTTCACAAAATATGCCTGTATAATATTCATTAATATAATGTATTGTTATTTTTAATATGATTTAAACATGTGCTTTGTGCATGATTGTTGTTTGTACAAAAACGTATCAAAACTAGCCCCACAGCCAAATGTAGATAATATTTACCATTTAATGCTGTATATCGTACGGAGATAAAGGCAGTCCCATGGCAGAGATTGTCATAGGCAAATAAAGGGTTAGAAGCTTCATCATGGAAGATACCGCTTTTACGAGGTTAGGAGACTAGTCCCCTTCCTCGCTGCCTTTTCCTTCCCTAGTTCAAGCGCACAACTGAGTGCCCATTTACAGCTGGTAAACTGTAGTGGTCCACAGCCAGTTTCAATTCAACATATATGTAATTGTACTCTAAAGAAAGCAACCTGATCGTTTGGGCAGTCGGGCGCTCACTTTATTTAATTGTGTATTAATTTGGTGTAGATGCTAAGAATGGCATTAGTATTTGAATTTGTACCTGATGTGATTTGGGAAGATCAAGTTATAGAATATGAAAGGATGTACAGGAGAGGAACAAACCAGATAATGGTTATTACTGATAATGTTAATACTAATTCTGTATCATTGAAATGTTGTTACTTACTGTGACTGTATAACTTTGACATCTGATGACTGACTAGTCTGACTTATGTGCTAGTCAGTTACAATTAACTGAAATGTTAAATACTTCTGTATCACTGAAATGATGTCCTTACTTACTATAATTGTATAACGGTGACATCTGATGACTGACTGGTCTGACATCTGTGCTAGTCTGCTACAAGTCTAGCCAGATACTAGCCAAGGCTAATATGATGTTTCAGGTTCCATGAAATAACTCGAACCAGACTGTCAAGTGTCAGAAGCAAGTGTTGTTCATCAGAGGCACTCCCACAAAAGTGCAGGACCCCAAAGAGTGAACGACAGCTGGTCATTGATATCCCTAGTGCTGGGTCTACCAATACTGATAGCTACAAAAGACAGCCCCGTGTCAGCATTGTCAAGTTGAAAGATAAGTGTCATTTAAGACACTGACCACCCATAAATGAAAAACAGCTAATAGTCAATTGATGAGAGTTATCAGAGGACTAAGAACAGTGATATATTTAAAATGAATGCAGTTTTCAGTAACTTTATTATCCAAGATCTTGCAGTCTAAATAGACAATAATAGTAATTGTGTGACTTAATTTTATATATATTTTAATGCTCTGTTCCAACTAGCAGTAATAGAATATTAGTGTAATTATTAAAATATTTTAACTGTACCTGAGGAATTATTCACTTCTTGCATTTGTGGTCACAGTGAATGTTCATTTTAATTATCCCCTAGAATATAAGTAATCATGAGATAGTCACACGCCTTAAATCCTGGTACAACTTCTTACCAACTGGCCAGGGTTTTCACAGTCTGACTATTTCTATGATAGCCATACACCAGTGCTTATTTCTAAGGCTGGGGTATTACTTGTAAGACCATAACTCTTACTGGCATACTATCCTGGTAGCATATGAGATACCTGGACTCTTACCTAAATAAATAGTTGTAAATAACCTACCGCTACAGTGGGGGCTCGTCTGCGGGATATCTTTGATATTCCAGAGCCAACTTTCTATTTCTGCTGTGTAGGAAATTTTTTTTGTAAAAATTTTTGGAAAGAGTAAACAAAGTAGGAAATGAAATATTTTTAGGAGTACCATTGAGTACATATAAAGAAAGCTGTTTCATATATGGTGAAGTCAGTTAATTAACTTTAATTTTAATTAAGTTAATTATAATGTAGTAATTTAGTGTGAGTAAGACAGCTTGCCCTACTAGACTACAGATACATCATGGCTGACTTGGTCAAGTTTAGGTCTGCCACACTGCAGGTGGAAAAAGTGCTTGGCATGAGTGGTGATGCTCTGGTCCAGTATGTCACGACGGAATGTGAAAAGTATATGGACAGAGAAGAAAAGAGATTGGAAGCAGAAAGAGCCCAGAAATTTGAAGCAGAGAGAGAAGCCAAGAAATTGGAAGCAGAAAGAGAAGCCAAGAAATTAGAAGTAGAAGCAGAGAGAGAAGCCAAGAAATTGGAAGCAGAGAGAGAAGCCAAGAAATTGGAAGCAGAGAGAGAAGTCAAGAAATTAGAAGCTGAGAGAGAAGAAAGGAGGTTACAAGCAGAGAGAGAAGAAAGGAGGTTACAAGCAGAGAGAGACCATGAGCTGAAAATGAGACAGCTTGAACTTGAACTTCAGGCTGGAACTAGCACCCAGGGTAATAGCTCACCTCATTCTGCGAATAGCTCATTTCAGAACATGGCAAACGGAGCCATGAATTTCCACCTAGATCCATTTATTGAAAAGGAGGACGCAATTGAGTCGTACCTGGATAGGTATGAAAGGCTAGCCTCTACATATGGACTGGAAAAGGAAAAATGGAGTTTAAAGTTATCTCAGGGATTGAGAGGTATTGCATATGATGTGTTTCTGAAACTCCCCAAAGAAGATCAGGAAAATTATGAAATACTAAAGCAAGCATTACTGATCCGCTATGAAAAGAACTCAGAGGCATATAGGAAGAAATTTAGAACTTCTAAACCTCTACCTGGAGAAACATATAACCAGTTCTCAGCTAGACTAGAAACGTATTTGTTGAAATGGAGTAGTTTAGGTAAGTATCAGAAAACCTATGAGGATCTGAAAGAAATGGTTATGTTAGAGCAAGTGAAAGATTCCATGCCTCAAGAAATGAGGAAATTCCTTATGGAACAAGGAGCAGAGAGGCTGGAAGACACTTTAAAATGTGCAGAGAGATACCAAGCAGCTCAAGCTGAATTGGTTGGTACAAAGAGAAAACAAGTAGAAGGATATAAGCCACCACCGCAGAATACCCAGTTTGACCAGAAGGATCAACCATACAGAAATAAGCAAAGATTTGATAATAAGGACGAGAACCCTCAGACTCAGGAAAATAAACCCTCTCGAAGGGAAGAAAAATGGTGTAAGTTCTGCAAAATGAACAATCACAACACTGATAAATGTGGGAGGAAAAAACCATTTCATCATGCTGCATGCTTACAGGTGAGGACTTCTGATAGGAAGGAACTGACAGTGATTCAGAATAGCCTCCATCGCCCACCTACACAGGAGATAGTGACTGTGAATGGCAAACAAGTCACAGGAATGTATGACACAGGTTTGTCCGATGACGCAGTCGTGTGTGCATCTCTGGTACGCCCTGAACAAATCACCACATAAACAGTGGATATTCAAGGGCCACTCAAGGGAGCATTACCCCTAACTTTGCCCATAGCGAAGATTCAATTCAGTTGTCGCTATGTGCAAGGGGAAATAAATGCAGCAGTACTAGATGATCCCTTTTACCCCCTAATGTTGGGGCGTAGATATGTTTTCTTGGGAGACCCTGTAAAACCTATGGTTCTGGCAGGAATCCAGACCAGGTCTGACTCGAGAAACATAGAGGGGGACACCAAATTATCATTTCATTCGACTGAAATGAAACGGGCTCAAGAAGCAGACAGCACATTGAAGCCTTGTTTTGGAAAATTGTCAAAAACTCATAACACTCCAAGGAAAGGACATTTATTTATGGAACATGGACTCTTGCACAGGAAAGCTGGCAGAGGGACGAAAAGTCATGGTCAAATTGTTGTGCCATCCACCTATAGAAATAAGGTTATGGGCTGGGGGCACATAACAACTTTGAGTGAACACCTGGGTAATGGTGCCACAAAACAAAGAGTAGCCACCCAGTACTACTGGCCGGGCATTACGGAAGACATTAATCGGTATGTAAATTCCTGTCCAGAGTGCACTCATGTAGATTCAGAAAGTCGACGGAAGAGTTTTCATCAAAAGTCTACAAGAAAACCAGCAATCATGGGTACTTCCGAGATTTGCACTGGAGGGGAAAGGAAACATCCCACACAGGGTCAATTGCAGTCTGAACCCCATGCGCTGAAAAAAAGGAACAAATCACGTAGCGAAAATCAAACACCTACGGATTTGCGACGGAAAACCACAACCAACTATCCACGGAAAGAGGGCGGTAAACTTCAAGGGAAAGCTACCGACCCCGTTTCACCAGCAGTAAGGGCCTAGATGAAAAGCCGAACGGGAAAAAGAGAGATAGTAAGGGATGAATATATTCCTGGAAAACAGAAGGGGCGTGCGGATTTTCTCAGTCGCCATCCCACAGAGCTAGAGCAGGATAGAAGGAAGGAAAACTAACCTCGAAATGGTCGATTTACAATTGTATTGTACCCAATAGTTAAGCTAGATATCATCCAGCTTAAAATATGGGGGAGTAATGTCGCAAAATTGTTTACAACACATTGCAAATACACGTTCCAACACATTTGTTTTCCCTACATCGCAAAGATGGCTTCGGGTAGTTTTACAAACCATTTACCGATCGCTTATCACAGAGCCGGCCGATCAAAATGGCGGCATATCGACAAAACGGTCGATGAGACCTCGGCTATCGACAATGATAAATAAAAGCATAATGGAATCATTGTGAAAAGGATTTCACATTTTAGTCCAGGAAAGGATTGTGTACAACTATGTATAAGAAGAAACGGTAGGAAGTTATCCTTTACGGAGATATATACGTATTTCGGCTGCCCACAGTTACGCGGAAAGCCTGTAAACCCACTTCTGTTCTAAATATTAAAATCAACAAATAACAGTTTGGGAAATTACATGGATAGGAATATAGGTCTAGAGAGATATCGACTGTATAAAACAAGATAAGATGGAACATTATGGATAATATATAAGGCAAGGATGAGAGAGGGAAAGTTTCAGTCAACGCACAGATCGGATGAAATCGCTGTTTCGGAAAGAAATTTCAGCCGAGTCTTAAGCTGTGACGTCACTGCTCTCCGATACGGCCGCGTTAGACTTATAAATAGCGTATCGGAAAACTGGAGACACACATTTGCCAGTCACTTAAACCTAGCACTCAAATTAAAGAAGTATGGAAAAAGCTTAAGGCAATCAAAGGGAACAATAAGAAAACAATAATGCCAACAATCAAACTACCAAAGAGAGCAGAAACAGATAAAGAAAAAGCTAATGCCCTTGCCGAGTATTTCTATAAAGTCAGTGCAAAAAGTAGTCTTGGAAAGGAAGAAAATGAGAGAAGAGAAAGACTTATTACAGTTTTCAAAAGAACTACCAGACCAGATAGACGAAACAAACTATTTCGATGCTGATATAACAGAGGTAGAAGTTACTAATGCAATAAAAGATAAATCTAATACGGCCTCAGGGCAAGATATACTTAGTTATGAAATCCTTAAGAAAGTACCGAAAAGAACTATAAACATAATAACTTCCCTTTATAATAAAATCTGGAGCTTAGGAAAGATACCAAAAGCATGGAAAGTAGCTATGATAGTACCCATCCTAAAACCCAATAAGGAAGCCCATGATGTAAGTTCATATAGGCCTATCTCCTTAACACCACAACTAGGTAAAATACTGGAAACTGTAGTTAACAAAAGATTAAAATTCTACCTGGAAAAAAATCAGTTATATAGCCCAAACCAGTCAGGGTTTAGAGCAGATAGAAGTACAGTAGACCAGCTTGTAAGATTAGAACATGATGTAAAGCTAGGGTTCAAGAGAAAAGAGAAAACAGTAGCAGTTTTTCTAGATGTCGCAAGAGCATATGATGAATGCTGGCGAGATGGAGCTCTTTACAAAATGAAAAAGATTGGCATTACTGGTAAAACCTATAGGTATATAGAAAACTTTCTACAAAACAGGTATTTTGCGGTACAGGTAAACAATGATAAGTCAGATATATATGAACAACAGAATGGGATTCCTCAGGGATCAGTGATTTCACCTACAATTTTCACTATAGCTGAAAATGACTTAGCAGATGAATTTAACGACATTAAGAATGCAGTATCTCAATTTGCAGACGACTGTGCCATTTGGCGATCTGGAAAAATTTTGGACCATGTTTTCAAAAAACTTCAAAATCAAATAGACAAAGTTTCAGAGTGGATGAAAAGTTGGGGCTTCCAAATGAATGTAAACAGAACAGTAGGTATGATTTTCAGCAAAGGAAATTTTTAAAAAAAATAACAAAATCAATATAACCATTAAAGGACAGAAAATATGTACCTCCTCAACAACAAGATTTCTGGGAGTAACTTTAGATAAACAACTAAATTATAATAAACATATAGACAATTTGGTAGAAAGCTGTAGGGGACCCCTAAATATACTAAGGATTGTCAAAGGTAATGGATGGGGGCCAGCAATAAAATAATGCTTATGTTCTACAAGTCTTTCATCAGGGGGAAACTGAATTATGCCAGCATAGTCTATGACTCAGCTGCAGCTTCTAACAAAGCAAAACTGGACAGGATTCAAAATGCAACCATGAGAACCATTACAGGTGCATTTATATCGACACCAGTAGAAGCGCTAGAAGTAGCTCTTGGCATACCTCCCCTTGATCTAAGACGGAAAGAACTGAGAATAAATTATTGGAGTAAAGTAGCACAAGAAGTGACCCACCCAGCACATAAAGCATTTGTCAAAAACCAACCAAGTGTATGGGACGTCCCCTTAAATAAAGATATATATCCAACAGGGTGGAGAACGATAGAAGACCTAACGCAGTTCAAAGAACTATCAAACACAATTGAAAATAGTAATAAATACAGAAGCAAAATACCACCCTGGGAACTAAAAACACCAATCATAGACTACTCACTTACTGAAAAGATCAAACAAAACATAGAAGATAAGGAAGCCAAAATGATAAGTAGAGAGTTCATAGATCAACTAACTAAACAAAGTCTGGCCGTATACACTGATGGATCCAAGGGAGATAGTGGACAACTAGGTGCCGGAGTTGTAATACCACAATGGGGAATAAAAAAGAGCTACAGTGTAACAGAAGGGGCTTCGATTTTTACCGCAGAGATGGTAAAAAAGGTAAAGGAACCCGTTACACGCCCATTGAGGCATATTGGGAATATGGTGTTAGGCCCATATTATCTTGACCGTCGGCACACTAGGGGTGATGTGGTCGGCATCACGCCGGCCGCCTTAACCTTCCCAGAGTTGCTCTGGTACCCATTTGGGGCTGGGTCGACCCAGGATCTGTTTGTGGCCTAAAAAATTCCCACCTCATCTGGGGATCGAACCATAGACCACTGCGCTAGGAAGCCAGTGCACTAACCACTATGCTACCGCGGCTCCCTCGCAGAGATGGTAGCAATTCTTAAAAGTTTAGAAATAATCAAAGATAACCCACCAGAAGCTGTTACGATATTTACAGACTCACTATCATCACTACAAGCACTAGAACACCCAGGTAAATGTAGCCAGCCAGACATAAAGGAGGAAATACTAGCAATTAATACATCACTAGGACACAGAGGATGTAGTGTGAGGCTAGTGTGGGTTCCAGCACACATAGGTATTGCTGGCAAAGAGTTGGCAGACCAGAACGCCAAGAATGGAAGAACAAGTAAAAACAACATAAAAGCAGGACTAGGAAGGTCAGAGATCAAGAGCCAAGTGAAGATAACTATAAACGAGGAATGGAAGACAACATGGAAGAAAAGTAGAAAAGGCAGACACGCGTTCAAACTGCTGAAAGAACCAACAAGGACGTGCCAGGTCAGAGAAAAATTAAAGATACCATCAAACAAAAAACTGTGGCGTCTCCGTCTCGGTGCAGCATACTTTATGGTAGAAGAACCACACTGCCAAGAATGTCAGGAAGAGAATGACATAGACCACTACCTGATCCACTGTAAAAAGTATGAACAACAAAGGTTTGAATTAAAAACCTACTATAGAAATCACAATATAGACTTAACAGGTGATAAGGTTTTAAGTATAGATGCCCCAAGAGATGCCCAATCAATACTTAAAAGATATATACATAAAACAAAGGAAAACATATAAGGTTAGTACTCCAGGAAAAACATCCAAGTAAATAGAAATTAAGCAACAAGAACTAACAAAGCATTAACAAAAAACTAACTACTCATAGGACAAGGAAAGACAACAAGGTTAAAAAAAAAAAGGACAATAACTCAAAATGAACAAATACTAATACAAATTAAAACCAAGCGTAAAGGACAATAGTTATCTATAAACAATACAAAAAAATAAATAAAATTGACAAATACTAATATAAATAAAAATCAGTAACTGCAAAAGACAACAGTTATTTAAATTGAATACAAAATTAGTAAATAAAATGACACTAAATACCCCAATTATAACCAGCTTTCAGGTTGAACAGGGTAGACCAAGATGGAACGAGAAGAGGCAACAATGATCTGATGTTGAGTGCCCGATCTCCACCCATCAACTCATCAAAACAACAACAAACAACAACAAGGAGACACACACAACGAAAGAGGTTTGAGACAGACTGACGGCAGAGATCGCTACTACGCTAAATCCATCTGAAGTGTGAGCGGATCGCCAGAAGTTTCAGTCAGTGTCTGGAGTCTGAGGGTAATCGAAATTAGGATAACTACCGTGTATAATATTGTTTTTTAATTCAGGTTCATATATAGAGTTCACAAAATATGCCTGTATAATATTCATTAATATGATGTATTGTTAATTTGAATATGATTTAAACATGTGCTTTGTGTATGATTGTTGTTTGTACAAAAACGTATCAAAACTAGCCCCACAGCCAAATGTAAATAATATTTACCATTTAATGCTGTATATCGTACGGAGATAAAGGCAGTCCCATGGCAGAGATTGTCATAGGCAAATGAAGGGTTAGAAGCTTCATCATGGAAGATACCGCTTTTACGAGGTTAGATGACTAGTCCCCTTCCTCGCTGCCTTTTCCTTCCCTAGTTCGAGCGCACAACTGAGTGCCCATTTACAGCTGGTAAACTGGAGTGGTCCACAGCCAGTTTCAATTCAACAACTATGTAATTGTACTCTGAAGAAAGCAACCTGATCGTTTGGGCAGTCGGGCGCTCACTTTATTTAATTGTGTATTAATTTGGTGTAGATGCTAAGAATGGCATTACTATTTGAATTTGTACCTGATGTGATTTGGGAAGATCAAGTTATAGAATATGAAAGGATGTACAGGAGAGGAACAAACCAGATGATGGTTATTACTGATAATGTTAATACTAATTCTGTATCATTGAAATGTTGTTACTTACTGTGACTGTATAACTTTGACATCTGATGACTGACTAGTCTGACTTATGTGCTAGTCAGTTACAATTAACTGAAATGTTAAATACTTCTGTATCACTGAAATGATGTCCTTACTTACTATGAATGTATAACGGTGACATCTGATGACTGACTGATCTGACATCTGTGCCAGTCTGCTACAAGTCTAGCCAGATACTAGCCAAGGCTAATATGATGTTTCAGGTTCCATGAAATAACTCGAACCAGACTGTCAAGTGTCAGAAGCCGGTGTTGTTCATCAGAGGCAATCCCACCAAAGTGCAGGACTCCAAAGAGTGAACGACAGCTGGTCATTGATATCCCTAGTGCTGGGTCTACCAATACTGATAGCTACAAAAGACAGCCCCGTGTCAGCATTGTCAAGTTGAAAGATAAGTGTCATTTAAGACACTGACCACCCATAAATGAAAAACAGCTAATAGTCAATTGATGAGAGTTATCAGAGGACTAAGAACAGTGATATATTTAAAATGAATGCAGTTTTCAGTAACTTTATTATCCAAGATCTTGCAGTCTAAATAGACAATAATAGTAATTGTGTGACTTAATTTTATATATATTTTAATGCTCTGTTCCAACTAGCAGTAATAGAATATTAGTGTAATTATTAAAATATTTTAACTGTACCTGAGGAATTATTCACTTCTTGCATTTGTGGTCACAGTGAATGTTCATTTTAATTATCCCCTAGAATATAAGTAATCATGAGATAGTCACAGGGAGAAGACGCCTTAAATCCTGGTACAACTTCTTACCAACTGGCCAGGGTTTTCACAGTCTGACTATTTCTATGATAGCCATACACCAGTGCTTATTTCTAAGGCTGGGGTATTACTTGTAAGACCATAACTCTTACTGGCATACTATCCTGGTAGCATATGAGATACCTGGACTCTTACCTAAATAAATAGTTGTAAATAACCTCCCGCTACAATGTTCTTGAATTTAAGCCAGAGTGTTTCTAAATCATCAAGTAGTTCTTATGTGCTGCTCACCGCTGCAGCAATAAACCCCTGATATCTGGTCCTAATTTCTATCTCTCTCAGCTTGTAGGTCTTAATGCTCATTTCTCCCATTCGCTTACTTAGTTTCTTGCGTGATGTTAGGCAGTTCCTAGGCTGAGCAACTCTTGCAGTTGTTCTTTTGATTGTAAGCAGGTAGTGATCACCTCCAATTTTTGGCCCCCTCTAGACTCTAGCATCCCGGACATATTTGAATGAGTTCCTCCTAACAATGGCATAGTCGATCACTGACTTCTCATTCTTTGTTGGTTCACATCTAGTGTATGCATGTATGCGCTTATGGGGTAATCTTGTATTTGTAATGATCAGATTCTGCTCACTGCAGAATCTAAGGAGTCGCTTTCCATTGTCATTGAGAGTATTTTCTCCTTAACTTCTGATAACTCCACCCCATTGTGACGTGTAATGGGAAAAGAGCCGACAGTAATCTGACAGTCTTTTGTAATCTCGTAGCGTTCTATTATTTGCTAAAACCTTGCATTTTCTGCCTGTGGTTACTCCTACAGGCTTATTTTCGTCATGCCTGTTTTCTTTGAACGTAAGCAAACGAATTGTTTACAAACTTTCGTGACCTGCCGTCATAACAGTTAGCGAATCAGGTTTGTTTACATCGTCTTATCACGTGAGTTTATCTGTCGGTCATATGATAACTGACAGTCCGCACGTGAAAAACACAGAATCTTTTGAAGTCTACGAAAGGAAATAAAAAACTCCCCGAGTAAGCTTTGATGTCGAGTCACAGGCAAAAGTCTTCGAGAGATCCGTTAGAGGTAAGAATTATTCTGATGTTGATTAGCAACGTCCGACAGAGCGACCTGTAAGCCTTTATCTTGTAACTCTGTTTCTGATTCTCCGTTACACACGGTAGCGCGAAAAAATACATCATCTATAGATCAGAGAAATTTAATGATGTAAAAACTGCGTTTTCTTAAACCTGCTATCAGTTGTCATTCAGAATTTTCTGATAGTCTAAGCACGCATTTCTAAAACCATTTTGTTAAATGTGTTATTAGCATTAGTCGAGATTTTTCATTCTGATTTTCTGGTAATAGTAACTAGTGCTTACGTGTTTTAAAGAGTTAGCTTTTACCATTATACAGGGTTCGTAGCGACCTTGAAAAACCTTGAAAAACCTGGAAAACGAAAAAAAAAATTCCAGGCCTTGAAAAGCCTGGAAAAATGGCTAAAAGCCTTGAATTTTCCGCATCGGACCTTGAAAAATAATACGAAATTGAAAGTTCGTTACTTTGTGTCCATTTTTTTGTTATTGATGGTATTTTTCGCAACAACAGACGCGACGAGTCTAAAAATAAATCTGCGTTTACGCCGAAAACGAAACCGCCGAAAACTTTTGGAAATGGAAGTGTGCAAAGGGAAGTAAAAATTGTAAAGTTACCGTACAATTTTTACTTCCCTTAGCGCAAAGTTACCGTACAATTTTTACTTCCCTTTGCGCATTAAATCCATTTCCAGAAGTTTTCGGCGCTTTGCGTTAACGACGTAAACGCAGATTTATTTTTAGCACTCGTCGTAAGTAATAAATTCATTTATCTCATTTATAAAACCTATTTAAATAAGTCCAGTTTATAGATAGACCTACTGTACTTGCGTCTGTATTTCACCACAGTTTTTGGAAATAAATATATTTTGAATGCTTTTTTATTATATTTATGATGAAAAGACTTATCCCGTTCTACCTCTGAAGGGTTATAGGCTAATTAGGATAGGCCTAGGCCTACATGTTTTCAATTTCAGATAACATGAATAACCTCCGATACACGAAAGTGGCATCACATCTGTCAAATCACTGTAATTAGGATAAATGAAAATCAGCAATTTTGTGGGTAGGCCTATGTTATTTAAAATTTTTTAAGAAAATTAAATTAAATTAAAAAAAAAAAATCTAAACAAACAAAACCCAACAAAAATAGTAAAGGGGGAGGGGGGGGGGGGGGGGGGGGGGGGGGGGGGGCGGGGGGGGGGGTGTAAAGGTCTCCAGTTAGATATTTAATAGATTTTCACTTATCATAAGTATTACCCTCCCAATTACTATATATATTACCTTTTGTTCTAGTTAAATATTATTTGACTGTATTATGTATGCGTTTAGAATTTTGAATTGGTAAATATATATAGCTTAGGCCTACTCATAAGTTATTTGTGTTCCCTTTTTTTTTAAATTAAAACTAACACTACTAGGAGACCTACAGATGTGACATCATTTGTGACCAAGGAAAAAAACTCTTGAGAGCTGAGATTATTTGGACTCTTTTTTTTTTTCAGTGAAAAGTCACCATAGTTTTAATTCAAATTTCATACGCAACAAGGGACATATTCTCTTCTGTGGTAGTTTTGATTCAGCCTTCAGCTTTATTTCAAGACCTGAAATTCAGATTGGTGCATTTGGAACAGTAGCGGAAAATAGGAAGCATTTTCCTGTAGCACTGAAGAAAAAAACAACTCAAATTGAAAAAGACAAATCATCCTGTGTTTTGTGCGACAGAAGATAAGGCATGCCGACAGTCACCTGGCATGATACGAAAAGATTTAACCTTATATCCACTGTTCACTCCAATGATAATATAAACAAGACAGTTAGAAAGACAAATTCTTTAGGGCAGAACAATTCAGAAGCCAGTGCTTGCAGAAAAATACAGCAAAAGTATGGGAGGTGTGGAAACTTCAGCCAACTAGGTGCAAGCTACCCCTACCCACACAGATCCTATTTTTATATTATTTCTTAGTTGAAACTGCCCTGGTCAATGGGCACATAACCTACAACACTGCCAACTCTACAAAAAAAGATCAAAGCGAAGATCAGGATGTCAGTATGACTCTTATTGAACCTGCTATTCTTCGACGCAATGTGACACCTTGAAAACCACAGGTCACAACAACACGACTTACTGAGCACCACTTCATTGATAAATATGAAAGGGCAAAGTACAAACCAGACTGTAAAGTGTGTAAGGCTGCAGGGAACAGAAGCCAGACTTGCATGTACTGCCCAGATTGCAATGTACCTCTATGCCTGATACCCTGCTTCAAGTTATACCACACAGTCAAGGATTATCAACGTGGATCGTTGACAAAGACTCTTGCAGAGGCCTACAGCTACAACTTCAACCCCAGTTAATAAAAAAAGCAGCTCAGACTCCAACTAGAGGTACTTAACTACTCAAACATTTACAAACGCTCATTGTCAGATGCCACAGACGCAGAATACATTCAAAAAAGACAAACACGAAAAATAGTTTTTTAAAAACATTTTATTCCAATTTTATTAGCCTTTTATGTTGATATACGTGGTTAATCGTTAAATCAATACGTCAATCAAGCTTATTTTATTCATTACCATCCATGTCACTAACATTTTATTGCGCTGATGTTGAACAAATTCACTAAAAACTTGGAAAAGATGTCTGTTTTTCAATCTTTTATGAATTTAAAAAAAAAAAAGTTCTTTTTAAAGAAATCTGCAAACACCCTTGGTAATGGGAGACGGTAATGCTCCGGATCGCTGGTCAGCAAAGTGATAATTATATCGGAGAAAATTAGATGAGAAAAATATTAGAGTTTCCCATCCTTGAAAATCACGTGCTGGACCTGGAAAAACCTGGAAAAAGCCTGGAATTTGCTTGAAGAAATTTGCTATGAACCCTGATTATAATTCACTTAGATTTTCTAGCACTAAAAGTAGTGAAAATAATAACGCGTTGCTATTTCATACCAGATGTTCAGTTATAATGTTAATTTTCACCACAAGCTTTCTCACACAAGAAGAGACGGTTTTAGCTGACTAGTATATGCTAGGCGCGACTGATAGTGACATAAAATAATTCATGTTTTTTTTCATTGTGTGTATTTATTATAAGTGCCTATTATTTAACAACATATGACAAAACTATCAGAGGCCGACCAAATTAATAGCTACTTAACGACCGGCTATAGTTTATGATAAGTGACACCGTACACTGATCGTTAACAGCGAGCAGGGGGAGAGAGACGCATAACTGAGTCCAACCTACACTCGCTAAGCGACGCACGATAGGGTAGGCTAAATAAAACACCTGTGCCGTTTAACATTAATCAGGACTGACGGAGTGGATAAGAAACCGCCTTGTCCCCGTCTGTGTGCATGCATATATATATATATATATATATATATATATATATATATATATATATATATATATATATATGTATATATGTATATATGTATATATGTATATATGTATATATGTATATATGTATATATATGTATATATATATATATATATATATATGTATATATATGTATATATATGTATATATATGTATATATATATATATATATATATATATATATATATATATATATATATATATATATATATATATGTATACATATATATATATATATATATATATATATATATATATATATATATATATATATATATATATATATATATATATATATATATATATATAACAATATGGAAGAGTAGCATTTTCCTGAATTGTTTTTCTTATATCCTTACCAGACATGATCAAGAGCGTCCAACAATCTTTTATTTTGTTTGTTTATGACTGGGAAATTTTACTGTTAGGTACTTGTGGCTCAAATTGGTTAGAGCAATACCAATCTTCATTATAAGCGAACGCGCCAAAGATACATGAGAACAATTCTGACACTAAAATAATTTAACAGGACTTACCAAACCCAGCAATATTGTTTCAGTTTATCATCCCACTGTGATGTACAAAAGATAACATTTATTCCCGATCTCTGACAGTCGTATTCAAACGAATCATTCAGAAATTTACGTTGTTTCAGAATCGGCACTTCAACATAGAGTCAGCCGATAGGATTATCATCATTTATCATTGTAACATTTTTCTGCAACCAGACGTATTCCAAAATTGGAAGTATTTTCCTCTTTTAACTGTTAACACCAAGAGGACTTTCCTACATCAACTATTGGCGGCGCATTTTGTTCATCCGGGAAAAAATCCACACCAGATTCGGCGTTCACCTCACTAGTCTTTGTTTTGATAGAGGATGAACTGAGGCCAATTTGGGAAGGGAACCTGATAAAACATATATTCAGGGACATTGTATTTCCAAGGGATATCACCAAGAGTAGTTAAGAGTGAATGAGGGGTCACTGTATAAAAGAGAGTGTGAATATTTATCTTTGTTTCACGGAATTTACCGACATTGAATTTACTTAAACTTGTTTACTTTACTGGGTAGCATATAATAGGAACTTGCTTACTTTACTGTCTACTCTGTAACATAGTGCAAATCGTCAACATTTGGGTTCTTAACTTTTTGGGGGTTCTTTTCTCCATAAGGAGAGGGCACATTTATTCTGCTATTTCATATGTATGTAAATCTGATTTTATTTGATCTTTCTTTGGATATTGATTTTGTCAAGTTTAATGATAATAAACAACAAAGAAACTTACTTATGTAAGTCGGTCAGACCCATACCAAATTAACCGTAGTTTTTCATGTTTGTGTGTCTTGTTGTCACATAGCTGTGTGTGTGTGTGTGTATGTGTGTGTGTGCTGTTAAACTGATATTTATTTGTATGAGGAGGGCAAGGTTGTCTTGTACTAAATTATAGTTGTATAGATAGGCTGGAATAGAGAAACTTACTCATTCCTGAGACATATTTTTTCATTACTTTACTACCCGTGAAATCTATTTCTCACACCTGTAACCTGGTCGAGCTCATTACAACATCAATGAAAGAATGTGTGTGTGTGTCCGTCAGCTGATCGGGTCAGTTCAGTTAATGGTTGAGCGCAGGTAAATATTTTGAAGAGCGCTAACTCTTGTACGTTTCTTATTTCAAGTCGTTACAGGTCTGTCCGCCTGAGATGGAAATTCTTGACCTTATTTTATTCTTCCTTCCCAGAGTTCGTTCGTACCCTTTTTGTGTTTTAGTGAAAAGCAATCTCGTATAATGGTTATGTCAAAGTATCCAACTGTAATATTCCAACGAAAACTCAGCAATGTAGAAAAATAAAATATAGTTTATTAACGTGATTTGGAACAGCAATGTCATTGGCACAGTAGTGAAATACTTATGTCTTTCTTACACAAAGTAGTGAATATCCAACAATGAAAATGTAAATCCACAGGGATAATATATCTAATAGAGTAAAATACAAACTTGTCTACTTAAAAATACTTGTCTAACCTGAACAAAACTTGTCAAGTTAAAAACTTGTCTTGATAATCTCAAAGACGAAGTTCTCTAAAAATCCTCTCGCCTAACGAATCCTAAAATCTGTACAAGCCCTGTCAATTGCCCACGTCTCTTCTTTATATACAGTCCACTCTTTTTTCCCACCAATTTTCACACGATGCTTTATTTTTCACACGATACCAAACATCTACATTTGCACACCCTTTTCTCAGCTTTTTGACTTTTTGCACACGACTCACATTCTAGCAACGGAAAAAACGCAGATTTGCAACTTCTCCCAAAACTTTCCGTTCAATAAACATGCATTTACTATTTTGTTGTTCTGTGACAGCTTTTCTCGAAGCCGTGAACTTGTCATGATACTGTATTTTGTGCACAAATGTCTTAACTGCTTTTCAAGTTGTTATTTCTCATTTTATTTGGTTTTTAACACGTATTAATTGTATTATTTGCCAAGCGGTCACACAAGTCCCGCGGCCACAAAAATGTATCCCATATGGAGACATTTTCGTCCTATCAACTAAAAAATCAAGTCCTTGACATACATGCTGGGGCAAAATATGAAATGGGGGCATATATTTATGAGTCAATTGGCAATGGACAATGGTTGAGAAAAATTTATATTACTGGTATAAGTCATTGACTGGGGTCATATACTTACGAGCCAAAATGAGAAAATTTTTTTTACAAGGTCTCAGTATACATGTGAGTCAAAATAAATTTAAAAAAATAAAAATTTTATTCAAGATGTCAGTATACATGTGAGCCAAACATTTTTCTTTCAAGATCTAAGTATACCTGTGAGCCAAAAATTTTTTTTTTTTTTTTTTTTCAAGATCTCAGTATACCTGTAAGCTAACTTTAAAATGCATTACAAGATCTCGGTATACATGTGAGCCGAAAAAAAAATTATTAATTCGTAAAACGAGTGATCTAGTAGATTCATGTTGCGTAAAACGGGGGAGACATACAAGTTGTTTATACACTATGTCATTAAACAGTATGGGATGTGGATATCAATGTGCAATACGCAATGTAAATTGTTCATTTATTAATACAATACTTATGTAATCTTTACTTAACACGCTAGTAATAATACATAAAAACACGGAGTTATGATATGAAATATACATACTTAATGTTAAACTTATTGAACTTTTTATTTAAAGTCAACACATATAAGGTTTGGTCATGCCAAACAAAACTCGAGTGTTAATCAACGCTCAGGACAGTAAGTGAAACCTATCTTAATATTTACATCTGAATGGTAACTGACCATAGCTGTTTACCTGTGACCATGACATTCGCTAGTGTGAACGGGAGCGGTGAAAGGTCACACTGGATATTTGAACTCTCATTTATGGCACAGTGTGGCGTCAACTGAAGGAGAGGGAGGGGTGGTGGGGGTTTATAGTACAATGAAATAGCTGGGGGAGTAGAGAAAGTAGTTTCTATTTTGGATGGATGAATGAACGCGAGGCGTGGGAAAAAGGTAAAGAAAAAAAAAAGAACAACTCGCATGGGGAAATCCACACGGGGGGAGGGGGGAAGATAAAGACGGTGAAAACGAAGATCGGACCTGACACAGCGAAACACAGTGAGGTGTTGCTGGGGTCACGTCTGGACAATTTGTGCGCAGGGAAAAGGGAGTAGAGATGTGTGGGTCAACATTCCAATTACGCATTAGAGCTTAAATAATTTGCACTGGACGAGTACAACATCTGTGTGTTTCAACACAGTAATTTGTTAAAAAGACATGATACATGGTACATAGTTGTTTATGCGATATAAATGAAATTCAAACAATGCATAATAAGTAATCACAAATCGATCCATAGCATATGTCTGTTAGACAAGTAAAAATATGTTAATTGAGAAAAAAAAATGCTCTGAGTATCGTTCTCCATTTGTGATGCTCCGGCTAATCACACGTGTAATAATGTTTTGGTTTTCCGCCAAAGTCTTTATATTATGACATACTGTCATCATTGTGGTTAGGTGCAGTGTCAACAAAAACTGTAGCGCATTGCCTACAAACGGCAAAATCGCCCGTTTTGGTTGATGTGCTTGTCTCATATCATGAGAGTGTAGCTTAAGATCAAACAATGTCTTCTTTAACCTTTGAGATTCTTCCTTAGTGGCAAATAGTACACGCATGTGTTTGGT
This sequence comes from Oreohelix idahoensis, assembly GCA_024509875.1. NCBI lineage: Eukaryota > Metazoa > Mollusca > Gastropoda > Stylommatophora > Oreohelicidae > Oreohelix > Oreohelix idahoensis. The sequence goes on from JAMPIV010002322.1 coordinate 238,037, forward strand.
TAAGTTTATAATGTACAACAATACATATATTTGTAAGTCCAAACAAAATGTAATGTAAATCTTCTAATACAAATATAATGGTTTCAATACTGTAACTGTGCATTTTGAATAGAGTTGCGCCTCTGCAGATTTTTCTCTTCACTGGCGGTTATGACTGCCGCCGATAGCATCAACTGGACGGCATAGAGGGTGGCTTGCATCATCAGAAAAAACATCTTAGAGCAGCCAGCAGTCGACTCCAAAATAGCATGTCTTTCCTAGGCAGTGCTATCGCACTCGAACAAGGAAAATGAAACCATTCAGGGTAACCCAGCCAGAGCAAACTGGATTAACTCTAAAATATAGCATAGTCTCTCCTGGACAAATCTGCTATCGTACACGGACAACAAAAATGGAACCATTTAGGGTAACCCAGCCAGAGCAAACTGGATTAACTCTAAAATATAGCATAGTCTCTCCTGGACAGTGCTATGGAACTCGGACAAAAAAAATAAAACCATTTATATTAGCCCAGCTAGAGTGAACTGGGTTAACTCCAATATAGCATTGTCTCTTTTGGACAAATGTGCTATCGTACACGGACAAAAAACATTTAGGGTAACCCAGCTAGAGCAACCTGGGTTAACCTGGCCATCTCTAATATAGCGATGTCTTTCCTAGACAGCCTGCTATCGTACTTTCTCTCAGTGTCTACAGCAGTGACAGTAGATGCAGTGTTACAGGTAGGGTGTTGCGAAGTTGATACACTGTGCTGTGCGATAGTTTGTCGCTCAGTGGAACGTTTCCTGTACAGAGCGTCTGTCGTAGACAATGTTCTATTGTGTTTCTTCTCAGTGTCTACAGCAATGGCGGTTGATGTAATGTAACAGATAGGGTGTTGCGAAGTTGATGCACTGTGCTGTGCGATGTTCTTTGGTTTTTTCACCGTTTCGTGTACAGCTTTGCACGAACATGCTCCTGCGGAAGGCGTATAACCTTTGTCAATGGTACCGAGTTGTCTGATGAAGTTGAGTAAGGTCGTTTCGAGGCGAACCGAATGGATGTGACCATATTATCGTCGGGATGCTCGTTATCATCATCGTTATCACTTTGGTGTTCTTCAATATCAAGGTCTGACTCCTCTCGTTGTGTGGAAGTAGGAACGGGAGCATTTCGTTCCGTTAATGAGGCAGGTGATAACTCTGTATCGGAAGGTTGTGGTGTATCTATATGGGTGTCGGCATCTTGTAGAGTCTGTTGTTGTTTTTCTTCATTTAAGGATGTGTTGCTATCTCTGGACAACGATTGGTAATTATCTGCTTGAACTCGAAGATTTCGTGCTTGAATTCTCTCACGTAGCTCCTGCTGAGGGATGTCATGTTCAATCGTAGAAGTGTCGCGACATCTACGTAGTCTGTCGATAGCATCGTGCGGGTAGTGAAGAGAGGGGTTTGAGTGTTCATCGTTGCAATGTGAATAATCAGATGTAGAGGATGATGTGGGGGAGGGGGGGGGACAAAGGAGAGTGGTTTTGCGAATCGGTCTGGTGTTAGTGAGGATAGGCAGGGAAACAGGACGATGATTATCTTTCTTGATTTGTGAAATGTGGGCTTTCGTCCTGATCTGTCTTTCTTCGTGCCACAGGATAAAATTTGTTGGTGTAGTCTGTTCTAAGATTTTGAAACCATCGATCCATTTGTCATCAAATTTAGAATGTCGAACGTGTTTTTTGTAGTATACTAGATCTCCGATGTGAAACTGTTCCAGTTTTGTGTTTTTATCGTGTGTACGCTGTTTCTCCAGGAAAGCTTATTCTGCATTTTTGTTCGCAATTTGATGTGCTGCATGCTTTTGTTGTAGGATGACAGCTATCGGGTCCTCTCCCATATATCTGCGTTGTGGTTGGAGAAGGTTGTCCATCGGAAATACCGGCTCCCTACCGTAAAGTAGGTAAAATGGCAAGAAATCAGTGGTGTCGTTATTGTTTACTCGTATTGCTTCTAAGGCCTGGTTAATGTATAGATCCCAATATTGATCGTTGCCTTCGATGTGTTTGGATAGAATATCATGAAGGGTTGAATGCATTCTTTCGTTTCTTCCGTTACTCTGAGGCCGATAGAAACTAGTTGTGGTGTGTTTGATGTTTAACTTTTGTAATGTTGATTTAAAAGGATTGCCAACGAACTGTTTTCCATTGTCCGTGATGACTCTTCTAGGACAACTATGTCTAGGTAGAAATTCTTGCAAAAAGAAATCGGTGACAGTTGTAGAAGTCACATCTTTCATAGGGAAACTCTCCGGCCAAACAGAGTACTGGTCTACAATGTGCAACAAGTACCTGTTTCCTGACAGTGTTAGGGGGTACGGACCAGAGATGTCTAAACTGACAGTTTCCATGGGATAGTTGGAAGGTTGCATTTTTTGTAATGGGGATTTGTTCACCTTCATATTTCTCCTTTTGCAGATCTTACAAGTGGCCACGTAATCAATTATATCTTTATACATGGTTTGACAGTAATACCGTTTCTTAATGACGTCTATCGTTTTATCTCGTCCCAGGTGTCCATTTTAATCGTGGAACTGGATGAGGATGTCAGGTATTAAATGATGTGGAATATATTTCTGTAATCTTCCATCTTGTTTGGAGTCAATATGATAGAGTGCTTGATCATGAGGAAAGATAGTAAAATCCTTGACTTTTGCTGGTGATTCTTTAATTTGTTTCATTAGTTTAATGACTTCCGGGTTTTTCATTTGTTCCTGTAGGATGTCAAAGTTGTCTGTTTGATCCTCTTCTGACAATCGGTCAGTGTCTGTGTGAGTGTCCGATTGATCGGCAATTTGGTTTGAATTTATGACATTTATTTGTATAGTTTTGTTATTTATGTCTGTTGCAGCTGCTTCATTTTCGTTACTCTGTGTCGGGTTGTCAGGATATGGAATTCTAGAAAGCAGGTCAGCACATGTATTGAGGGTTCCGGCAATGTAGACTCTTCAGCCAAGTTGAATAATCGATCTACGTAGAAAAGCTATGTTTTGGACCCCTGAAGGAAAGCGAAAGAGAGGCCGACCAAAAACAACTTGGCGGAGGACTGTGGAGGCTGAGATGCAAAGAATGAACCAGAGTTGGGGCACTGTACGAAGGATGGCCACCGACCGTGCAAAGTGGAATCAATTTGTTGTTTCCCTACAAGACGCCACTAGGCGTGATGGCCACTGACGGCTTTGACGGTCGGTGGTTAAGGATCGAAGAAGAAGAAGTAGAATTGCAATGGTTCGTGTCTGTCTTGGTGTATTTTGCGAAGTAAAGTCCAAGCATGTTGTCCATCGGTTATATCACTATAGCGTTGTACAAGCTCTTTCCTCAGTGAATCAAAGGTCTCATTGGGATATGTTTTAGATCTACGACGGAGAAAATCGGTTACCAAAGAATCTGAAGACAGGTAAGCTATCCTTTTGCGGTCCTCATCACATGCAGCGTTTATTAGAGAAGCAAATTTGTCCATGTCCAGTAGCCACTTCCTGAAAGACTTAGCATCTCCAGCAAATGGAGTTACGACAGTTCGGACCTGTTGGTACTTGGCGAAATGGTCTACATTACCTAAAGTTTCCGTAATCTTCTGTAGAGCAATCATAGCTGGCTCTGCGACGTCTGGAAGGGGTGTGTGACTTAGTAGAGCTTATTGTTGCTGTATATTTATTAAATGTTGTTGTTGTTGCTGTTGTAGCAGTAGTTGTTGCTGATCAAGCTGCTGTTGCAGCGCTTGTGGATCCATGATTGTGATTAATAGTGATTAGGCCTGTCTGCTATCACTAAAAAAAGGTGGCTGTTCGCTCGGCAGAATGAGTATGCTTTCACAAACGAACAAAGGGCTAGTCACGGCGCCAAATAGAGTGTAGTGTAACCGGGTCGAGCTGAATACAACATCAATGAAAGAATGTGTGTGTGTCCGTCAGCTGATCGGGTCAGTTCAGTTAATGGTTGAGCGCAGGTAAATATTTTGAAGAGCGCTAACTCTTGTGCGTTTCTTGGTTCAAGTCGTTACAGGTCTGTCCGCCTGAGATGGAAATTCTTGACCTTATTTTATTCTTCCTTCCCAGAGTTCGTTCGTACCCTTTTTGTGTTTTAGTGAAAAGCAATCTCGTATAATGGTTATGTCAAAGTATCCAACTGTAATATTCCAACGAAAACTCAGCAATGTAGAAAAATAAAATATAGTTTATTAACGTGATTTGGAACAGCAATGTCATTGGCACAGTAGTGAAATACTTATGTCTTTCTTACACAAAGTAGTGAATATCCAACAATGAAAATGTAAATCCACAGGGATAATATATCTAATAGAGTAAAATACAAACTTGTCTACTTAAAAATACTTGTCTTACCTGAACAAAACTTGTCAAGTTAAAAACTTGTCTTGATAATCTCAAAGACGAAGTTCTCTAAAAATCCTCTCGCCTAACAAATCCTAAAATCTGTACAAGCCCTGTCAATCGCCCACGTCTTTTCTTTATATACAGCCCACTCCTTTTTCCCACCAATTTTCACACGATGCTTTATTTTTCACAAGATACCAAACATCTACATTTGCACACGCTTTTCTCAGCTTTTCGACTTTTTGCACACGACTCTCACTCTAGCAACGGAAAAAAACGCAGATTTGCAACTTCTCCCAAAACTTTCCATTCAATAAACATGCATTTACTATTTTGTTGTTCTGGGACAGCTTTTCTCGAAGCCGTGAACTTGTCATGATACTGTATTTTGTGCACAAATGTCTTAACTGCTTTTCACGTTGTTATTTCTCATTTTGTGTGGTTTTTAACACGTATTAATTGTAGTGTATGCCAAGCGGTCACACACCTTTTCTCACATACCTATCACAATCCACTCTACTCAGACGGGCAAAAAAAAACTCACAACCTGTCTGTACGACACCCATCTAGCATGGTTATTTTCAACTCTGGCATTGAAATCTCCGAGCATGATAATTTCATCTAGGCCGTCATCAACTGTCATTTGAAGCAGCTCGAAGAAATCCCCCTTGACCTCTGCTCTCTCATCCTCATTTGGCCCTTACACTATTACTAGGTTGACTATGGTTTCTCCTTCTTTTAGTTTTACAACCATAGTGTGCTCCGAGACAAAGTTCCATCCCTTAATACTATCCTTTTTGTTTTTGGCCACAATGCAACCCACGCCCCCTTTAGCTCTTTCAGATGTGGGTACACCACTGTAGAGCAGCGTGTTGCAATCGAGATCCAAGCACAGAAAGCTAATTCACTTATTCGTTCATTAATCAGCTTCCTGATAAACAAATGCCTTCAACAATATAATTGCCATGTCCTCCTGTCGAGTACCATCACTTCATAATCATTCCATGTTCTCATCATAATTTAAATGTCTGTCTTCATTTCTCTTCTTCTAGTATTTTTTAATCTCACACTAAAACTTTTATCTAGCAGATTTCAGAACAAAAACTGCCTATCAACAGTATAAGGGAAACAGATTTAGCCATACCTACCACACTCTGCCTGCTGTCTCGTTGACTAAGGATAAAAAATTAAACTGTCAGCTTTCGCATCAGAACGAACGAACTTTATTTTCAAAGGGTTAAGAATTGGGCACGCAGGCCCGTCTGACATTCTGCCCTTCCTCTCTCTCTCTCTCTCTCTCTCTCTCTCTCTCTCTCTCTCATCATGTATACTATATCCTTTCATCCTCAAACAACAGTCACCTCATAAGTTTTCAAACAATTTAATATGACACTATTTTTGTTCTTTTTATTTGTACACTCTCAGACGTCTGCTTGAATGTTTTCAAAGAAAGCAGTAGTCAGCTTGAGGCTATTTTAATCTCTTTGGGGCTTTTCCACAAATGGTACTGGTGTCGGCCATATGCACTTTCTCTGTTCTGCATATGTTTGGTAACTTTGAAGCAGATGTTCAGCATTCATGTTATCAGTGCTACAGTTACACTAATCAGCAGTTCCTGTCTTTAGTTTGTTGAATAGATGGTATCTCAATCTGTTGTTGCCAGTGCAGAGTCTGAAGATTATCACTTGTTCTCTTCTGTTGAGCTGGCAGTATGCACCATTTTATGTATGACCTGGGTGCTCTACATCCCACTTGTTTCTGTAATAAATCTCTTTGCCTCCTCGAAATTCATGCTTGGATCGGGCTGAGATAGATTTAAATAAATATCTCACCCAGTCGTGGAATGACATGAATTAGACCCAAATTCCAGGTCATAATTTGTTTCTTACTTCTAGATTTCCACATGAACTTTTCTTTCCACGTGATATGATTTCCTACTGCTAGATTGAAGTACAGATCAGAAAAGACGCAACATCTACGGACAAGCAAATAAATGAGTTAACAGGCAGAAGGACACAGTCACTGCCTGTTTGAAATCAAAAGAAAGTGCATTGTTAATGGGTCATCTGAACATGATAGAGATGTGAACAGAATACATCAAGGAGCTATATAATGATGAAAGACCAGATTTGAAAGACTAGGGCAGTTGTGAAAGACCTCCGATACTTGTGCCAGAGGTAGAGGATTCCATGCGCCACATGAAGAAAGGTAAAGCTCCTGGACCAGATAATATAACTATAGATGAAATGGAAGCTTTGTGATACTTTGGAGTAGAAGTGAAAACAAAACTCTTAAATGACATCTACAACAGTGGTCAAATACCTGAGGATCTGCTAAAATCCATATTCGTAGCTTTACCAAAGAAACCTGGATCCATGGAATGTGAAGAACACCGCACCGTTGGTCGTATGAGTCATTTGACCAAAATATTATTAAGAATTATCACGGGAAGAGCGAGAAATAATTTTTTTTAAATTAGTGATGAACAGTGTGGATTTGTAGAAGGTAAAGGCACAAACAATGCAATATATACTCGTATATATATATATATATATATATATATATATATATATATATATATATATATATATATATATATATATATATGTATGTATAATGAGAACATTGAAAGAAAGAGCCATAGAGGCGAAGACAGATCTGTACTTGTGCTTTATAGATTACACCAAGGCATTTGACAGGTAAAGGATGAGGAAATTATAAAGATGTTAGAAAGCATGAACATTGCTGATAACAACTTGAGGATAATAAAGAACATACACTGGCAACAAACAACCGTTGCAAGAATCAACTGCCAAATAGGAACAGATTATCAAGTAAAAAAAGGGTGTCAGGGAGGGATGTGTGCTGTAACCGGATCTGTTTAATCTGTACAGTAAAAATATAATGAGATCTCTAGAGGGCATGGCAAGAATATTATTTGACGGACATATTTTAAACAACTTGAGATTCGCTGATAAAATAGTCTTAATAGCAACAAGTGAAAAGCAGCTGCAGGAAATGGTTGATACAATAGTAATAGAAAGTGAAAATTGAGGCCTGTGGCGGTATTGCCTTCCCTACTTTGCAGCAGTGGTCCAAAAGTGGCCAAAACTCAAGATTATCTAATATGGGCTTCAAAGGTGTCTACCCTCGCACAAGATTACTCTTGGCAGATTTGTAAATAGAAGGGTAATGACACTTCTATCTCAACGTAGTTTTCACAAGATATTCAGATAAGCGAAAACAATGCTGCTTTGGCTGAGAACGTTAATTCTAAACCATCTAAACCGTATCAACCCTCAGCACCAACCCATGTGTAGGCACTGCTCTCATCCTATGAAACAACCAGACACCTCCTCATGGAGTGTCCATCACTCACAAATGCCAGAAAAAAAACTTTTACAGACACCTCTGACAGTCACCAACCCACTATATGGAACATTAAAACAACTGCAGAAAACCCACACTTTTCTTTCTAAGAATGGCATTGGGCTGCCAAGAGTAGACATGCTCAGCAGCTATGGGATATCGACAACAACAACAACAATACATTGTTAGGCAACGTTTGATGTGTGTATTAAGAGTTTCTCGTATCTTGGTCATACAATAACAGATGGCAGATAGATGTAAAACAGAAATCAAATAGAGAATATAAATGGCCAAAACTACATTCTACAACATGAGACAGATGCTAACATTAAAACAACTCACAAATTTAAACTGAGAATCGTCACATGCTATATATATTCTTTATTGGGGTTCGAACCCTGGGTAAGCCACTCACGTCTGTTGTTTTTCTGTTGTCCAAGTGTTCTACTTCTTTATTTCTTGCGAGTGCCTGAAAACATACCTTTATGTTTGTCTAATATTAATTTACTGTTTACAGGCCTCAGGTTTCCCTTCCTTATGTGTTATTTATGTTTATACAATACCAGAAACCTACCCTCTGTTATATACTAATGTCCTTAAGTCTTCTACTATTTACTGGACCCAGTATCAAGGTCTTTGTCTTGTTTGGACTGACACATACTGTTAATAGGAGAACAACAGAAGTGATTGCGTCATTTAAGGGCTGAGTTGCCCACTGTATACTTCCGGTGTTATCTTGTGTGTTTCGTACTGATAAATAGCCAGCAAAGCATCTTTTTTTGGGGATGCCTAGCTGGCCGTGGGGTCAGTGTGATTCGCTTGATAGCTAGGCGGAGTTGTCGTACGGAAGGTACGGGGTTCGAACCCTGGGTAAGCCACTCACGTCTGTTGTTTTTCTGTTGTCCAAGTGTTCTACTTCTTTATTTCTTGCGAGTGCCTGAAAACATACCTTTATGTTTGTCTAATATTAATTTACTATATATATATTCTTTATTGCTGCATGATGTAGAAACATGGACAATGAACAAGCAGTTATAAGGCCCTTGAGATGTGGGTATATGGAAGAACATGACACGTGTCATAGAAAGAGAAGAGGTTCTAAGATTGAAAAGAGAATGAGTAATCAAAATTAGACAGCTAAGACATTTTGGCCATGTAACAAGACAGCCTTACTGAAGAAGGCAGGCAACAAGAGGAAGACAATGCTATAAGTGGGAAGATAACATAAAAACATTGGCGATCCATTGCAGCTGACCTTCGTTGTGAAGACGACACCTGATGATGTTGATGTATGTATAGACTTCATTAAGTGAGGTGTATGAGTACATAGTTGATTATTATTTTTGCAGGTCTCTTATGCCATTGGCATTGCTGAGCCATTGTCAATCACTGTGTCACAATAAATAAGTCACAACAAGATCTCATAAGAGTTCTTGTAGTAAATTGACTGAGACAAACATGCAGTACATTTAAAAAAGATTAAATCGAAGTTTAATTTGTACAATTACAAATTTAAAAAAATAATAATCACTTAAGTTTTAACAGTATAAAAAAATTGAATAGTTTAGAAGAAAAGTTTCATCATTGATTGATAGTAGAGTCGATGAAAAAAGGTTAACTTTGTCAGCGTATATTTTGCACTTAGCTGCCAATAGTACATTCTTCTCCCGCTGATGGGTGGGTTCTTTTACACTGCTCACACTCGTCGCTGGTCAAGGTTGTCGTGTGTATCTCGTTTCCCAAAAATGTCAAGGAGCTTTTACAAAGTTGGTCCCTCGTCTTAAAGCTTAGGCCACTGTTCCGTTCTTGTTCCAGACAGATAGTAAATTCTGCTGGTACCACCAATAACTATGATAAAGAATAGAAACAAAGCGCTCTCCTGAGTATTGCTTTTTCCGACACATAGTTATGCGCCCCCTTTCTTCTATTCTACCTTCCCATTTATCTCAGAATTTACCCTCGATGAGAATTAAATTTAATCCCTTGGGATAAAACTTTCTTTACATATAAATTGAATAGCTTTAGCTTTACATTACATTTAAATAAAAATGTTAATAGTTCAAATAGAATATGTTTACATTTACATTTCCACTGATTGAAAAGTGTTTACAATATAAATTGAATATGTTTTCATTTATGTTTACACTGATTTGAAAAATTTGAAACTTCTATCAATTTTAAAAGTGAATATTTTCACAAAGACATTTACACTGGTTTGAAACTGTAAGTAAATATATTTAGAATGATTTCTTTGATCTTTTCCTCCCTGCTCCATATTTAACTCTTGACTACTTTACGCTTTTAGTACTCTTTAAGAAACTAGCAATAAAGCAATCCCCAGCACGTGCAGTGGTGGTTCATGAATCATTTTTTCCGTACGCCCGCTAATACTCGAGGCGAAATCTCAGGTTATTATTAATGTCTAACCTGACATTGATTTTACGTGAGTATCCCTTTTCTTGTACAGAGACAGGTGTCCCTCGCCATTCAGGCAGATACTCGCCGATTTCGGAGGTACCCATTAGAGCTGGGTCGGCTCAGGAGCCGCCAATCCCTGGTCGACGACACTCCTTTCAAATGTCCTCGCCAGGTCTCGAGTTAATCCAGTCCAAATCCCGGTCGACGAAAAATCCTCAAATGCCGTCGCCCGGGTTTGATCTCGAATCACCCGGTCGCCAGAGCGGTGTGGTAACCACTACGCTAGCGCGGCTACCTATGAATCATTATTCTGTACACTGAGGTTGCCAGCCTCAAATGACTTGGACATCCACTAGCGATTTTCACAAATTAAAATTCACATTGTAATATATACATATTAGTTCACATGTTAGCAATGAGAAATATAGAATGTAAAATGACAACTTACACCAATCCTGGCTCACAGACTTTTTGCTCAGATGAAGTTATGGCACGATCCGATGCCTTTTTACACGTGTACTTGGGGTCATTAATGCTAACTTTACTTCCCTCTCTGACTCTGTGTGTTTCCTTTAATTTCCTCAGACAGCGGCTTTCCTTATTAAAAAGATAGAGATTTCCTGGGCTGAATTGTAAGTCCTGATGAATACTCCAACAAAAGGTGTCCGGACTGATAAGTGGAAATTCTGAATTCTAACTACTGGCAAGTCTGGTATCTTTGGCAAGCGTGAATCTCACTGTTTTACCGCACTCTGTTTGCTACAGACCGAAAATGATCAGCCACAATGATATGAATATTTTGCATGACTCATCTAGTGCACAATTTCAGACATTACTTTTCTGAAAATGGGCTGTAAACATCCGATCCCTGGCAGGCGAACTCACAGACATATCGGTAACCTCACACGATAATGTGTGTAAGACGTAACAAATTATTATTTCGCTAAGGTAATGTCTTATCTGTTGCTTGATCACGCACAAAATCCGTCTCTTTACATCCTTGGCCCAGACTCACCCGTGTCTTTTCGGCGATTAAGCAGATTGCGATGGGCGATGTACGTGTTAGTCTGTGTACTGATATCGGCCGCGCCTGCGATTAACCAACTTGGTTGTCGATAATATTCTCGCAGCAGCACCTGCAAATGTTTAGTCTTATCATCCACAGATACACAGACAAGACATAATATACTGAAAGTATAAAGAATGTACATATAAAATATCTGCTCAAGTGGACAGAGAAATAAAAGGGTGCGACTCGGAAAAATCACAATAAAATCAGTACAATAAATGTAACTGGTACTGCCGTAGTGAAAGAGAGATCGAAAAGAGGACGCACCAAAATCCATCTTATGACAAGGCCTCAGCCTTAATAGCAAAAACACAAGTATTGGTCGTCTCAAAGAACAGGGCTTTCACAAACTCACAATCAAAGGGAATGAAACAATTTTAAAACAAGTCAATAAATTCAAATACCTGGTCACATTGATAACAACTGATAGAAGATGCATCTCAGAAACAAAGAGCAGAATAGCTCAAGCACAAGCAGCTTTCTATAAAATGAAGAGTATTTTATACAACAATTCACCGTTAATAGAAGTAAGAAATGTTGTTGTTGTTTTGATGAGGTGATGGGTGGAGAGCGGGCACTTAACAGCTGACCGTTTTTGCCTCTTCTCGTTCCATCTTGGTCTACCCTGTTCAACCTGAAATTTGGTTATAATTGGGGTATTTAGTGTCATTTTATTTTTAAATTTTGTATTCAATTTAAATAGCTATTGTCTTTAGCAGTTGCTGATTTTAATTTATATTAGTATTTGTCCATTTTATTTTCTCTTTTGTATTGTTTCTTGATAACTATTGTCCTTTACACTTGGTTTTACTTTGTATTAGTATTTGTTCTTTTTGAGATGTCTTTTTTTTTATTTATTTCATACCTTGTTGTCTTTCCTTGTCCTATGAGTAGTTAGTAAGTTTTTTTCTTTGTTTTTGGTTACTAACCTTATATGTTTTCCTTTGTTTTATGTATATATCTTTTAACTATTGATTGGGCATCTCTTGGGGCATCTATACTTAAAATCTTATCATCTGTTAAGTCTATATTGTGATTTCTATAGTAAGTTTTTAATTCAAGCCTTTGTTGTTCATACTTTTTACAGTGGATCAGGTAGTGGTCTATGTCATTCTCTTCCTGACATTCTTGGCAGTGTGATTCTTCTATCATAAAGTATGCTGCACCGAGACGGAGACGCCACAGTTTTTTGTTTGATGGTATCTTTAATTCTTCTCTGACCTGGCACGTCGTCGTTGGTTCTTTCAGCAGTTTGAACGCGTGTCTGCCTTTTCTACTTTTCTTCAATGTTGTCTTCCATTCCTCGTTTATAGTTATCTTCACTTGGCTCTTGATCTCTGACCTTCCCAGTCCTGCTCTTATGTTGTTTTTACTTGTTCTTCCATTCTTGGCGTTTAACATGGGCAGTACAGCCTATTAATGACGCAATCACTTCTGCTGTTCCCCTATTAGACAGTATAGGCAAGTCCAGACAAGACAGAGACCTTAATACTGTGTCCAGTAAATGATAGTAGACTTAGAACAGTAAGAACTTGACAGAGGGTAGGTTTGGTATTGTATAAACATTTATAACACTTATGTGTACGGAAACCCGAGGCCTGTAAACAGTAAATTAATATGAGACAAACATAAAGGTATGTTATCAGGTACACGTAGGAAATGAAGAAGTAAAACACTAGACAACAGAAAAACAACAGACATGAATGGCTTACCCAGGATTCGAACCATGAACATTCCGCGCGACAATCCCACTTAGCTATGCAAGTGAATCACACTATCCTCCCTGCCATCTACGTATCACTAAAAATGATGCTTCGATGACAGGTCATTAGAACGAACCGCAAGACATAACACCGGAAGTTTACCATGGGCAGTACATCCTATTAATGACGCAATTACTTCTTTTGTTCCCCTATTATACAGTATAGGCAAGTCCAGACAAGACAGAGACCTTAATCCTGTGTCCAGTAAATGATAGTAGACTTAGAACAGTAGAAAAAAGAAAGTCTTCCGGTTACGGTCCAATATGTCGGAAATTGTTTTTTGACGTTAGTGATTCTCTACACGTTTTTTTTAGAATCCAGTCAGACAGGCAGACCACACTGCTGCCTTGCAGGTAGGCTGGGGACAGTCAAAGGCTAAGGTAGGCAACCCGACATAAATGTCCGCTGAAATCGGATGTACTGGGCCACAGGCCTAACGAAACAGTACAACGTAAGCCGCTCCATGATGACGTCATTACACCGAAAGCAAATTGTCAATAAATCCGTAGCGTTCCACTGGGGTACACAGAGGCAAAAGGCTAGAATTGCTGACAAAGCTCACAAAACACTCAGCATTCTGCAGTGGAATGCGGAAAGAGTTCGTAACAAAAAGTTTCCTTTAACAAACCGTCTATACGCAGAAGATATAGATGTTGCATGCATTCAAGAGACTCACCTCAACAACAACCACAGATTTTCAGTTAGAGGATACCAGGCCTTCCGACTCGACCGAGAAGGACACAAAGGAGGTGTTCTGATACTTACGCGAAATTCTCTACCAAGCAGCGAAGTATCGGTGAACCTCAGAAATCAGTCTGAAATAATTGGGGTGGACATAACAATCAAGGAAACGTGCATCCGTATTTACAATCTGTATGGCCCACCAAACAAGGATCTGTCACTTTCCTGCATGGAAATAAAGGACTCAAATTGCGTAGTGGTAGGAGATTTCAATAGCCATTCTGAAAGATGGGGATACCCAGATACAGACAACAGAGAAGACGAAGTGGAGGGCTGGGAGATAGATCAAATCTTCACCTAATCAACAGTCCCGATGACAACCCCAGTTTTTACTCCAGAAGATGGCACACTACTTCCACTCCAGATCTAGCCTTTTCTACAGGAGATATCAGACATAAAATAGACAGACATGTGCTTGATCAGCTAGCAGGTAGTGACCATAAACCAATAAAGCTGGTCATAAATATGGAATTTGTTCCGCAGGAAGAAAAACTACTTCCTCGATGGAACTACAAATGAGCTGACTGGGACAAGTTTTCAATGTTGTCAGACAGGTTTTGTGAAACCATTAACACACGGCACGGAAATATGAAAACGATGGTCGAAAGGCTAAACAGAGCCATAATACAAGCAGCCACTGATTCTATTCCCAGAGGGGCAAGAAAAAATTACAAACCTTACTGGACTGAAGAACTTCAAAGGCTCGAAGATGAAGTAACAGAGGTCAGAAACACAGCAGAAAGAGAACAAACAACAGAAGCAAACATATTACTCAAAGCCACCACTGCAAAATACCGAAAAACATTAAATAAAACAACAAGAGACTGCTGGAAAGAAAAAACAGAAAATCTGAACTTAGATAAAGACGGAAATAAGCTATGGAAACTGGTTAGAGCCTTGAACAACGAAGGATCTCATTACAAACAAATCGCACTGAAACACGGCGACAATATGCTGATAGGAAAAAAAGCTGCAAATGAATTTATAGAATACTTTGCTAGCGCAAATCACATTGATGTCCCCGCTGACAGGAAGAAAATCGTCACAGATGAACAGTTGATTCATGACAAAACACAGATTGCACCTGAAGAGCATATGATGACAAATTTGACAATGGCAGAAATGGAAGAGGCAATACAGTCACTAAAGAAAAAGAAGTCACCTGAAAAAGATGGAATAACTAATGAAATGTAAATAAGTCTCTGCACAAGGGCAAAAAAGAAGCTTCTGGCAGTACTTAACTACAGTTTGAAAAAAGGAATTGTCCCGCAGGCATGGAAAGAAGCTATACTGATACCTATACCAAAGAAAGACAAGGACCCGAAAGAACCAAATGGTTACAGACCGATCAGCCTACTAAGCTGTGTAGGAAAACTGATAGAGCGCATGATAAATGCCAGACTGATGTGGCACCTCGAAAGCAAAGACCTATTAAACCATCAACAAGCAGGATTCAGACAACACAGATCCACTGAGGATCAAATCGCATATATAGCTTAGGAAATCGAAGATGCTTTCCACGAAAAAAAAAAACACACGCTAGTGGTTTGGGTAGATTTAGAAAAAGCTTTCGATACAGTATGGAAAGAGGGATTGAAAGTCAAACTGCAGAGAAGTGGTGTATATGGGCGAATGTACAAATGGATTGGTCACTACCTGGAAAATAGAACCGCCAGAGTACAGCTGCAAGGACAGACTAGTAAAAAGTTTATATTAGAGCAGGGTGTCCCACAAGGGGGAGTCCTGTCACCTACACTGTTCCTTGCATACATACATGACATAACTGAAAATATTCAACAAATAGCACACAATGCTTCCTTTGCAGATGACTTAGCGTTGTGGATCTCTGAAGAACATATCACTACTGCAAACATTCTGATGCAGCAAGCACTAACATCACTGGAAAAGTGGGCCAAAACATGGCTCATGAAGATTAATGAAGAGAAAACAACGTACACTGTATTTTCCCTCTCATTTAGACCTCAGAGCTTCAAACTAGTACTAAACTGAGTAAATCTTCAATTAAATGAAAATCCGAACTACCTACGCATTATTTTTGATCGCCGTCTGACTTGGAAAAAAACAGGTTGACAGAAATCGAATGAGAGCAAGATAAAGAATGGCAATTATGAAAAAACTTGCTGGAACAACTTGGGGTGCAGATGAGAAAGTGCTTAAGACGTTGTACACAGGGCGAGTGAGGCCAGTTCTTGAATATGGCATGGCAGCATGGGCAACAGCAGCTAAGACAAACTTCGATAAAATTAGCAGACTCCAAAATAAAGCAATGAGAATTATAACAGGAGGCATGAAGTCAAAACCTATAAAAGAACTCGAAAAGATTACATGCCTCCAGCCAATGACAGATAGAAGAGACTGCAGGGCTCAGCAACAGGCCGAAAAATTCAAAAGACTAACAGACCACCCAATGTGCCATAGAATAAAGGCTCTTAGAAGGCAAAGACTCAAACGAAGTAATTTTGTAGAATCAACCAAACCACAAATGAGAGCAGTATCCATAGATGCAATATCCACCGTTAAACCCATCTACACTGCACACAAGCTTCCAGTTTGGAAACAAAATCGTTTCCCTAAAATGATAGAAAACATTCCTGGAATTGAAAGTAGAAAGAGCCAAACTGCAACAGATAGAAAATCCATAGCGACAAAATACATAGAGAAACATTACCCACGCAACACCTGGACCCATGCATCCACAGATGGATCAGCAACAAATGCAACAGAAAATGGAGGTGGGGGTGTCTTTCTGACCTTAAGCACTGGTACAGAAAAAAGGCTGTCAGTGGCGACAGGACAATTCTCCAGCAACTTCAGAGCAGAGGCAGAGGCCTTGAAAACTGCAGCAGAGGTTATATTGACAGATGAAAGGGCAGAGAGACAAGTTGCTTTCTTTACTAATGCACAGTCAGTAATTGAAACGTTGAAAAGCCAAAATAATACAGACCTGGATGATCTCAGAGTAGTGCTCCACAAACTTTTTCAACGATTCAAAAGTGTTGTGATCCAATGGATCCCATCTCATTGTAACATCGCCGGCAATGAAGAGGCTGACAGAATGGCAAAAGAAGGTTCACATCTACCTCAGCCTGATGCAAGCATAACTTTCGAGGAGGCAAAGATTTTTATCAGAATCAGTTACAGAAACAAATGGAATGTAGAACATCCAGGGCACACAAAAAAGATGCTTACTACCAGCTCCACAGAAGAGAACAAGTGGTAATCTTCAGACTCCGCACTGGCCACAACAGATTGAGATACCATCTATTCAACAAGCTAAAGATAGGAACTACCGATCAGTGTAACTGTGGCACTGATAAAATGACTGCTGAAAATCTGATTCAAAGTTGCCCCTTATATGTGGTACAGAGAAAGTGCATATGGCCGACGCCAGCTCCTTTCGTGAAAAAGCTTTACGGGGATTCAAATAGCCTCAAACTGACTACTGCTTTCTTTGAGAACATTCAAGTGGACGTCTGAGAGTGTACGAAGAAGAAGAAGAACAGTAAGAACAGGACATAGGGTAGGTTTGGTATTGTATAAACATTTATAACACATTAAGGAATGGAAACCCGAGGCCTGTAACAGTAAATTAATATGCGACAAGCATAAAGGTATGTTATCAGGCACTCGTAGGAAATAAAGAAGTAGAACACTAGACAACAGAAAAAAAAGACATGAGTGGCTTACGCAGGATTTGAACCCTGGAACTTTCGTGCAACAACCCCGCCTAGCTATGCAAGCAAATCACACTATCCTCCCTGCCATCTACGCATCACCAAAAAATGATCCTTAGATGACAGATCATTAGTGCGAACCGCAAGACATAACACCGGAAATTTACCATGGGCAGTACAGCCTATTAATGACGCAATCACTGCTTTTGTTCCCCTTTTATACAGTCTAGGCCAGTCCAGACAAGACAGAGACCTTAATACTGTGTCCAGTAAATGATAATAGACTTAGAACAGTAAGAACAGGACAGAGGGTAGGTTTGGTATTGTATAAAAATTTATAACACATAAGGAAGGGGAACCCGAGGCCTGTAAACAGTAAATTAATATGAGACAAACATAAAGGTATGTTATCAGGCACTCGTAGGAAATGAAGAAGTAGAACACTAGACAACAGAAAACCAACCGACATTAGTGGCTTAAACAGTAAATTAAAATGAGACCCCCAGTGCTCGAAAACAGTGTTGTTTCAACAACGTGTAGTTCAGTAGGTCACGACTTGCTGGACTGAACTAACACGTTAGTTGGCTGAGAGTATATTTTGGCCTTCAGGCCCGTAGCTCGCCAGCACTGTGTAGCAAAAACAGTCTGTTTACATTCGTAGATGCGGGGGGTAAGGTGGTTGATATCTTCTAGCTTTCACAGGTTCACAAGACTCCTTCTACGAGCCCCCCGATGTCAGGACACTGTATAGACTATGCCCCCAGATGTCAGGATATAAAGGATGTACCCTGCTTGTCAGGAACAATATTATGGTGGGTTTGGGTTTATGAAGATGGTGATCAACAATGGCTCGTATGAATTAACCCAACGCCACTGGTACAGTTCCATAACATTTATTAGACTGATAGATAAACCGTGGAAATCAATTACATTTCGCAAGCGCACTGACATAATACTAAAGCTAACATTGCCTGTAGGACATAACAAACTACAGTATGCATACACTGTCTCTCCGAACACACCATAACAATATACAGAATGTCCTTGGTGCAGTAAACTCTTCGCACACAATAATCCCTCAAACAACTCTACATGCGGAAAACACCATCACACTTATACATCACCCTTCCGGTGTAAATCACTTATCATTAGTGATTGGCGGCATGAACATCGCCATATAGATTCACAGAATCCTCTCCATTCGGGACAATACACTTCGCTTGTACTGTATATATTATAGCTACAAGGCGGGAAACGCGTCGCCTTACTCCTCTGTAACTCCAAGGTGGAAAGTCGTCACCTTATAATGTTCTCCATGAACATACAGTTATGGCTCCAACAAGAACACTTCCAGGCGGTACAATAATCTTCGCCTGTACAATCTGTAGGACCTACACAATATATTAAATACATCCTCACATATATAATAATCATATCTGATTCTCCAGTCACACAATACGAGCTCATAGCTCGGCTTCTAATCACTGACCCGAGTGCCCAGCTCGGCTGCCAAACACAGACTGTCACCCCAGACTTGTATTTACTCAAACGCTCTCTCCCATCGCACGCACAATTCACAACAATGCTGATTTAGTCAGACATTAACTCAGTAGCTGAGTTACATTTAAACAAGTGTTTACAACGTCAGTTTAGTGACCCTTAACACCAACCACTATCATCATTCAGATTCATGAAACTGTTCTGTGACAGTGGACAAAGGACAGAAACAAATTCACTGTTGAATGTATAAAAGTAATATTACAAGTTCAATACAATTATAAGAATGTTACATTTACAGACTTTCATGAGCTTTTAGTTGGAGTGAAAAGTACAATGTTAAAAACTTAATATTTAGTGATGATGAAACAATAATGCTTGATTGAAAAATTATTAAAACATGCATTTTATGAAGACAACAATTAAAAAAAAAAAAAAAAATTCGTTGAAGTATTTCTATAAATCTTATCGTGATTCTGTTCAAACGTGTATTAAATGAATGAAATTAACGCGTCTTCCTTTGTATACTCGTTAGTCTTTAAAAGTGTCCTCCTTTGTCCTTTTTAAGTAAAAAATCAGCCAATGTCCTCCTTGTAAAAAAAAAAAATTATTATTTGGTCACCCTAACGTAGAACAACTTTCGGTTTTCGCCGAAAGTATGCCAAAAATTGGAGCTGGGTTGGCCATGTCCTCAGAAGAAACTCCGATGCCATCACAAGAACAGCTATGCTATGGACCCCTAAATGAAAACGAAAGAGAGGCCGACCAAAAACAACTAGCGGAGGACTGTGGAGGCTGAGATGCAAAGAATAAAGTAGAGTTGGGGCACTGTACGAAGGATAGCCACCGACCGAGCAAAGTGGAATCAATTTGTTGTTGCCCTACAAGACGCCACCAGGGGTTATGGCCACTGACTGCTTTGACGGTTGGCTGCTAATGATGAAATAAGAAAAAGCCTAACACGCCTAAGGTAGCCCAAGGAGTCCAGATGTAGCCCAAAATTAAAAATCAAGGTGTATTTAGTTGTTTTGTAAGGTACAATCTAGATTTTCTTTCAAAATTCAAGGTGGCAACATTGCTGACGATACATAATTTACATTTAGGGTTAATCCTAACCCTAACATACACATATTTACTACGGAATAGTTGGCGCCAGTCGTTGCGAGTTTAACCAATTATGATACACAACACATATAATCTTTCATTCCGTAATAAATCGTGCTCACGAAATTTACGTTACGTGCAAACACACCGCACATAGGCCTACATACATACACACCTTACGGAGTCACAATATGGCAGCGTGCAGGAAATCGTTCTTCCCTTCGTTCAAAATACGATAGAATTCAGCACCAAGCATTATGTACAGTTACAGGTGCAATCAGATCAACATCGATGGTTGCTGTGGAGGAGGCCTTAGGAGTCCTCACTTTGGAGAAAGGAACTAAGACTAAATTATATGACCAAAATTATGTTAGACAACTCATCCTGCTCTTCAGCATTTGCGTGGTATAAATTAACAACGCAGAAAATAGGTTCATTAATACCAGTAGGTACGCAACAGGTTGGGAATGCATGGAGGAACTCAATTCTCTTAATTGTCGAATATGTTTTTAAGTAAATGTAACACATTTATTTTCGCAGGAGACGTAGCTTTTGTAGATGCTTGACTAGTCACATGTCTGTGGTAATTTAAAGAAAACCATAATCATTTGTTTCGTTACACAACTATGATAAAAATGCCAAAGCATGTAGGCCTACACATGCTCTTTAACTTAACTCAGATTGATTGCTAACATAAGTCACTTTATGGTTTTAGAATATAGTACAGATCAGCGGCATGCAACCTATGTGATGTGCGCATCTACTTTAGAAAAACTTAGCTCTCTAAAGATCTGCCTTGATAAAATCATATCTGTTTCAGGTTCTAGAGTATAAAAGTGCAGCATATAAGTTACTTGCATCTCTGCAGCATAACCCAAATTTCATTCGACTTTTGACAACGCACCAGTCATCACGGGAAGACAGCACTATACTAAAACGAGCGTCCTTTTCAGGGCGAACACAGCCATCGGAATTCACTAAAATGGGTTATACCAAGCCACAAGCGAAAAAGAGGAAAGTGTACAGAAGCCCTCAAACACTTGTCAGCAGCATCAAACAAGATCCTGTAAAGAACAAACAGAGTCAACCAGATAGCACGATTACTCCAACTACTAGCGCCATGGCCGGTTCCTCTCAGAAGCCAGAAGCAAGCGGTTCTGACCTAGATGATAAAGACACAGAACGTAAAGAAATATTGAGAACGTTAAAACAGCTGGAGCAGACGACGGAAAGAATAGAAAAAAGAAAACAGGAACTTAGAACCATGTTGACACCACCACACGTACACTACTCGTCAGCTGAAACCCTGTCTACCACAGAGAAGCTGCACCGAACACCAATGACACCACCACACGATGCCGAGATGACAGCAGACCCACCTGCAAGCACTATGAAAGAAGTGATAGAGACAGCTCCTCAACACAGACAGGTACAAGAGGAAGATATCGCAGAGACCATATTAGATGCACTTCGAAGAATTGAAGACGGAGACGAGTCCCTTAGGCTCGCTCTTCAAGAAGCGATAGTAGAAGTAGCCCCAGGTGTGCTGGACATCGATACCACCGAGAAGCAAGCTACCATTCCTGGTCCTGAGGAAACAACAGCTGACAACTCAAGGGCTCAGACGCAAGATATCACGCCGTATAACCAAGAACAAGATTCGAACCAAACCTGTAGAAGGAAACAAAGACCAAACACTAAAAATACAAGCAACTCAGAAACGATGCAGGAGAGGATTGTTAAGATCACCCAGACGTCAGGAAGTGAGGTCTCACTCAGGGCCCTACCCGACAACAAAGTGATCAACATCCTCGAGGTGATAACTGGACGGAGAGGTATCGCCAAAGTAGGGAGGCACGAAAAGGGAGTAGTGCTTTCTCTCAACAACACAGACAAAACAACCTCGCTGATGATCGAACTGGAATCCGGTCCAAAGGAAATCCAGTTGCCCCACCAAATAAAAGTGGTGGTGGAAAAGTACAAGACAACAAAGAAGTTGGTCATCAGAGGGGTGGATACCAGATGTTCCGAAGGCGAGGTCCACAGACGCCTTCAAGCTGAAAACGCAAATCTTAAAATCACGCAGGTCGAAAGGCTAAAAACCTGGGCCAAGAAAGATACCAACCTGATGATAGTTACGGTAGAAGGATCGACAAGACCCGAGAGACTGATGCTCGAAACATCAACAAAAAGGACAGAACCATATATACCTCCGGTCATGCAGTGCTCTAACTGCCAACAGTTTTCACACACCAAGAAAATATGCAGGAGAGACGCTGTCTGCCGATATTGCGCGGGAAACCACCAATATGGCGACTGCCCCAGGGCGAAGGAGGACCACAACTACAAATCAATTAATGCAAACCGTACCTGTGCAAACTGCCATGGAAACCACGGGGCAAGATACCGAGGCTGCCCTGTGTTTAAGGAAACAAAGAGCATCTTGAAGGAGGCCGTGTCCAAAAACATCCCCTTCAAGGAGGCAAAACACAGAGTGGCTGCGGATGGTGCAGAAAAACAGCGCATAATAGATAGACGACAGTTACACAAGCTGACCGCTGAAGTCAAAGAAATGAAACTACAGGTCGTAAACAGAAGCAAGCAGGCTCCCGAAGAACCAACCGACAGTGGTGAAGACGTAATAGATCTACAGAGCGTCAAAGATATGATGGAAGAAATGAAAAGAATTCAGCAGCAGATAGAAACAGATGTCAAGGAGCTGAAGGAGCTGAAAGAAGAAAATACAGAAATACTCAAAAGAATCGAGACAGAACGAAGAACCATTGAGGACATTACACCAAACAACACGCGAAAAACTAACACGAACAACCAAACAGAAGAAATCATCCAGGAAACTTTAGAAAGACTACTCCCAGCAATCATAGAAAAAGCTCTATTACAGATACAGGAAAAGAAGAAGACACAAGAAGCAGAAACGAGGAGGACAAAAACTCACAAAACCTAACAAGCCAGATAGGGAGGCAGCAAATGAACACCATGAACACGCCACGACACCACGAACAGACAAGAGCAAGGAGGTATCCTGACAGGCAGCTAGTGGTCCTTTTTAGGACCAGTCCTTTTCAGGACTAACAACAGGCTAGCACCAAAGAAAGTAAACACACAATATACCCCAATTATAACCAACTTTCAGGTTGAACAGGGTATTACAGCAACATAGTAGACGAAAACAACAACAACAACAGCAGCATAACCCTCTTACTACAATTCTTTCAACAAGGCATTGAAAATTTGGAACTAAATTATATTTTACCAAATGATAACGTCACGTCAAATAAAGGAGCCCATTCTTATCTTATGCAGTTCATAAATAAAGTGAATTTTAATAATTCTTCTCATAGGTTATCAATGGAAACCCAGAATAAGTACCTTTAATCCTGGGGATATCACACTTTTAAATACCTTTGAGAAAGAGTAAGTCCTTAGGTTGCAGCGATTATCCTCTCTCGTAAGTATCTGATTGTAAGTAAATTTTTTTGTATTAGATTGATTCTTGTTCTAGGGAACGTCTGTGGAGGTACAATTAACCAATTCGCCAAAAAAACTCTGCGAATATCTAAAGGAAACTGAATACTACAGAGGAACATAAGCACCACAAGTTAATTGTGTCATATTTGGAAAACCAATAATATCTAAAGGAGACAATGTTATAGAGAAGAACAAATACTACAATTTATTGAGCTCACATACGAAGTACCAGTAATATCTAAGGATTCAGCTTTGGACTATATGCGAGCTCCATTGTTCGAATTATATTGTCATGCCTGTTAAACCTTTATGCTATTAAAAGTTTTAATGGAGCAGCTGGAATTTGATTTCATCATTACTTGCTGTGAACTTGTACCATTATTGATTATACTACCACTGTATGGAAAGTCACTATAGTTTTTATAGAAGGAACTGGACAAACATGAGATAGTTTAAAGATAGAAAGATCATCCAAGAATCACCACCTATGGCAGAGTTGACCAGTACTAAAACAATCTTTAACTTGGAAGATAAGACGGAGAAATCTAAACTTAGACCACATCACTAGGCCTGCCCACCGACACCTAGTAAATACTATCATGTTACATCTAACTCTAAGTGGTGCCGTGTATAACTTACATGAACACCGCTGCCACATACCTCTAAGTGGTGCCCGTAACCCGTCGTTCAAAGTGCCAGCATGGCAACCTCGAATCCTGATCCGCCACAGCAACAGTCGCTTGCCCAAAGGTATCAACAGCAACAACAACAGCTACAGTACCAGGAAAAACAACAAGTCGCATTCGTTCCACTACCTCCGGAACAGGAATCTACAATGGCTGCCCTCAAAAACATCACTGACACGTTGCACAACGTTGACCATTATGCAAAATATAACCAGATCAGGTCGGTTATCACGCCTTTTTGCAGGGGATTCCAAAGTGTTTCGTAGATGGCTAAAAGATGTCGATAAGTTTGTTACTATGATAAACGAATTCACAGATTCAGACCGCAAGCAAATTTTATATTTGTCATCAGACTCCTTGGTCACTGATTTCCCGAGAAGACGTGACAATGCATACCCCAATGAAAAACTATGATTTGCTTAAGAAAGAGTTGGTACTACACAGTGATATTACCAATAAGGAAACACGCGTGGTCACTCTTTCGTCGGATTCGACAAGAACATAAAGAATCCATCCAGTTTTATGGAGGAATGTTACTAAATTTAGATGTAGCAGAGAAAGCCTTTCTTGATGGGTTGACAGCATCTCAGGACATGGACAACCATCTAGTAGGCATATTTATAGATGAATTGTCAGGGAACAACATGAAACTACGCATGACTTGTAAAGATCCGAAGACGATAAATGGAGCGATCCAAATGGCGATTACAGTGGAAAATGTTTGGAGAAGTTCAACCAATGTGTCAGACATGAACCCAGATTTAAATCACACCCAGATCATGAACCAATGGAAATTGGTCATTTCCGCCCGCGTTGGCATCGCCCAAGCCATACGTGTAATCAGGAGCAGTTAAGCGCAAATTATGCTCGACCCTGTTATGAGTAAATTCATAACAGTTTTCGGTCGCTCTCAAACTTGGTTTGTGGGCTGACTTCCTTGTTTACAAGCATTACTACGACGACCTCGGAAGTACGTCACATAGCCTGCTGATTTTTGAGCAGACTCGTTTGCCGGTTTAGATCAAAGATCTGAACTAGTAATAGGTCTCTTTGGCATTGTGTCTT
The DNA here is from genome assembly GCA_024509875.1 of Oreohelix idahoensis. NCBI lineage: Eukaryota > Metazoa > Mollusca > Gastropoda > Stylommatophora > Oreohelicidae > Oreohelix > Oreohelix idahoensis. The sequence goes on from JAMPIV010002322.1 coordinate 263,289, forward strand.
CATGTGAGAAAGACGTGTTTTCTAACAAGCCCCAGAAAGTGTACTCTTAGTACAGAGTTGTATGGGTTTCATATCAGCTTGGTCGTCCTACAAGGTAGAGCCTACGCTTGATTATATTTGAAAGGACTTGCCATCGCTGAATGGAGAGGAATGTGTGAATACTACGATATTAAATACTTCAGCAAGATGACTCTGACATTGTTCCTGTAGTCTACATGACGTTAGACTTTACTTTATGAACTGGCTAGAGATTGTCAATTATATGGATGCAAGAATAAGGAGCAACGTTTCGTTTATTAAAATACTTGTCAGTAAACGTCAATCAGGCTTTATCACGTTTTTTTACAACTGTTTGAGAATTAGCCTCACGTTTGTAAGAACTGTGCAAGATGGACTGTAAACTCAAGATCAACCCTAGACCACCTGGACACCCGGGTCCAGCATCTAACTCTATTCAAAAGAACCCGTAACATTTCTTGGCGCCAAGCCGGTGATCGTAACATTTTATGGGTGTATCAAGCCGATGTTTCACAACATATTGGAAGCCTAAAGCCGTAGTAACCAGGACATTTTTCTGCGTTACAAGCCGATGATCACTACAAAAGTTGTGCTTCAACCCAGATTTTTCAAAATGAGCGCGTGCCTGGTCTAACGGCCGACTTCTAGAAATTCCAGAGTATGGGAGAAGGTCGGAAAACTGATTTTTTTCCACACTACAGTTCTTCATTCTGCAAGTTCCCCAAAGAGCAAGCATACAAGTATATCAATATATGCATCCTGAATGCTATGTAAGCAACAATTTTTCTGCCGAAGATGGCGAATTTTACTGACGTCGAGCAATCAAGTGGATTTCTGTATCGAGTCGGCTGCATTCTACGTGTAGACCTAGTGAGAGGTCTTGATCCTGTTCACATCAGTGCTGGAAGGAACAGCCATTGGAACTAGGAAGATTTTGACCTGGGCATTAAGATAAGTCACGTTTATAGTTTTTTCATACATCTTGTGACTGGATTATCTTTGTTTGCCGGCGTAATTTTTCAGCCTTTATGTTGCATGTGATAATGATTTCTGTTGTGTTTTACTCTGTGGGAGGTAGGCTGGACTTATGTTTTCATCAATACCGTCTTGACAGGTCGATAGATTCATAAGCGTGTCCTTAGGGTTTGAAAAGATAATGGTTTCATATAGCATGGCCGGCTTTACAACGCTGTGTGAATCTGCTGCTAGTGAAATAATCATGACCAGTGATTGTTAAGCAGTGAAGTCTCGTTATGTGTCATTTGTTGTAGTTGTAGTCCAGTTCTATATAATTTTTTCTTCATTTGGTCCATTTTAGTTCGTAAAATTGTACACCTCATCTAACTATCCTTTTATTTAATACATGTTATTAATGTTGTAAAAAAAATCGTATTGTATCGTCCAATGTGTGTAAAGAGCCCATATTTTACATTGTTCTATTTCATGTAATTCTGCCTTGGTTTTTCAGATTTGCATTTTCTTCTTTTCGCTCTGATCACTGTATTCTGTCTCCTGTTTTGTAACTTTCTTTTATGCTCCATTGTTAACATCTGCATCTTTCATTATTAATTCATCAAGTTTGATCGACATTGAATTTGAAGTGGTGTGATAATTATTGAAATAATTATTCATAAAGTAATAATAATTATAAATTTACCTTATTTGTTGCTATTTGAAAAAGCACATTTATTTTTAGAGTAAAACAACTATGTCCAACCTTGAAAGATTTAGTAAAGGTTTGGAAAATATTGTGGTTTTTGAGGGACAAGCCTTGCAAGAATAAGTATATAGACAAGGAAATCAAAAGACACAAGAAGAAAAAGAAAGAAGACAAGTGAAGAATTAGAAAAAGAAAGAAGAGACAGGAGAAGAATTAGAAAAAGAAAGAAGACAAGAAGAATTAGAAAAGGAAATAAGAGTCGACAATATGAATTGTCTGAGAAAAGAGCAGAGCACAAAAGTTAGCTCTTGAAAAGGGAAAAACTAGCCTATGCTCAGGCTGAGCTAAAACAAGCTCAAGAATTTGAAAAAGAAAAATTAAAACATGTTCAAGAAATCAAATTAGCTGAAATTTAACTTGAGAAATTAAGATTGCAACAACCTCAAGGTGAATATCAGAAAATATGGATTAGGATTGAAAGATCATAACAAATTTGTTAAGATGCCTTTACCTAAATTCAACTACCTTCTACAGATGATATCCAATGCATTCCTAAGTAGATTTGAGACCTTTTGTCTTGAATTTGGCATTGATAAGCTACAATGGCCCTAGTAGGCTCATGAATTTATTGGTTGGTGATGCATGTACGGCTGTGTGCACTATGGATGAACAGTCCAGAAATAATTATGATTCAGTTAGGCGATACTCGGTTACTCATAAGAAATCACCACCCGAACCACAAATACAACTACATTGGATGAGAGGATGGTTATATATTCAAAAATTTAAGTCACTAATACCTGATTTCTGCAGCTAAGACTTTACAGAACTTATTTCCTCAATTAAGATGTGTTTTTCAAGATGGATTGATCTCGCTAAAATTGAAAGGACTGTTGAAGGATTATCTGAACTTAATCCTCAGAGATAAGGATTTATCCTCCATTAAGTGGAGATTTCTTATCCTTCTTACGCGAGAGAAAACCATATAAATCAAAATTATCTGTCTCCAACCGTGAAACTTTAGGTAGACAATTAACCAGGTCGCACACCCAAATACACCCTTAAGAATCTCAGATAGAGATAACAACTTTTAAGGAATTCTCTTCCATCTGCTTCAGCCGAGATTTACAAATTTTTAACAATGCTAAGCAGAGATCCAATGAGTGTTTGATAGGAACTTTGGTAAACTCAATCAAACATTCCTTTATGGAAACAATAGAGGCAAATATAACTTTAATAAGAAATCAATCTCAACAGCCTCAGAGGTATTACAACTATAACACCAATAATTATTATTTTGGTCCTCAATCATCATACAGACAAAATGATTACCAAAATAGAGGAAGTTTATAGTTCCAAAATCAAACATGGGTAATAGTCATTCCACAAGAAAATAATGATATAATTACTCTAATAATAGAATTTCTTTCTATAACAACAGTTATAGACAGTCAAGAAACCCAGAACGAGTTAATGCTGTCAGTAATGTTAATACTGATAATGTCAAATCAAAATAATGTGCCTATTTGCACACGAAAAATGCTTGCAGTGTTTTGATTTGGGCTAACAGTATTAATTGTAACTCAATGCAAGTTTTCTTTATTTCAGCCACAGAGTGGTTGCCGAGACTTTTGTGCGGACACCCTCTAACCTGTACATGTCATCTGTTTGCACACTACAGCGCTCCTTGGTACCAAAATAGGGGATCTTTCATCTTTTGTGAACAATAAATTATATACTCTTTATTGCTGACACTGGTGCTACTAACTACGATTGGCAAAGGTAAAGATCTATGGTGGACCCCCATCAGACTACACTGGAATGGAAGTAAAGTATATTACTTTTGGTGGAACAGTGGAATACTAACTCCCACTGCAGAGGTTTTTCCTAGATACACCATATCTCACTGGCAGAGTGCTCGCATGTTTGGTTGAACACCCTATTTGCTGGGATTTCTACCTTGAAAACATTCCTTGGATCCGCGAATGTTCCAAACAGGACAACGAGAAAGGGGGAAAAAGAGCACTTGATAACAGCTTAATGCTGTTACCACTACTAAGCACAAGCACGTAGTAGGGAAAGACTAAGCCATATTGCGGTGCGATGATATTTAGTTTTGGAAGAAATTACTAATGTGGATGAACTCATAAGTTGATATCATGAGTGATGACATGATGATGTCAGTAAATCTTGATCAGGGTAATGTCCGATGATCAAATTAATTTCCGCTGACATGAAGATGATGATTTGGAAATGTATTAAATAATAGAAAAAAAAATTCTTTCATTCAGAAACAAAGAGAAGGATGTCTCTGTTAACAAAAATTGTTTATGTTTGTTCTTACGACAAGTAATGTTAAGTACCAATTGACCAAATAAAACTTGGTAATACCTTGCGAATAATGATATTTTGGTAAGATATTTTCAAGATGTAAATTTCATTAAGAAACAGGATCATGTTTACCACCTCGTTATCAGACCATTGCATTGCTACGCACATAGAGCATCCAGATAAATCTAAACGCAGCCTGGTCACTTGCGGGTCATTGGCCAAGGTGCTAAACAGAGAGTAAGTCATCTCATTTCTATTTTGGAACGGGTTGTTGGACCAATAGATTGTCAAGGTCCTTTTGTCGCACTTGCGTGTAGTTTTATCCAGAGTGTGCAACTAAACAAGGCCTATACCATCTAATTCGAGCAAATTCACCAAAACCATGCCCAAACCAAGCAAAGCACGTTACGATACCCCTCAATTGCGACCCTCCTTTGCAAACCATGATGTCCAATTGACCTTATTGGGTCCTGGTCCAGAACTTCAGCTTAGGGTCCATATGGTATGTCTTAACGTATAATCGATATGTGTCGAATCTCGTGTTGGCAACGAAAATCCCACTGCGAACAGTATATTTCCTATGATGGAACGTAAGCTTATTCGACCTAATTCCTCTTAGAGGCGTTTCTTACCAAGGTGTTGCAGAGGGTTTTCCCAACAAACCATCGCAGTCCAGAATAAAAGAGTGGCTGGCGTCGAGCGTGTGTCAGAGTTGGATATCGCTGTAGAGCCCGCGGCGGGGTGGGAGGCGCGTGAAAGTGATGATGAAGCTACTGATTTGAGCGGGTAAATGTGAACAGGATCGGGATGTCAGTTTCATTGTTACCAGCCCTCTACAGCGTCAGCGGTAAAATTGAAATCGATTTTCGTTAATAGGACACTTAAGCGTCCAAATGACTTAATAGAGTTACCAGCTAAATATCCGCAAGAATGGAACCATAATATATCAGAGACAAGGGTCGACTTCCCCAACCTCTTTCGCTCTCTTCTCTCACACCCACAAGAGAAACACACTCTTCTACCCAAATTCCATAGCAACCGTTTTTAGTCCGAATTTCAGAACTGTTTAACGGTGCCGAGGCCCCACGTGGTCCCCATTGCTATAATTACACATCTACTTATCGCTAATCCTGCTATTGACATGAGACAACACACGAAGTTCTCAGTCATCTTTCATTAACCACTCTACAACTTCACACGATTATCTGCTAAACATCTAAAGATGACCAATATACATGACTCATGCCCACAATAGTCAGCTCTCGCAGTCCCTTTCGGAAAGGGCGGCAAAGTCAAAAGACTCGAGAACAGTTACTTTCAACTAAAAACAGTAAACGTATCGGCCAGCTGTGGCCAGGAGCACGAAGCTTATTCTACTCTTCTCGCCTCTACATACCACTCCAGAATCTGCGAGCGGAAAACCAGTATCCCTTGCGAGCGCGAGTTTTAATATCTCTTCCCTTGAAAAGCATTCCATATACAAATCAATAAGAAACTATCCAGATGTCTCGCACTACTCGTCTTGTTCATTGTGAATTGTTGAGCGGTACAAACATCTCAAACAAATTTTTTCACATAAAATATGTTGCATCATTCTCTAACACTTAGACCCAACCACATCTTCGTCCCATATTCTTTCTTTGATTCTCTATCTCTACGAATCGATTTGATTTTTCGCGATTCTTCCTTAGGCATTACCCAAGATGAAATTTTCTCCTGAATTTGAAGATCAGACCGTGAACCCTCATTATTTTCGTTACCAGAGAATTCATTCCACTTAGCGACTGACAACATGGAAACAGGAACTGCTTCACATTGATCCGATCCCTCGCTGGCAAACCTGCGCAAAATCAGAAAAATCACGACTTTTCTGACTTACTTCAGCTTCCTTTTTCCTGATCGCTTCTCTACAAGCATATTTCCTCGGGCACACCTGATGCGTCATATGCAACATCTATATGCAATAACGATTAACGGATTTCACATGCCACATTAAGCTGACACCGAATATCTCTCACATTCCTAAACATCTGCAAATCCTGACAAGTCCCTTTTTGTGGTGGTTTGCTATCGTTTTTTTTATGACTCAAGTTGTTGAACCTTGTGTGTTTTATGAGTGGGGGTTCGAGTTTTTGTTTGTTTTGTTGCTAGTTTCGTTTTTTTTTTTGTTTCCTTTTTTTTAATGCGAACGCTTTACTGAAGATTCTATCTTTCAAAGGGCTATTAGCAACTCCAATGTTGTTAATAAGATACCGTCCAATTCCTACACAGACTATTAGCCTACTTCTTTAGATGCTGAAACCTCTCATGTGCTCGACTATCCATCTTCTTTAAATACTTGTCTCATGCGCCTGCGACTTTTGTACAGCATGATGAGGTGAGATTATTCTAAAATCTGAAGACTTCGTTTCGAACATAAGGCTATAATGTCTGTTCAGGCCTACCCTTTTAACTAAACAAAAGTCACTACATCGTAGTCACAGCTCTATTTAGAATACTCCTTAAAAAGTTTGTTGCTTATCCATTTTCAGGACTGGGCTAAGCACCCCATCTTCTATTGGACATGTTGTAATGCCTCCTAGCGCCACTTTCTGCGTACGCTGATGAGGAGATTGCCATGCTTTCTGAACGGTACGGTGAATATACCATTGATTACGTATCCACATAGAAGCGATTCTGCCACCATGTCGTCTGTTCAGCAGGTTTCGAGACCTCTCTATCAGGATTAATTAACATGCGTCCACGTACCATTAGGCCAACTGACGCCTACATTAGAGTACCTTACGATGATCATAATATCACAGCTCGAACCTATCTAAACACGACGAATAGGATTATCACGAAAATAGCCTTTACTCGTCATAAACAAATGGAGTGAAGGTTTTTAATGACAACTCGAAGATTCAACTGTCCTACCAAAATTCTAAATGCGTCTTGATAGATCCCTCGCAAACAAAAGAAAACAGGTTCAAAGTCCTTTTAGAGTTATAAAAACTTCCTACAAAGACGATTTTTTACCTAATTTTAGTGACAGAGATCTACGTTCAGGGCGAGGTATTAACCCAGTGGGAGGGGGGGGGGGGGGGGGGGGGGTGGAGACCCCACAAAAATGAAGAATTTCATTGAATAAATATCAAATTTTTAGATACATATGGTAGGCACTGGAAAGTACATTCATTGGTTTTGCCCACATTTTCTGTATGCTTATTTCACTAAAACCTTTGTGGATTGATTTTATATAAAAATTTTTAAAGTATGTCAGGTAAGTAGTGTAGAGTATTTTAACCTAATTAGAGGAGGATATATATGTAAAATATACAAATTGGTATAATTTGTGATGCTATATTGCTTGCTAATGCCATGGAGATTTTTAATTTTCGTTACCATTATTCATTTCCCTGAAGCAAACATAATTCAAGTTTTTTCAGAACAGAGTTATCATGTGTAGTGTAAAGAACAATAAATTTGACTGGCTATTTTTTTTTAGATCAAGCGAGAGGGGACCCTTTGTGGTCATATGAAATAATAACGTAACTGAGAGTATTCCAGTAGAGTTGTGAGGTAACCTCTCCTTATATCACGCAAAATAAAGCTGCAGGTAAGAACGAATCACAGGACTTCATGTATCGAGGTTTCACTTCCTTGCGAGCTTAACATAAAATTTGGTAAGTAGATCCCGATTATATCTCTTTCCACTTGTCCAATCGAATAGTGGATGAATAGAAAATGTGTGCGGACGAGGAATAATTTTGAAAAATCCTGAAAAACTTCCTCACCATCAGTTTCCCTCTGAACTGGTCGAACCATGTCAGTTAATATCTGATTAAGGTATATCGCTAATTTTTGGCGATGAATAGGTTGAAGCAAATGAGCCTCTCCTACATGTACTGAGTCCCGCTGCGGGTAGAGACACCTCGCTTACCCCCCCCCACATGTCCTAGTACATAATCCGCTATCACCAGAGAAAGGATTCATTTTTTTTCGAAACATTAACAAAAAAGCGCATACAGTCTGCTGAGAAATGAAGAGGAGAATTTTAAATGAAAAATTTAAGCTGCAAAGTATGACACAGAAACATGTGAATCAATAAAGAAAATACCAGTGATGCATTTTCCTACATAGCAGGGGATACCTGAGGTGAGTAAATTGTTTGTAAAATGTGTAATTCCTACCCTTGTTTTCTTAATTTTTCCCCCTCAAAACCCTCCATTTTCCCGCTATAATAAACTCTGGCCTTCACAACAAAATGTTCTGAGGAGGCACGTTGCGCCCATGAATTTTCAAAAAACTATTAGTGATAGCTGAGCCAGTAAATGTGGTAGCTCAGTGGAGTATGAGCGCGCATAAACATAAATTTAAAAAAAACAATACTATAGTTAACAAACTACTATCTACATGTTAAGTTATAAGCTAAGATACCCCATTAAAAAATTCTGTGACACTTTTTTTCGAATTGGTATGTTAGCAAATCCACAAAAAAACTCAGATATCATGCACCACATCAAAATTATTGTTAGTATGACCAATTATTTATCATATATTTAACAATATGAAACTAGCGGGTCAAAAATTTCCATAACTCAAGTTTGATGACGGACGCGGGTGGGGCAGAGAATTAGAATTAGTATCCTTGACAACAAAGCGAGCATGAGTACTATACATCTGAGAGTGACAAGTGCTGCTGAGACGACACCTCGTAAACCAATGGCAAGGACATAAGGTACTTTATCTTCACATGATGCGAGTTACGTGATAGTTATCTTAACAGCATATACTCTCACACTTATACCACTTACACTTGCCATATTGAGTTCACGAGACAAATAATTTTGTGAATATACGTCGTATCGAAACGTGTGATCCTACTCATCGTTATATGTTTTATGGAGGAACAGCTGAATCTAGACTTCAGATACGCGGAAATAAGTGCTGCGTTGGACTTTCGTGTGGCAAGCGAGGAGCTGTTCCACGGGTTGGGCCTCGCTAGATTAAGTGTTTAAATATACCTCAATGTTTTGTAATTGTTTGTATAAGTCCATTTGCTTGTATAAATGACCAGATATAGATATTAACTTTATAATTCTGTGTTTTTCATTTGGGGTTTTTTTTTTTTTTTTTTTTTTTTTTTTTTTTTTTTTTGTTTTTTTTTTTAAACCTCCCCCTTAAGTTCTGTCCGCGTTGGTTTGAAAACGGGACCGCCGGCCAAAGAAAATAATATTGGACTCAATGCTTATGATGAGGCTTTAAATGTGACATAAAGAATTTCCTTTTCCAAATCTCGCCTACATTACGATTTCCTGAAATTCGCATACCGTTCACCGCTCAGGGTGGTGTAAGTTTCAAAAGCCAGATTCATTTCCTATCATCTGTAACGTCAGTAGAAAGCTTACCATCATCAGAACAAAAGTATCCTCTATTCGTGGAGCGTGAATTCCTAGCTATCATGGTTCTCCTTCTCACGAAAACTAACAACGCTTACATCTTTGTTGTAGGTGCCGCATTTCACTCTCGAGACGGACCAACGAGCCTTGGGTTACTTACAATGACTGCTAGTTTTTACTAACACAAAGGCAACTAGAGCCAGTCGGCATTGCAGCCATATGACTATTCCATCATAGCTATAAAGGGAATCTTCAACGTGTTGCCGACGTGTTTTGTTCTCGAAGCTTCAAAGACACTCCTTCTTCCATGGAACCCACAAGCTCAATTTATTAACATTATGCTGAACAGCCATGGCTACAATCACATTGCCCCGCGCTGAATGGATTTTTCTATTCAATAACAGTGTATTGTAATCATATTACAGATTGTCTTAGTTATTTCCAAGTTATACTACAACAACGCCCGTCTCCCGCACATACACACGATGATGCTGTTGGGAAAAAAAAATCACTTCAAGACATGTGATGTTAATGCCTACTTGATCAGAACATTTTATAGACACAGCATACCAATCTAACATTTCGATTGATCATTTCTACAACAAAAAGTTTGTCAAGAAAAAAAGTTGGCTACAAAAATTCTTCCAGCTTTATCTCTCAAAACGAGGACAGTTTTCAAAATTTTTACTCCTCACTCAGTTAAACTTTCAATGACGTTTTGTTTGGTTTCATCAAAGGGACATAACAAATTAAATGAAACCCATAACTCCAGAATCTCAAGGATCTTATCATATTCATGCTATAACTGAACTTTTTTAACGTAGAACTTTGCTTCAAAAGTTCCCCGAACTTAACGAATTTGTGTCAACTCCATAAATTATAAGGAACAACAATCCATGGACACAAGTGAGCTCATTATGATTATTTCTTCTACGACGAACACTTCACAAGCACTATGGGATTGATGCGCGCGAAATAGAACTTGTGTCTATTTGGAACAATAAAATTTTTCCTTTACAGATTGAAAACATAAGACTTATTCTAACTTCAAATTCAAAAGTCTGACTTTTAATAACACACAAAAGCATCAGTACATATGACAATTATGTGTTAATTATATTTGACTGACTTTGTTTCGCTGATTATAAAATTAATTTTTGTGAATACCATTGTGTCATATTTATGTGTAATGATACAATATGACAACACAACAGATCACCAAAAGAACAATCTATACTTATATGTAGACAATATGCAGCAGATCAAACACTTATTGTACTGTGTTATTTATTTCACTGCCAATAAATATCCTTTTCTTTAATTTTCACATCTGATTTATTTTCCATGCACTTATGCATTAGTGTTGAGTTTAAATAACATTTAATTGCCTAAAAGTGTCCATGACTAACGAACAGTAAGTTTTTTTCTTTTGACTTACGAACGGTGGAGAATGCAATGGTAATTTTTTGCATACTAGTACATGTTAAGAGTGATTGACATGACTGTCTTGCTTATATGGAACCTCATCTTTTGTACACCATTGATTTGAGCAGTTTCTGAAAGACAATTGGTTTTTCTGCAGTGTGTTGTAGTAAAAATACTCCGTGCGATGACACCACCCTCTCCAAATTTCTTTTCCATTCAACTAACAAAGAGCAAGTTAACGTAAGGGGTCCTTCTCGCCATGGCAATACTAACTAATAATTTGAAAAATAAAAAGAGGTAAGAAAAAACACACCTGAGCTAAAAGAATTGGACAATGCCTATGATTTCTCAACTACCACGGTTTGAAAAAAGGTTACCCATCCCCTAAATCCGTATACACGCTTCCAGCCCTAATAGTTAGTGGAGGGGTAGTAACTAAAAATAAACTCCCAAAGGTTTTCAGTTTATGCACTATGCAATGGGCCTTGCCTACCTGTTCGCCATTAGTGGTACAAGATTTGAATTCTTCAAACACCTAAAAGCATATTGAGCGTCCCCATGCCTCAAAGACACGCCCGTAGCGTGCGTTTCGGCAAAAACAAAAGAAAAAAAAAAATACCAACTCTAGTTCAACTACTCTCCAGCGTCCTTGAAAACGGAAAAGAGAGAGGGAGGATTGTAAGGACAAAAATCTAAGAGCCTAAACGTATGCATTGGCGAACTGAAAGTGTAAAAGAATTGAGTGGCAGGGTATAACATCGAACAATCAAGTGAAGAACTAAAACTTATGAATCAATGTAATAGACATTCTATAGAAAGAATACTAAAAAGAACAAGGACAGAAAAACCGATAATATTGTCTCTTGTTTTAGAATACCCTATTAACTTCTTATAAATCGGTTTATCGTAAACTTTGACTTATAAGTAGGGTGTTCTTCCTGCGAATCTACCCAGAAAGAGAACAACAGCCGTCAGACAAATCACCAATGCAATCTAGATGAAGCAACTTTAATAAAAACCATACTGTCTATCAGAATAACACCACGAGACACTGAGTCTCCTGATTTATAATCACTTTCACCATCCACATCTCTTTGACATCGTCTTCATTCAAAATTGACTGAGTTTGTCAGCATCTCTAAAAACAAAAATCAGCGACTACCAGACCACGACGGACACACTCCTAAATAGTCCCATCACAATTCTGAAAAGTATAAATTTCAAGACGCTAATGTGAAAACAAGTCCAAATCGCGCGCGCGCGCTTACCTCTTTTATTATGGCACTACACGCGTTAGGAAGGGAGAAGCGGCGTAAACTTTTGAAGTTTTGCCAGCTAAAGCGAACAACATAGTCTCCTAAACACAATAATATGTCTAGAATCAGATCTGGCGAACTAAATGGACATAAACTATAACAATAAAATTGTTTGACTGGATTCTTCAACAAAAAAAAAAAGTGAGATCAAATAGGCGTAGTTTACAACCTGATTATGCTTATGTTAGTATAGAGATTAGAGGGAATCAAAACTAACTGCTTTTTTAGCGTGCCTACGCATAGTATCCATATTGAAAAATAATTTCCTACGAAGCAAGTTCAAACACAAGCAAAATTAGTGACTCGAATATTAGACTCTCTATTAGTCCAACTGTATCGTCAGCAGCTATCTAAGATTTGAGACCTACAGATGAGAGCACTGTTAACCTTTCTTAACAATTTGTAGTGATTTATTTCATTGATTGCGGTAAAGATGGAATAACTTTTTAATCAACATCAGTTATATAGACTGTAGCCACGCGGCGCCAAACCACAGAAATGGTGGCCATAACATTGTTAAAACCCAGTGTACAGAGAACATTCAGACCTTGTGTGGAAGAATTGTGACATACTAGGAACCCCTAGGACGACATGCGAATCTATAGCAGATCTATCTTACAAGAGGAAGCAAATCATCAAAACAAATCATTTTTGATTTTTTCTGAATAATAGAGCAACTCAACATTCCCTTATTAACTGTAAGAGACCAAAAGCACTGGCGCAGCCAATTGTTTATGAGCACTTAAACATTTCCATGAAGAAAAAGAAAACAGATCGCGAAATTCCATCTGAAAGATGCTCTCATGATGATGCTAATAGGTGACAGGGGAGTAAGGACTAGTGGAGAAGAAATAACCCCACTGGAATTATGAAAAAAGGGGCCCCAAAAAAGTCACCAGTAAAGTTCTACTTAAAAGCACTTACGTCGCTACAATTTTTGGTTAGCGCGCTATCCTTAAGTTACATACTAGACTCCACAATACATTGTTTTCTTAATATGCTATAGTGTTAAGAAAAACGTATTTTTGGTCTAGTGGTGGAATAATTAACAAGCAACCTGTAGGAGCCGAGCTTGTCTAGCTTCCTCCTGTTTTCAGGGTTATATCAACCCATATGCGAATTTAGCGGTCAAGATAAGCTCCCGCGAGCGTGACCAGAAAGTTGCGAGCAGCGCATGACCTCACAGCCTCTGGTTATGTCAATTTTCTCTATTTCAAAGCCTAAAAAAAACAAGAGTTTAAGCAGCTCTCCAGTATACACTGTATCTGAACAGGAGTTGCGCCAGTTTTTCTCTTCATCAGCCAAAAGTAACCTCACCACCCAGCCGCTTCCCCACCGAGTTTTCCTACAACCAAACCACTAGATGCTACAAGAATTCTAAGATACAACCAAAATCCTTCCTACGAGCTAATATCAAACCGACCGTAAACAAGTGTATTTTCAATCTACTCTACCCTATAGACTCAGGATAACTGTTGGGTGTGACATTCGAACACATGCGTACACCAGCTTCTTTCCCACATACGCTGCGACACCTTTCAATGCTGATATTAAAACTATAACTTTTATTACATAAACAGTGGGGATAAAAAGATTACAACAATCTCTAAAACATTAACGATATTAAGATCTATCTTGGGAACAGATGTCCCTTCCATCCGTGTATTTAACATTTTTGGTAATAAAACCTACATTTTCACTTTTAAGTTTTAAACATTCCCTTCCCTAAAAGAGATTTGCAGGGACACGAAATTAAAATTGTACAATAAATATCCTAACTTTACAAATCAGTCCTTTGTTTTATTTATTCAATTTTTAGTGAGTAAAAATCTGCTGTTAGTTTAACGATTAATCACTACATTTGCATTACCACTAGGACACTAATCCCCCATATAAATCTAACATCACAAACCACTTAGAGTACATCACCCAAAATAACATCGCAGCATGAGAATCGTAGGTTGTAGCCAGCCAGGTACCCCTGAGGGGGAACATCACTCAATCACTATTAACCCAAGGACTTGCATAGGTGACACTCACTCTGTAGACAACGTACTAACACACTATATCTTTTCTATTAACATCACAACCCACCACAATATTGCGGGGTATTCCCCCCCGTCCGGATTTTGTTTAAATTACTTGTAACTCCACCATAAGAGATCAGGTATCCCTCCATAGTAATAAAATTTATACATTATGAAAGAATATCGAGAGTTGACCCGCTTTCTCTGAGCGCGCGGAGCGCATACAAGCCCATCTCCCACAATAATTAAACATTTACACAGAACAACACATTTGTTTAATTCTGCGTCTCTAGAGACTTTCACCGAAGTAAAAATATAAATTGGTCTGCTAAGCGCCACACAGAACTGCGTTCGCCAAGCGACCTTTGGCCAAATTTAGAACAGCTCGCTCAGCTCTATCAGCACGGCCCCCACCAAAACCCATGAGGGAGAGAGTGTGCACGGACGGGGGCAACATTCTCCTGATTCCAAAGAGATCTTAATGTGACATCCAAGACTACGCGATAAAAATTCTTATTCCACAATAGATTAAGATAATGGCGCGTCTAGAAGAACAGAGACGGAAACTAGAAGCGGATAAGCGCGAACTTCAGCCAACATTAACAATTCTTCTGGAGGCGATAAGAATTAAGCAGCAAAGAAATAAGAATACAACTCTAGAATGATGCTAGCTGAAGCTAGACAAACTAAGAGCCGCTGCAGCAGGTCCAGCGCACTGACCATCAAGTAGCGGCAACAACACAGAAAAAATCATGACGTCAACATTATGCCAATCATATCCGATGAACCGTCCACCATTCTCTCTAAAAATCAGATCTTTCTCCTCAAAATCATCCACCACTGCCACAGCGCATATAGAAACCAAACGCACAGACTTATACACACACCCCCCTGACAACAACAAAAAACATAGTAATAGATTACAACGGAAACCCGTTCTAACAAAACGCCCATTGAGAAGGCTAATGGCGGACTAACAAAAATGGTAGGAGATCAATGTAGCCACCAACTACAGTCAAACTCTTTGCGCGACCGTCCCCCGGCACACGCGATAGGGTGAGATGCGTGGATCTTCGAAGTCATCACCCGAGCCCGCGCCTTAACACAACCTGTCCCAAAGCGTGAGCGCGCGAGAGACTCTGATCTCTACCCCATACTCCAATCTTGGAGACTCCTGTGTCTGACCCAGAGCCGTTTGTGCGCCCTAGAAAATTCTCCCCGCCTCATCTGCGGTAGCTTCTAAACCACCCATAGACCAACTGCCGCTATATTGGACTAGGGGCGGGAGGCGGAGGAGGAGGGAGGGAGCTAAGTCTCGTAACCCCAATTTTTTCGAGATCAGCTCATGTCAAACAGCCGAAACTAATATTTTGTGATAACACCGTTAGCGTTAACTACAAGTAGTTCTCCTCTCGACAACTCCGTTTACACGTTTCAATCAACACCCATTTCAGCATAAAATATTGAATGCTGTTTAATTGTCCAGTAACCTATATATGTGATTCCTAGAGCCAATAAAAACCATCCTGCTGGGGGGGGGGGGGGGGGGAGCAGGGGGGGGGGGGGAGGTGGGGGGTACTAGGTCTTGGTCAAGAAAGTATCTAACCTTTTGGCCATGGAAAAATACAATCACTCACTCCTGGAATGTCCTGAAAACCGACCTAATCGTCCATTCAATGGGGGGGTGGGGTAGTAATCTCACTTGTGGGACGTACACGTGGGGCACTTCTCTAACCACTGGGGGGGGGGGGCCAATTTACCTCCCGGACTGACTACCCTCCAATCTTTGAATCCACTTTACGGATAGGCCACCAATTGTTTTCGCCAGTCTCAGCTCACCCTTCGCACCTAATGTACGGCCGTTAGTGCCCTCTGTCCTAAAGAACCAAACACAACATTAACTCTTACTAAGAGTACAACAAATCGGGTCCCGTATCAAGCGGTAACATTTTCAGCTTGGGGAAACATCACATAAAATTTGCAAGGAGCATGTCAGTAAGTAGGGAGCCTGACGAAATCAGAGGAGTTTTTTGTTTGGCCAAGAAAGTCTGAATGAGATGCGAAGAAATGTGCGGGTGCATTTGTCCGAATGCAGCTGCCAATTTCCCGATTGTCTACAGGTCCGAATTTAGCCCACATCTCCGCAAGTTCTCAAGTCCTCCGTCATAAGGATTGTAGTTTTCTTCTGAACCGTGGCTATATCCTACTCTCGTGTGTAAGTTCTTTGGATGGTGATACGAACGGTTCAGCATGACCAAAAGTCGCACTTCGAGAATAGGACGCACTGTCGTGTTCGGCTTGTTATGATCTGGTCTGACCGGAACGTGGCACGCTATGCACACCGATGTGCGGGCCCATACTTAAATGAAACGGGTTGGTAACCACTCCTTAATTTGTTGTAATGCCTCCATGGCTTCAATCAATCGCACAAAAGCTTGTTTGAATCTTTCGAATTGTTTCTCTACTTGGGTAGCACCGAGCTTTTTGGCAAAATTTGAATGCAATACCGCTGTTCAAAAAACGTTCGTTCATTTCGTGACAAATAAAAATCTGACGGCTTTGTTACTGACCACAGTCTCGCGCTTACAACTAATTGCAGACGACTGACACTGTCTTTGGAGGGAAAAATTCATGCATGCGCAGGAAGGTCTTCTCCACAGTATCCCCCAGAGAAACCTCCTGCTTATAACATTTTTTTCTTCCCCCGAAAAAAAAAGTCGATACTTTTTTGACCAGACAAACGTAAACACAAACACCAGGTACACATATGGATATCCATCTACTATATAACCCCATTAACTAACAACACCATAAGCCAGAACACATATAGTATAATATACTCTCACTATATATATATCCGGCTATACGTGAGTCCACCCCAGTACGACAAAAACTGAATTACAGCACTGGTCCCACGACCCAAGGTGCAGATAAAAGATCAAAGAACAAAAATCAACAGCAGTCTAAACAAAAGCTGTAAACGGACAACCTATCACATACGGACTCAAATAAAAGGTCACAGGAAGGAAAAGTAACTCTCGAGGAGGGGAACTGGTCAAACCCAGCTCCCCCAACGTCTTAACAGCCGTGGACGCTATGGTAAGTGAAACAAGGTCACACCCCCCACCCCCCCTCTAACCCACTTCATTCCCTACGGCAGTAAATAATGCGAAGCGACCCAATCTTACGCTTTTTATATATATGTGCTCTTTAATAACCAAACCAGTCACATGTTTTAATTTACGAAACATTTTTCAAGATCCCACATAAAATCACTACTTTTGGAATAGCGAATTATATTAAAGACACCCCCAGAGGTAACCCTAAAAAACAATACAACCACACAACAATAAACACACAAAAAAAATAGACAGACACCAAAACTACCAAACTACAGATACGCCCCATCTAGTATAGAAGAAAACAAAAAACAAGCTACAAGGGGTTCACAACTAAACAACAAAAAGACGCACAAAAGGATCAAGTAGCTGACTAAGGAGGTCATTTGGCACTGCAGTATCATTGTTAAGGCCTATGCTCCTTGGGGAGCTGACAGGTAACGTGACAATGATTTCTGTACGTTTTAAAGTCAATTACAGTCATTATCTTAACAAAAAAAAATAATTCAAATGTATATTGCCAAAAGACGTTTATCTGTAACAACTCTGTGATTATACACTACGCTTACTGTCATAACCACCGGAAGCGGTAACTTGAATAATGCTAATCCCTCATTTCGTAAGAAATGTTTCCTTACACAGAAAACAACCGAGTCCAAGTTACATACACATACGAGCAAGAAATAATAAATCAATAGACATAGGTGGAACCCGTGGCTAGAGTTTACAATACCTTCAACGTTCATCAGACAACCAAGTTAATGGGCTAAAATTGGCAGTATAGACTGAGTTGCCTTGGTTATATTCCGCTCCGTTATTGAAATGGTTTATGATTTAGGGGTATAAGGATAAAGCAAAAAAAGGGGCAAATGCTAAAATTACAGATTATGTCATTTGCGGAATTTTAGATTAAAAACCATTGATTCAAAAATTGGCTTTAATCTTATCTATAAGCAGAAAGTTATGTAGTGAGTTATATGCAGGCAAATGCGACACATTTGTGATTTAGCGTAATAAGATCATAGCTCACGAAATTAGTGTATTTTAGGTGCAAACCCCCTCATTCGCGAGCATTTTTATCATTTGATACACACCTTACTGTTGTTGCACAATATGCAGAAGCATGGAATGGTTGTGGGGAGTTTTGACTCATTAAATATCTGTCATGGAAAAGTGGATCTACCAGGATTATATCGCTTTTAAACAAATAAATCTTGAAGTAGATAACAATTTTGTTTTTTGTTATGTTTACGTTTTGGATCAAAGTGATAATTAACACTAGAACAGAACTTGTTGGTTGTGGGTGTTTGTAAGATACAAGTATACCTTTGAGGTTACATACAGATATAGATAGTTGATTATTATGTTTTAAAATTAAATAAACAAGTTCTAGTGTATAATGGAATATACTTGATAACAGACTTGATTTGGAGCGATCTTTTATTGTGTGCGTCCGGTATTTAGATTGTGGAGGTCTGGTAATGCAGTTTGGATTAGGCATAACCAGTATGACCATTGGATCCTTACAATGTTTAGGTAAAAAAAGCTTAAATAATCTGATTCCGAAAATGTATGTACGGGGTATGAACTACAATAAGATCAATATTATTAAACGAGACCCTCATCCTGTTACATTACGTTGCCTTGGGGTTTTGAAATACTCTTGGTATCTAAGGGGCATACATCTAAGAAACGCGAGAAAAAAAATACAGGAACTACATACTATGACAGGTACCTGCCCACCTAAAACCCAAGCGAGTCCCTAGCAAGATAGAACAAAACTCTACATCCGCTGACAGAGACCAAATTAAAAGCGTAAGAACTGTCCTACTGCACTCTTGAGCATGTCGTACAAAAACATACACGCTTGCACGAGGTATGTATACAAGGCCGAACAGGGCTACAACTTAGATAAATGTTAAACGAAATAAAAAAAAAAAAGAAAACAACAACAAAAAAATAATACGTATAAAATGCTTGGAGCTTGAAAAAAAAAGAGTTATAAAAATGAAAAAATAGGTGGCGAAGCGCTTGTCCAGGATAAAGATACAATAGTCATAAGAGAAGCGCATATAAAGAAGAGTGAAGCTTGAATGAATAATGAGTAATAAAATGTGAAGGGTTTGTAGAATGAACTGACGCACTGAAAGTCAGGTCGCTAAGCCAAAATGTGTAAAAGAGGTAAAGATGGAGAAATAAATTATAATATGAATGATTAAATCGGATTCCCTGCATATACGCACAGGGACTATGGAATCTTCTTGAAAAGACAAATATGCCGAGTGTAACAAGAAAGTCAGATGGAGTCTGACACCGCCTGCGTTTAAGTTTTGTTAGTTGGGGAGAGGAACAGGATTTGATGGTTTTTTAGGTTTTGTTAGTTTTTAGTAGGAAGGATGGGGATAGGAGTGTGGAAGCATAACTTATGACACATAGACACACCCCAAACAAAATAAAAATCTTAAAAAATTTTTGGGGTGTTTATCAGACTGTAAGTGTCTTGAGAGGGTATATTCCATGCGTAAAATCTATTGTTTGATTTTTCAGGGGGAATTACTACATGAAATCAGGATTCTTAAAATTAACTATTTATTTTTTAACAGAACTGGATGAACATTAAATAATTTAAAGTACGTCTCTATAGAAGGATAGTACTTTATCTTATAACATTTAGTAGAAAATGCAACAAAAAACAAAAATCTTACTAGCTTAAAAAAAAAGAAATAAAATCTTTTACCCTTAAACTAAAAAATTCGAAAAAAAAAAAACAAAAAACTGAGAAAAGTATCAAACAAGTGTCCCATTAAACATAATGACAACACTTTGAAGGTTTGAGGAAAAAAAAAAGAGGGTAGGAGATAGCAGCGAAGCAAAGTGCCAGTCTGATTTTCACAGAATACCTCCCGAGATACTGATCAAAAAGAAGGTACTACAAAACCAAAACAAAGAGAACAACAGAATAACAAAACAAAACGGAAAGCAAACCAAAAAAAATCTCAATCGATAGGAAGTCTCACGACCAAAAAAAAAACGATGAAAAAAATAAAGTCCTTAGTGATAAGGGGAGAATTATCAAAGGGGGAAAGTAAGGATTGCGATAATTCCACTAAGGGGCGGAAAAGAGAAAAAAGAAAAAAAACGGGGAAACGAAAGACAAGAGGATAAAAAAAAAAAAAAAGAAAAAAAAATAGAATAAAAGGAAAGAGGGAAAAGCATTAAAAAACAAATACTGAAATAATCTAGGGGATCGAGACACATGAAAAAAAAAAACGAAAAAAAAACAGCTGCGAAAAACACAAGCAGAATACTTCATAGAATAAATTAGTTTTTTAATATAATACCAGAGAAGAACAAAACCGAGACCGGAAACCAATCCAACCTTTCTACCCCCATGGATACCAATGCTATACACCTTATTATTTCGCTGTAAAATTTTTCACTCCTTCATTTACACTAACTTTTATACAGTATTTAGGGGGGGTAGTAAAAGGTCGGGGGACGAGGACTAGGGGAAAAGCAATGGGGAAGGGACCATTGAACTTGAAAACAGGAGATAATGGCCGAGAGACATGTAAAAAAAAAAAAAAATGCGTCACCTAGTAGCTTTTATTTAAAAATATTCTATTTTTATCGTCTTGCTTTACGCTTCGCTTTAGGCATATTTTTTTAGATATTACACGCTTCATACCACCTCACTTTTTTTATATTTATTAGACACCGGTAGGCGCCTTTTAATTCTAAAAAATTCTTAACATACATTCCCAAAAAAAAAAACTAGTAAAAAACCCTTTTTATTTTTTATATCGTATATATACGCAATACCCCTCAATAATCCAAAAATGGTATGAAAAAATGCTCTACATTCCTAGCATCTCATTATACATCTTTCTCTTTTTTGTATTTTATAACTTTATTTATTGTCTGTGATATATTTACATGGTATTTCTCAACTAATTCTGTATTTTTACAAAACTGACTAAATTACTGAGCTATAATCTTCTCTCTACCCTTATTATTTTCTATTATTTTTAATTTTAATATTTACACCCTCTTAAATTTTTTTTTTTAACCAATACTTATTTTTTTATTTCTTCTTTAATCTTCCTAAATAATACTGTCAAGTCTATAAACTATAGCATCTATTGTCTCTCCAGATAACTCATAAGTCTGCAATATCTACGGATAACCAAAACAGAATCCTTGAATTTAATAGAGGACATCAAAGACTAAAAAATTTTTTCCAGCATCTAAAACTAGTCAGACTCTAATTGTACTCGATCACTCCGCAAACTGCAATTACTAAACCAAAACAGTCTTATGATTACATAGGCTACACAATCTAGTCTGCTATTTCCATACTAACAGCTCCACACCTCTCACGTCCTACAACCATCACCTAATCTAACACGTGCGACAATACTAAGTAGATTACACGTAGACCAAGAACAAGACTTCTCGCTGCATATCTTCCCTATCATCATAAACAGACACAAGAACGATATATTCGCGAAAGAACCTCGATAATTACAATATAGCGGAGAGCGTTTACAGAGGTATATCTGATAATTCATTTACCCAAGCTTGAGTCTATACAGCACTTCTGCGTAGCAAGGCTGGCGTGCGTGCCATAGGTTGACACATGTAATCTCTCATTTACTGGCGGAGGGGGGGGGAGGGGGGGGGGGGGGGGGGGTAAATTTTTCTCATGATATTCACAGAAGAGAATGTACTTCTATGTACTCTCTAAATGCTATTCATGTATATATAGGAAACTATACTTCCTGACTTTTAAATGATTAGAAAAACTCTGTGATCCATGTCTTTTCAGTTTTATAACTTCCAGAAAGCGAATATTTTGAGCGCAAGTAGACACCATCTCCAGCTCTCCTCCCCTTCTCCCCTCAGACGACTCCTCATTATAAGCGCTAATAAATCTACATACTGATCCATGTTAGTCTAACATTCTCATATTACTAAGTCAATGAGCCCACTATAGAGCCAGACAACACTGACAGTACAACGTCTTCATCTGAAAAATCATATCAATATAGAAACTAGGCGTGGCTATGGAGTGTACACATACTACCATTTAGCTCTTCTATTTGTTTGTTTATCTCCTCCTTCTAGTTAACAGGTGTCATTTGTCTAGTCCTCAAAAATACACCTCTGGAGGAGCGAATCTCATGTCTGTCATCATAAAGAGAGTCAAACCCTTATCGCTAAGAACTGGCGATAAGCTCGGGACGAGCAGTGACAGCATGAAGTAAGATATCCTTGTACACAAAGACCCGAGCGCCTATAACTCATCGCTTATTTCCCCCCATCACTAGAATCTCTTGGCCGTTCTTCGTAAACGCGCGTAGAAAAAATGGTTATAAACCTGAGCCCTCATGCAGGAGTTGATAGTCGCGTTTCACAACCTAAAACTCCAAGACCAGAACGCCGAACACGTTTCATTAAAGAATGAGTCCTAATTAATCAACATTCTAGCGTATTAACCATTTCTGTCATAAGACCCAATTGCGTGAGAAGAGACAATGAGAAACACTAGTCACTGAAAAATGATGAGAAGTGTGCACTAACACATAACTCAGCATAGTCCACAAAGAGACGTCAACAATATAAATACAGCAGTATGCTGGACTAAAGCTTGTATCTTATACAGAGAATATATTCCTTACTTATATCTAGAGCACGAGCTGAGTGATAATTTTTTTTCTTTTGATTTCTCCTAAAAGTGTAGGAAATAACTAGAGATTACATAAATTATTTATCATATAATAAAACTGCATCACAACTATATATTCAGAGCTAAATCATCCATGACTAAACTTACCAAATCCATTACATTCCATCTTTTCAACATTCACCCTTTCAAGTCACAAAGCAGCTAGGTTATAGTGAGTAATGACTCACAGGACTCCAAATAAATAATGCGAGAACGCTGCGACACATTGTGCGTAATATGAGCTAATTAATCTGTGTACACCAATCTTCTTATAATCAGTATTTAATAAACAGAGACTAATGTTTTTCCTTGTGCGAGTATTTTTCATATAATATTCATACCAGTTATTACATCTCAGCGAGATTAGTGTGTTGCGTTTATGATCGCGAGTTCTCTCTCTCTCTAATATATATTTTTCGAGATCATACAACACGTATATATCAAGGCTCCATACAACTAATTTGTCTCTGATCACCAGTTAACTCCTCGTCTTACACACCTGGGACACTAGCTTCTGCAACCATTTTCTGCAGAAAATTCTATTTCAGTATCAATTGCGTCAGCTACTATACAAACTGGAGTGATACCAAGAGCTCAAATAAATAAACCCTCTACTGCTACCAAACATACGGAAATCAATCGTTATACATACCAGACACGCCAAATTGCGCCAACTGAAATTTGACTCCGCTGAATACACTACTTGCGACTACGAACCGCACAGCGTCTCCCCCATTTGATTGCTGACAGATCTGCAGCCGTGCTCCAGGGGAGTAAGTAGAGTTAAAATCCACTATACTATATAAACTCTGGGATCTATTCAAGTCTCCAAAATCTCTATAGAGAGGTGCGAGTTGAGTTCTACCCTTCCCTACGCATGTCCTGAGCATTCCCTACCTCAGTAACCATTTAG
This sequence comes from Oreohelix idahoensis, assembly GCA_024509875.1. Taxonomy (NCBI): domain Eukaryota; kingdom Metazoa; phylum Mollusca; class Gastropoda; order Stylommatophora; family Oreohelicidae; genus Oreohelix; species Oreohelix idahoensis. The sequence goes on from JAMPIV010002322.1 coordinate 287,207, forward strand.
ACTACAGATGGGTTTCACAATATGCTGGGTGTCATGCTATTGATTTTGATAATAAATGAGATCAGAAGAAAAATAAAATATAGCACACATCTGCTATTGATATAAGCGACCACATAAATCATCCAACACCATATCCTCACACAAGCTAACACAAAAATATATATATACATCAAGAAACAAGATAAAGCCAGACAAGAATTAGAATCTCTTGAGCGTCGCATTCCAAGGAAAAGGAACAAGCTAGACTGGATCTCTAACCAACCAGAAACATCATAAACACCATAGAACAATCTGAGCGGAAAGGATGAAATGAAATATGCAAGAAACATAAGTGATAAGAGTCCCCATGGACTAAAGCAATCTAATAGCGTCACTAACACAGAGTACACGTCAGCTTAAGAACGCACCACGCGCGGAAGATTAAATGAGCCATAAAACATCACGCGCCTACAACAAAAGGAAATTTCCTAGACGACTCGTATCTCGACAATACGCATAGAAGACGCGCCAGCAACGCGCACTGCTGAGTACACATAGAGACGCAACACCAAAAGCTAACATAGAAACTAACAATCACCAAATATACTAAATATCATCAGCGAGATAACTAAAACGTAGGGATGTAAAACATTACTATTTTTCTACGTCTAAAGAAAGCTATTACAAACAGCAAGATAAATCTCAATCACAGACAACAGATGGTACAGAAACAAGACACTAACGTAAGTTCAAGCAGGCACACAACTTACTAAAATCTTGCGAAGCGTTAAAGACACCACAATCTGAACACATGCAACCACCAGACATCCGCCATTACAATTGAATCGTTCTAACTAGAGCCACTGAGAGCGCCCTCGACGACTCTGACAAAGTCAGAATCCTCTACAGATGTCAACAACTACCGCACCATAATCCACGAAGAAGAAAGAGAATCCATCACCTGCAATCCAAAAACGTGGCGCAATACAATCACACCATCGAAACAGCTCCTCTGGCCTCTATAGAATACAACTTCCAATCCGCAGAGATAGCGGCAGACCTTAATTAACAACTGTCGACCATGTAACCTTGAGCTAAAAGCAGCATCAACTAAATCTAAGAAATCTCATACCGCAAGCCACAATCATGAGACTACCACAAGAGTCAGTCAATGTAACAAATCATATGGGCGACAACACCAATCAGACAGTGTGAACAAAAGGAGAGAACATGCGAGCGAAAATGAATTCGTCCACACAAATTTATGCCTCAATGCTCAAGAGAAATCTGGATGACAGTCGTACAGAGCTGCAAAATACACACTGAATACCTTGTGCGCAAAACAACCTTTCTTTCTGATCTCTCTGCCCCTCTCTCTCATTTTCCCTTAAAAGTCATCATTATCTTGTCGACTGAATTTTCCAATTTGAAAATTCTCGTAATAATCCCTCCTATCTAAACAAATCTCTGGGTTACTTAAGTAATTTGTGAACATTAATATATTTTTTGGGCAAAACAATGTTAGCTCTAATCTTGAGCATCTCCTCCGTTTCATTTTACTACATATACACCTCTTTCAATCTAATCTACACACCTCTAACTCACCAAAATCAAAGCGCTGCAAAAATACCAATATTAATGAACGTTTACAAAAACATTCTACTTTTTATACTGTAGCTTAAACACATCAGACATGCATGAAACATATGTTACCTTCTAAGATCTATTTATTTATACAAATAGTTCAGCTGATAATCTCTTGCTAGCTCGACCACAAATAGTAAATTATCCGATGAAGGATGAAAATTATGGCTTCTCTAGACACAGCGTTGTAGAACATTTACGGCTTGATCCTTGACTTTCCCTTTCACGTGCTGCTGGAGAAGATTTTTACCAGATCTGTATTATCCCCAGGCTAATCAACAAAGCTGTTACTAATACACCCCATTACTAAATAGACAAGAACCAAGCATGAAACTTTCATTAATTTCCTGATTCTGTTAAATACAGCATTGATACAGCAAATACTGCGCTATCAATCATATATCTCTGAATCCAAATGCATATGTTTTATACACCGTACACGTTGTGCAACATAATAAACATTGGCAGTGTCTAGGTTCTTACAAAATCCGCCGAAGCATAAAGTTACGATCTGCCTTTTTTGGCTGATGCCCATAATAATGGCGAGTGACTGCTGAACCGACCAAATCGACGATGCATCACTGCGATGTGTTACTATCATTACTGCATCTGACAAAATTATCACGATGATTTCACTTTTAAACAACCTAATGAATAGCCTATGTCTGCGCTTTAATACCAAATACATTTGCAGATCGATCTCTTTCGACATCTACGTGGACCGTTCTCAGTAGACTCCAATCACGCGTGCCGAATCCCAGTATCCACCAGAACATATCCATAAGGAGCGAGTAACGCTTGACGTTAATTAAACCATCATTAACAAGTCAGCACATCTAGTCTAATTAAACCTCTTCTTAAGCACAAACTAGAATATCACTGACTCATGCGGACATTATATCGACTTTGTAACCCCTGTAACTACATAGTGAAATGTTACATGATTGTTCAATCCTTAATTAATACTATTCTCAGGTAATACCTAACCTTTCACAGATTCTATAAACTTAGTCTAATTCGCCTACTAACCAAAAATCACTTACGGAATTACTCGTACTATTCGCGACTCAAAGTAAATCCTGGACATATACTCTATTTTAGCTATCCATAATTACATCCGATCAATCTTAAATTTCATCATCAGAACACAGAGAGGAACCATTATTTCAATACTATTGAGATGGGATGATGACATATCTTTGCTATTGTCAATACTGAATGTAATAACGATGAACTTCTAATTAAATAGATGATTGTGCCAAGCCTCGGTCATGAGCACAAGTCACGACACACAAAAATTAGAGATAGCCATCTCGACCTGTCATCTTATCCGGGGTATGCTTGTCTTCCTAGACTTAGTCTAACAATGAAGAACTCGTAGTAGTTTGCAATTACACGGGAAATTTATTCTTTCATCAATGTTCAGTCACCCAACTCTGGTTACTTTTGAAAAGATAACATTCATGTATAGGTGGAGTGTCAACGGTGGTGGCTTTTTTACTTTTGAGCGGCAATTTGTAAGGTCTTGGGATCTGTGGGGCGGCGTGGGGAGTATATCGTCACACCTGGTATCTGGCTTGCGCACTAGGGATTCGCCAGACCTGAAGTAGCGCGAGAATAGTCACTCTAAATTCTTTGTCGGATTCCTATTACGTGTGAATGGGACTGCCCCACATAGTCGATGAACAGGTACTCATTAATGAACTAAAGGAGTACGGCTGTGCGACCTAACTCAGGGACCAGGAAACCCATTACAATTGCAAACAAAAAGCGGTATTGAGGACCAAATATACAGAGGGATCAGCGATAAAGTCAGTCTCAATGAGTTAATAACAACGAAACGATAATACCCATATAGGCATACCAGAAATGTAAAGTCCACGTAGCTATCATTGACAGATAACAAAGACCAGCGCAACATTTTATTTTTACCCAACGCGTTTTTACACATTAGTCTACTAAAGTTGGCCTCAATTTCGACAGAACATCTCTTCCCTGCGTAAAAGACAAGCAGTTGTAAATAAAAATACTAGCAAAGCATGTTCACTTGACACTCTTTTGAGCAGAAAAGTATCCGCAAGAGTAATCGTGAGACTATGCCCAAATCAAAAATCTGTCAAATATCAGTGATATTGTTAACAAAAGTCTTAGGAAAGTATACAGTAACTTTCGATAGACGAGGATAAACTCCTGTCACTCATAGAAAAAGTTATTAGTACTCGATGCACACTCTCTAGTCAAAGAAACATGACACACAACAATTTCGAGAAAACTTGACGATTAACATGGAGTAGCTTGGAGAAACGACTTCCAGTAGAATTCGCTACAAAAGCCATGGCGAGTCCATGTTCAAAAACTTGGACTAGCGCGAGTGTGATCCAATGGCTGCATAACATTGTCGGTTGGACTTCAGCATGCTGGGACCAAATCTGCCCCTTCCACCGAATGTGAGGAGTACATCAATCTGCCTTAATGCAATTGCATAGGAAATGCTACTAACAACGTCTGAATTATCGGGAGCTGTATAACATGAGGTCCCTCAACACAATCACATGTTGATCTTTAGAGCATAGATTGCATCGTTATAATACTTCAGTTGCCATCATTTAATCAGAGATCCCTACTATTGACTATTATCCCTGACACAACACATTCATAGCGGAGCTAACACAGTATCCAGCAATATACTGTGGTAGGTGCCTATTATTTCAATGGAAAATAGCAAAACATAGGATACACGAGTATTTCCATAGCAAGTTTAATCTGCTTGTACTGATATTGAGTCACTGTTTATCAACGTTACGCGTGAGTCTCTGGCTGACAACTCGCGTGCGTTGCGACCCATGTGTGCTTGCCTCGACGAGAATTAATAATGAGTGAACTTAGGAGAATGCTCCTCATCGTGAGTCGTACACCACAAATACCATTTCACTTTGGCCGTCGAAAACTGTCTAAGCTGGGCACTCACTTTTGATGAACAATGTACAACCTCCATCTCAACTGTGGTATTGATAAACTTCCATGTGATGACCTAAGTGTAGTTTTGTTATTACAAGCTGTTCAGCGGAAAGTATAATGATTCTTATCCTTAATACTGAGTAAGCATGTTGATATTCAATATAAACACGTCTTACAGGCTCGTGTGAATATAGGGACGAATGCTTGGGACACATTATCATCCTGCGGGATATTGGTATGAAGCTAGATTCATACATGTGACAGACTTTAAATGGCACAGATGTCAGACATTTTAAGAACAAATTGACCTATAAACAACATAGTCAGACGCCTGTTTAGAAGAACAGAAACAAAAAATCGGATCTTTGTGCTAATCGAGAGTTTCTAAATCCCAGTCTGTAATTCTGCGGAGACGACAGGATATTCAAAGACCTCAGGGGTCTCTCTTCGGGGTTCTCTCAGCCATTAACGTATTTAGGTGCATCGATGGGTTATGTCTAGGTACCACTGATAAAATGCTGGAAACAAGCAGTACAGACTCCCTACATATTACGATGTTGGGAGTTAGGATGAGTATGATGAAGCATGAGATTCTTATATTGACATAGGGTAACACAGATCAAGAAGTTGTAGAATCAATTGGGTGTTGACTCTCTGGAACATTAATAAGCAATTTGAAGCCTAACATGAAATTGGGCTAGCAGAGATCTAGCCTGTACATTAATTTTGAATGATATTTGTCGAAAAAGTGCATAATGGGACTCCTCAATATTGTTAGATTTGGACAATTATGAAAAAACACTGAGGCGATATTCTATGACAGATGTCCAAGCTTGCTCACGTCAGGGGGTCATTTATGTCCAATCATAACAAGCCTTTATTGCCACTTTAGCGTGTAGTTTTGGACAGAGTTGATCTTAGGGAGAGCTTCTGGATGTGAAGGACAGGAGTATGACAGGGATGCTCCCTGGGGACTCAAAACCACATCAATTTTAAGTCCATATAGGGCATGGTCGGTTGATACGCCAGACAACAGAGAGCATTTCCAAGAGGAATAAGATGGTACTACATTTTTCTACAATGGAAGAATCTGGAAATATGCAGATGACATTGCACTACTAGCACATTGTACATCAAACCCATCCATGAAAAAACGGATATAGTCTGGATTAAGTAATACACCATGCCACGGTGGGCTATGATACATCAATTTAAAGAAGCGTTCAGAGGTCCATGACGCTCTAATGTGAGCAATTCTGAGCCCATGAATCAGTAAGGAAATCAGCACACTAGTACAGGAGAACAGACCATCCTTACACATACCTAGGATGACATAGTAACACCAGGACGGCGAGGCAGGCAAAGACATCAACATCAGAATGCATAATTCAAGACACAGCTCTTCTTTACTTACCTAAACAACATCTGGAAGTCCTCTCAATACAGCACAACAACACAAAATTAGCTGGATTATATCAGAGCTGTGTGCTTTCTGTGCTTCTCCTATGGTCATGTGGAATCTTGCTGAGATTGTTACAGAGAAGGAAATATCGAAATTGTCCTCTTTTCACACAACATTGCCTAAGAAAAATTCACCGAATCTTTTGGCCGCACACAATATCTAACCAAGGTCTGCTTACTCGCAGCAAGCAAGAGGACATGCACACCATCATAGCTGGCAGACGCTGGAGCTGGGTTGGCCATGTCATCAGAAGAGACCCAGATGCCATCACAAGACCAGCTATGCTTTGGACCTCTGAAGGAAAGCGAAAGAGAGGCCGACCAAAAACAACTTGGCGGAGGACTGTGGAGGCTGAGATGCAAAGAATGAACCAGCGTTGGGGCACTGTACGAAGGATGGCCACCGACCGAGCAAAGTGGAATCAATTTGTTGTTGCCCTACAAGACGCCACTAGGCGTGATGGCCACTGACTGCTTTGACAGTTGGCGGCTAAGGATCAAAAAAGAAGAAGAATCACTGGGGTGTGATGCTACCAGGGTTTGAACCCACTCACTTTGCCAGAAGTATCAAACGCTCTAATAGTAGAACAAAGTCCGAAATAAAACTTGCCTCTTTTATGTAAGATTTGTAGAGTGTGAAGATGTACTTGACATTGTGGACAGACAATCACTTCAGAAATTGGTGAGACATTATAGAGTCCCCCTGAAGATCATTAACTTAATAAAGAAAACATGAAGACACGATGTGCAGAGCTGTTCAAAAAGGGAAAGTTTTTTACAGAAAAACTATTTGAGATAAGAGATGAAGTGTGACAGGGATGCCTTCTGTCACCATTTCTCTTCCTATTGGCAATATAATGAATTATGAAAACATTGACCTCAACCAACAACTTTAGTCAACAGAAATGGTATCCAGTGACTAAACAACTTGATAATGTTGATTAATCGGATGGCCTGGCTCTCCTGTCCCATAGCCATAATCAGATGCAAGACAATGAAAGTGCTTGGTGTGAGTTTACAGCAAGTAGGTTTAAATATACATAGGGAGAAAAGAAAGATAATGATATAATAAATGCAACAAATGATAACAGTATTGCAATTAAAGAAACGCCCTTCAAGATCATACATATACCTTGGCAGCAACGTAGACCAAGTGGGATGGACTGACAGTGATATCAAAATACTTACTTACTTAGTCATTCCTCTTCTACCGTGAGGTGTCGAGGTTTTGAAGAGAGAGCGCCAGACTATCCTATCAGCTGTCTTCCTCCTGGCCTGGTTCCATTCTAGTCCTCGGTCCTTCAAAGATTGTCTAATGTTCTCCTCTCCGTGGACTCTGGGGCATCCTGGGGTCTGGATCCCTGGCTCTTTGTTTCCCATGCTTGTCATGGCAGCCGATCTTCTCCCATTCTGCAGACATGGCCAAACCATCTTAGTTGGGACTGTTCTACTTGGGTCTGCAGGGGGTGGGATTTTAGGCCTTGGTTGCGGACCATGTCTCTTCTTGTTACTTCAACCACCTTCCTCAGATACCTCATTTCTGAGGTTTGGATCTGGCTTTTGTGGGTTGTAGTCATTGCCCATGAATCGCATCCATCTGTCAAGACTGGGACATAGGTGGAGCGGTATACAGCCATCTTCGTTTTCTTACCAACCTCTTTCTTGTTGAGGAATCCACGATTTATGGCCTGAAAAAGTCTCCCAGCCGCTGCTTTTCGAGTGGCCAACTCTTCTTTGATGCCTCCCTTTCGGTCTATAATAGCTCCAAGATATCTAAAGTGGTCGACCTGTTCTCCCAAAATAAGAATACAAAAAGCTAGGGGATCTTTCATTGCACTGGGAAAATATGTGGAGAGCAAAACAAGTTAAGACCAGCAAAAAAATCAGAAGCTTCATTTCAATGTAAAGTCAGTACAGCATGACTCTGAAACCTGGAGAAAACAAAGACAACAACCAAAAAAGCTAGACTTTCATAAATGTGTGCTTGTGTGGAATAGAATGATTGAAGTGGTATGACCAGATCACCTGATGACAAGAACCAAACAAGTATCAGTGGCACACGAGATGAGAAGAAGACACTGGAGATGGATAGAGCATACACTGAGAAAACCTGTTATAGCAATACCAGGCAGTCCTTGTTCCATAGTCCCCAGGGAGAGAGAGGTAGAGGGAGACCAATGAACACATGGAGAAGAGAACTGGAGACAGACATGAGGAAGACATAGTAGGATGTGAGCTGAAGGCACAAGAAAGGAAGACTTAGCATACGTTTGTTGAAGGCGTATGCTTCTTGGAGAGCTGAAGTATGATGATGAATGTTACTATCAGTGTCAGGGAAAATCCTTGGAGCTGTCAAAGACCAGAAGGAGGCATCAAAGAAGAGTTGGCTACCCAAAAGAGCTGCAGCAGGGAGACTTTTTCAAGTCGTAAATCGAGGATCCCTCAGCAAAAGAGAAGTTGGTAAGAAGACAAAGATGGCTGTATACTGCTCCACCTATGTCCCAGTCTTGATGTATGGATGCACATCATGAGCAGTGACTACAACCCATAAAAGCCAGATCCAAACCTCAGAAATGAGGTTTCTGAGGAAGGTGGTTGAAGTAACAAGAAGAGACATGGTCCGCAACCAGACGATACGTCAAGGCCTAAAATCCTACCCGGTGCAGACCCAAATAGAACAGTCCCAACTAAGATGGTTTGGCCATGTCTGCAGAATGGGAGAAGATCGGCTACCACGACAAGCATGGGAAACAAAGAGCCAGGATCCACCTCCCGGATGACCCAAAGTCTGCTGGGAGGCCCACACTAGACCGTCTCTGAAGGACCAAGGATAAAGTGGAAATAAGCCAGGAGGAAGACAGCCGATAGAATAGTATGGCGCTCTGTCTTCCAAACCTCTACACCTCATGGTAGAAGAGGAATGAATAAGTAAGTAGTCAGGGAAAATCTTTAACTGGATCATGCTTGAGAGATTAAGAGTCCTGTGATAAAGGGTTAGTCTAGGATTGTCATTCCTTTTTTGTTCTTCATGTCAGTTATTTTTATTTCCTTCATCACCTATAATGATTTACTGAGTCATTGCCTGCCATCTACTGATAAATTATTATTGACCAGGTTGCAAATTCCTGAACTAGATTAAAAGGAAGAACTTCAGAATTATTATTAATAACATAATTTTTTTCTGTCCTTATTGCTGAAGTACGGGTGTATAAACAAACCAACACTGTTAGCATTGCTCCTGTCTAAGAGTTAAAATCTTGTCTAACTGTGATTTACTCATATCTCTGGGCAGTGAGAGTGAGTCAAAGTGTTCTGTCATTTTTATTCTCATTTTCTTTTTTTAATTTGAGAAGTTCTTTTAAGATTAGGGGTTGTTAACTGCTAATGTGAAAGGTATTAAACAGATGTTGACCCAAGGGAGAGATAGGAACTGTGGGTCACAGTAATTTTGGAAATGAGGGTGGGGAAAAAGGCAGAAATGGAAAGTGACAAATTGTTTATTAAAAAAAAAAAGCAAATCTCTATAACAACGGTCCTCGACCTTTATGGCACCATAGGCACATTTTATATTAACTAATAGGGTGAAGAGCAACAATCAATTTTTGGGACTCACTTATTACTTACTTAGTCATCCCTCTTCTGCCGTGAGGTGTAGAGGTTTGGAGGATGGAGCGCTACACTATCTTATCAGCTGTCTTCCTTCTGGCCTGGTTCCAATCCAGCCCTCAGTCATTCCGAGATTGTTTAATGTTGTCCTCCCAGTGGACTCTGAGTTGTCTCTGGCTTTTAGTTTCCCATACTTGTTGTGGTGTCTGCCCATGCACACCACATGTTGGATTTATTGAGTTTGAGTCAGTGCTGATAAATGCGGCACTATTTGGAATATTGAAAATAAAGCGCACCGGAAAATGAGAGAAGAGAGATGTTTATAATGTGTATGGCCAAGGTGTTAAGAAAAAACCTTGAGCTTTGTGGCCGCTGTGTTTTCTTGTAAGTTCCATTGGGAACATATTGCGAAGTGTTCACCTTTCTAAATGGATGTGGTTTGTACAAGAGGAGGAATACTCTTGGCATATGATTAATACTGTATTGATGAGGTTTGGTAATTAAGGATTAATCTTGACGAACGCTTCTGTATGCTACAAGGAATATACGTTATTAAAGGATGTTGAGTTCGTTAAAAAGGAAGACTGTTTTAGTTCGTCATTGGTGATTGGGTCAGTTAAAGAACCCACATGTATGTTGTTGAGTATGGAATAAAACTATAATCGTTGGGTCACCCTGGACGTAACAGAATAACGAGCATTATTATGAAACAACAGCAGGAGTAATCAAATATACATTAACATAATCAACATATACTTGAACTGTGGACAGGGGTAGCAATTTATCTGAAATAATAAAAACGAACCCACAATATATTCAAACAGCCTCCCATATCTGTGGTGGGGCGCTGTTTGAATATATTGTGGGTTCGTTTTTATTATTTCAGATAAATTGCTACCCCTGTCCACAGTTCAAGTATATGTTGATTATGTTAATGTATATTTGATTACTCCTGCTGTTGTTTCATAATAATGCTCGTTATTCTGTTACGTCCAGGGTGACCCAACGATTATAGTTTTATTCCATACTCAACAACATACATGTGGGTTCTTTAACTGACCCAATCACCAATGACGAACTAAAACAGTCTTCCTTTTTAACGAACTCAACATCCTTTAATAACGTATATTCCTTGTAGCATACAGAAGCGTTCGTCAAGATTAATCCTTAATTACCAAACCTCATCAATACAGTATTAATCATATGCCAAGAGTATTCCTCCTCTTGTACAAACCACATCCATTTAGAAAGGTGAACACTTCGCAATATGTTCCCAATGGAACTTACAAGAAAACACAGCGGCCACAAAGCTCAAGGTTTTTTTTCTTAACACCTTGGCCATACACATTATAAACATCTCTGTTCTCTCATTTTCCGGTGCGCCTTATTTTCAATATTCCAAATAGTGCCGCATTTATCAGCACTGACTCAAACTCAATAAATCCAACATGTGGTGTGCATGGGCAGACACCACATATTACCCCCCTTGCGCGCTACTGGAAAGTGCAGGTTTCCAGGCCATCATTAACTATACTTAACTATAATGATAAAAAGGAAAATCAAATTCAAGCAATGAGTGAAATGATATCACGATGAGTGAAATGCAGTTAAAATATGTGGCAACAACTTGTGAGCAACATATTAATGCTACGAAAATATCGCTATATAATCTACCTATCAATTGATTATGAACATAAACAATGTTTGTTGTCACTTCCTGTACCCAGGACAGTTACGTATTTCAATGTATTACTCTCGACAGAGTATCAGCGATTACATTATTATGTCCTTCTATATGGACGATATCAAAGTCATACGCTTGCAACTGCAATGCGAATCTCGTAAGTCTTGCACTTGGTGATTTACAGGTTTGGAGATATGTTAACGCTCTCTGATCTGTCATTATAGTAAAATGCGTACCTACCACATACTTTTGAAGTTTATTCAAAATCCATACTATACCCAAAAGTTCTCTGTCGAAAATAGAGTATTTAGATTCGGCTTCCGACAGTTTCCTACTCAAGTAGTAAATCGGATGAAACTTGCCATCAAAACTTTGTCCCAAACACCCGCCTATTGCATGGAGCGAAGCATCTGTTACAACAGTAAATGATCTTTTTAAATCTGGCAGTCTTAATATAGGATACTGTGAAAAATGAGTCTTAATGTTTTGTAATGCATGGTTACATTGTTCTGTCCAAACTACTTTGTTAGGCATACCTCTTTTAGTTAGATCAGATAAGACAGCAGTCAAAGACGAGAACCTTGGAATAAACTTGTGGTAAAAATTCACCAATCCTAATAGACTCCGTACTTGCTTCTTTGTAGTTGGAATTGTAAGATCAAGTATGCGTTTTAAATTAGATTCATCAGGCTGTATTACATGTCTGCCAATTTTGTGTCCTAGAAATGAAATTTCATTGAATCCAATTTCTATTTTGGATGGACGGGCTGTGAGATTGTGTATTCTTAGTGTCAGGAGTAAAGATTGTATACCATCTACATGCTCTTCCCATGTGTCATGAAACATGCAAATATCATCTATATAAGATATTAGGTCAGAACGGTTCCCAAATACTCGACGCATCATCCGTACAAAAGTTGCAGGTGCATTTTTGAGCCAAAAACACATGACATTGTATTGGAACAAACCCTTCGCTGTTGCAAATGCCGTCAACGGTTTACATTCTTCGGTCAAAGGGATCTGCCAATACCCTTTTGATAAATCGAATTTGCTAAAGAAAGTAGCAGAAGCTAAATGAGGTAGCAAGTCCTCCAGCACAGGCATTGGTTCAGAATCTGATATCGTGACTTTATTTAGTCGACGGAAATCAATGCATATACGAATGGATTTGTCTTTCTTCCGTACTGCCACCATCGGAAAACAAAATGGAGAATCTGATGGAGAGATTATCCCCATTTTCAACATATTGTCGACCTCGCTGTCAACCTGCTCTCTGATATGCAAAGGAATTGCATACGGTCGTAACTTAATAGGAGTGGGATCCGATAATTTTATTTCGTGAGACATAATGTTAGTTCGTCCAGGCAGATCAGATAATACATCTTCAAAAGATTTCAATAGATTGAGAATCTGATTCTTCTGATCTGAAGGTAAATCGTTACAAATGATTACATCCTTCCAAGTTTCAGAGGCTTGGATAGGTACCACAGGAAAATCAAGCGGTACATCCGCGAAACTAGTTGCTTCTTCATCAACTAAAGCAATAGATGCCAGATGCGGAGATTGATTTGTGATAGATTCACAAATATGTTTGAGTGGAAGAGGTCTAGAAATGTAAGGTTGTAACATGTTAGTGTGGAATGTTTTTCTTTTACCCCTAATGTCGATGATGTAATCTACGTCGGTTTTCTTACCCACAACTTTAAAAGGACCTTGCCACGTAACCAACAAATGATCACCTTTAAGTGGCAAGAGAACAAAAACTTCATCGTTAATCGATAATGATGTTAATCTTCTATCACGATTAATACGCGACCGAGTCTTATATTTTGCTAATTCTGATGCTTCAGTCGCGATCTCACATGCGTCCACAATGCATTGACGTAGATCTGTGACATATTGGTGACTAGATTTCGTAACCGTATTATCATCGTTTGTTATCACCAAATCATGTAAGATAGACATTGGTCCTCTTGGATTAGCCCCGAAAACTAATTGAAATGGTGAGAATCCGGTTTGACGATTAGGAACTTCTCTATACGCAAAGAGAACCGCTGGTATCAACCGGTCCCAATCATGGGGAAACATTGTTGTTACTTTGCCCAACATCTGTTTTAATGTAGAATTCCAGCGTTCTACAACTCCGTTTGATTGCGGATTTAATCTGGCACTCAATGTATGACGGATGTGAAGCACATCACAAATTTCCGAGAACATACCTGAAGTGAATTGCGTGCCATGATCTGACAGAAGCTCTTCAGGAAATCCGATACGTGAAAATATCGATAATAATGCATCAGTCACCGACATTGTTGTTATGGACTTAACAGGTATGGCTTCAGGCCATCTGGTGCATAGATCGATACACGTTAAGATGAAGCGGAATCCTCTGGATGATAACACCGGAAGAGGCCCGATTATGTCGACAGCCATCTTATAAAAAGGACGCACAGAGATATCTGTGGTCTGTAGGGGTGCAAACTGATGCGCACCCTTCCGTGCAACTCCCTGACAAACAGTGCATGATTTACAAAACGTTGCGACGTCCTTATGAACCCCTGGCCAAAAAAAATGTGCCATCAATCTATAAGCTGTGCGGGCAATCCCCATATGACCCGCAAAAGGAACATCATGTGCATTAGATAAAACTAGTGATCGAAATGACGTAGGTACTACAATTTGTCTGAGTACTGAAGAATAATTGTCAAAACAACGTATCAAAATATTGTCATGAAATTGATACCAATGTCTGGCATTATTTGTCTGTGTAATAGTTTTAGCCGTAGCTAAAGTGAATAAACGTCCCAAAGAAGAGTCATCTTTTTGTTGGTTAATGAATGCATTTTTATCTATGTAATGACTTGTTGTCATGTGTGGGATATTATTGCTATCATTAAGTTCATTTGCTTCTGCAACCAACTGTGCTCTAGTAGTCACAGCATTGGATAAAGAAAGATATTCTCTTTCCCATGCAGAAATTTCATCAGTAGAACATTCTTTTATACCCTTTATGTTTCCCAAAATCAAGTCACAGCAAGGCTGGTTGAGAACACATACACGAACTTTCCCAGTAAAGAATGGCGTGGTAATTGTTACGTCGGCCATGGGATATACCTCTACCGTGCCTCCGAAAGTTATGCATTTCACTGACGTTCCAGTGAAACACGACGGAGGGATTAACGACCTTCTTATCCCGACAGTTGTGCAACCCGTGTCCCTTAAAATTTTAATTGGAGTGTTAAACAAAAACCCATTATGTAAAGTGAGAGTACCAACACCGTCATAAGATGACAACACTGGTAAGACATGTCCACATTTAAGCCGTGGTGTAGCTCCAGGTTGAAATAACATCTTACATTCTGTACAATTATTAGAATTTTCTAAATCAACGTTACACGCATTGGCGTGATTATTGGTTGAATGAATATCATTACTGACATTTCTATCTACCGTCTGACAAGCATTGGCTTGTGAGCGTGCTCTATTATGACTTCTAACGAAGTGAGATCTTCTGCGATCTGAAAAATTGTCTGAATGAGAATGTCCATTGTTGTCCCTGTCATAATGGCCACCCCGCGGTGACAAATTATGATTGTCAGTATATTTGTTGTGTGAATACTGGTTATTTCGATACCATTGGTTATTGTTATAATTGTTGAAATTATGCCTGTCTCTACCCCGTGAAGGTGAGCGATTATGGTAAAAATTATATTTACCCCTATAGGATGTGTGATTATTTTCTCTATGATTATATCGTCTATCTAAACTACGAGTGCGCGATCTCCCGTGCGTCGCAGCACACGCAGTAGATGAGTCCAAGACTTTTGCTCTGCTCAATGACAAGTTTGGATGAGCAACGGAAAATTGTTGACCTAATTTTTCCATTTCCTCGATACTAGTCGGATTACGTTCTTGTAAGAATGATACAATATCCTGGTTTACCGAAGAAACAATTTTATCTCTTAATAAGAGATCACATAATCCTTCAAAAGTTTTAGGGATAGAAGCCTGTTCAACCCATCTTTGGAGACATAGTTTTATGGAGGAAACAAAATCCTCAAAATTTTTACCCTCTACCGGCAACATGGATCGAAACTTTTGTCTATAGCCTTCCTGATCCAGACCATATCTGCGTATAAATGCTGCCTTTACGACCTGAAAATCATGTCTTTTATCTTGGTCTATACCCAGATAGACCCCAACTGCATCACCTGTGAGGAGACCCGAAAAAACACCAGACCACGAATCTTTATCAATATTTAAGCAAGAGACTCTTTCCTGAAATCTTAATAAATAAAAACTTATATCGTCGTGAGGAGGAGAAAAGGGTGGTAGTCTTAAATTAAAATTAGGGGTTGTGATTGCCTTCCTCGATGAACCATTACTATCAGAATCATGGGAAACATGATGTTGTTGAAAACGAAGTTTCTCAACCTCAAAAGCTTTCTCCCTTTCAAATTTTGCCTCCTCGGCAGCAATTTCAGCTAAACGAATTGCCTTTTCATGTTCCATTTTCTCTCGTTCTGCAGCGATTTCTGCCATACGAATTCTTTCTTCCTTATTTGCTTTTTCTTGCGCCATAGAAAATTCCCTTTCTTCTCTTTCTTTTTTCTCATTTCTTTCTCTTTCTTCTTTTGCCTCTGCTTTTTCATATGCAGTCAAAGCAAAATTTTTTTAAAATATCACCTTCCATACTCAGTGCCTTTCCTTGTTTAATAAAATAGTCAAGAGTCGCCATAGTATACTAAGAAGTATAACTTTTATAAACAATAAATCAATATCTATGTTATCCTCTGCCTTACTTAGTCCATCACACTATGGGATAGTGTGTCTGATTGGTGTAGTCACAATGTGAATATATATATATATATATATATATATATATATATATATATATATATATATATATATATATATATATATATATATATAACTATATCACCTGCACAACTCACTTAGACGTGATATAATTATCGTGTATGATTATGCTTCTTGTTATCCAC
Source organism: Oreohelix idahoensis (assembly GCA_024509875.1). Classification (NCBI taxonomy): domain Eukaryota; kingdom Metazoa; phylum Mollusca; class Gastropoda; order Stylommatophora; family Oreohelicidae; genus Oreohelix; species Oreohelix idahoensis. The sequence goes on from JAMPIV010002322.1 coordinate 303,542, forward strand.
AAGAATCGTAGGATATATAACAAGCAATATTATTGTATTATAGTTGATCAATAAATAATGAATCATATGTATGCTGCAAAGGAAAATTATCACATGCCATGAATAACGAAAGACATGGATGGAAACAAAATAAGGAAACGACAAAATTGTAAATAGTCAAAAATTCTAAGAAAAAAAAAAATTAAAGTTTCCACCAGTAATAAACGAGACAAAACGACAAATCACTTTTACCATTAATGTAAATTTTACAAAAGATAGCCAGGAAAGACCCACGCCAGACTAAATTTCCAAACAAAATTGAAATTTAAAAAAATACGACAAATCACAGCACAGCTAACACGCATGAAAGCCTTAATTTCAAACAGAGCGGTAATCACGACAGCACTAAATGCTGAATCCCTGAAAGAAATTAATGCAATCAACCTATAGAAATACGACACTGAAACGTAAAATGCCTCCTAAACAGTCGCCCGCAAGAGACAAAGAAAAGAAACATATAACACAAAAGAAGCGAGATTTGCCCAACAATATTGTGGGTTCGTTTTTATTATTTCAGATAAATTGCTACCCCTGTCCACAGTTCAAGTATATGTTGATTATGTTAATGTATATTTGATTACTCCTGCTGTTGTTTCATAATAATGCTCGTTATTCTGTTACGTCCAGGGTGACCCAACGATTATAGCTTTATTCCATACTCAACAACATACATGTGGGTTCTTTAACTGACCCAATCACCAATGACGAACTAAAACAGTCTTCCTTTTTAACGAACTCAACATCCTTTAATAACGTATATTCCTTGTAGCATACAGAAGCGTTCGTCAAGATTAATCCTTAATTACCAAACCTCATCAATACAGTATTAATCATATGCCAAGAGTATTCCTCCTCTTGTACAAACCACATCCATTTAGAAAGGTGAACACTTCGCAATATGTTCCAAATGGAACTTACAAGAAAACACAGCGGCCACAAAGCTCAAGGTTTTTTTCTTAACACCTTGGCCATACACATTATAAACATCTCTTTTCTCTCATTTTCCGGTGCGCTTCATTTTCAATATTCCAAATAGTGCCGCATTTATCAGCACTGACTCAAACTCAATAAATCCAACATGTGGTGTGCATGGGCAGACACCACATATTACCCCCCTTGCGCGCTACTGGAAACTGCAGGTTTCCAGGCCATCATTAACTATACTTAACTATAATGATAAAAAGGAAAATCAAATTCAAGCAATGAGTGAAATGATATCACGATGAGTGAAATGCAGTTTAAAATATGTGGCAACAACTTGTGAGCAACATATTAATGCTACGAAAATATCGCTATATAATCTACCTATCAATTGATTATGAACATAAATAATGTTTGTTGTCACTTCCTGTACCCAGGACAGTTACGTATTTCAATGTATTACTCTCGACAGAGTATCAGCGATTACATTATTATGTCCTTCTATATGGACGATATCAAAGTCATACGCTTGCAACTGCAATGCGAATCTCGTAAGTCTTGCACTTGGTGATTTACAGGTTTGGAGATATGTTAACGCTCTCTGATCTGTCATTATAGTAAAATGCGTACCTACCACATACTTTTGAAGTTTATTCAAAGTCCATACTATACCCAAAAGTTCTCTGTCGAAAATAGAGTATTTAGATTCGGCTTCCGACAGCTTCCTACTCAAGTAGTAAATCGGATGAAACTTGCCATCAAAACTTTGTCCCAAACACCCGCCTATTGCATGGAGCGAAGCATCTGTTACAACAGTAAATGATCTTTTTAAATCTGGCAGTCTTAATATAGGATACTGTGAAAAATGAGTCTTAATGTTTTGTAATGCATGGCTACATTGTTCTGTCCAAACTACTTTGTTAGGCATACCTCTTTTAGTTAGATCAGATATGGGAGGCTGTCGTCCGTTGGATTTGAAGGACATTTGAAGGTTGCTCAAGTTATTGGCAGACAGAGTCCTTTGTTGGGACAATATCGGGAAGTTTGATCAATCTATCGCTGTTCAACAATGAACATTTTATGCAGAGACAGCTGTTGGAATGCAACTTTGTGCAGACATGAAATTTACAATATTCGTATACTAGGTCATGCCCAGACCTGGTACCTTACTTGAGGATCAGAAAAAAACATTATATCCATGACGAAATCGTTCACGTTTATTTACCATGAGAGGGATGCTATACCAATCTGACGAATATTTTCACGGGAGAAATATGAATCTGGGATTTTACGAGGAGGTCGTTTCGCTGGACAAGTGGACTCGGAAGTACTAGATCAAACCATTAGGACATTGATAAGGTCACCTCATCAGTTTATTCGGTCACTCGTTGGAAATTAACATTTCGTCTCTATCATTATATATTGACACTATCTCTGCAATGTGTCTCACACGAGTGAAGGTCGGACATTTTCGACGTTGAATTCATGTCCAAGAGTCCTAGTTAACTGAATAATTAGTGAACGATTCAATGTGATATTGCGTAGAACGATGCATTGGAGTTACATCGTGGAGTGGATACTCATGGTCGATTCAGATAATTGATGTTTTTGTAACGTCATGGTTGTTGGTCCTATCATTGTTGGGCAAATCTCGCTTCTTTTGTGTTATATGTTTCTTTTCTTTGTCTCTTGCGGGCGACTGTTTAGGAGGCATTTTACGTTTCAGTGTCGTATTTCTATAGGTTGATTGCATTAATTTCTTTCAGGGATTCAGCATTTAGTGCTGTCGTGATTACCGCTCTGTTTGAAATTAAGGCTTTCATGCGTGTTAGCTGTGCTGTGATTTGTCGTATTTTTTTTAAATTTCAATTTTGTTTGGAAATTTAGTCTGGCGTGGGTCTTTCCTGGCTATCTTTTGTAAAATTTACATTAATGGTAAAAGTGATTTGTCGTTTTGTCTCGTTTATTACTGGTGGAAACTTTAATTTTTTTTTGTCTTAGAATTTTTGACTATTTACAATTTTGTCGTTTCCTTATTTTGTTTCCATCCATGTCTTTCGTTATTCATGGCATGTGATAATTTTCCTTTGCAGCATACATATGATTCATTATTTATTGATCAACTATAATACAATAATATTGCTTGTTATATATCCTACGATTCTTGTGGATAACAAGAAGCATAATCATACACGATAATTATATCACGTCTAAGTGAGTTGTGCAGGTGATATAGTTATATATATATATATATATATATATATATATATATATATATATATATATATATATATATATATATATATATATATATATATTCACATTGTGACTACACCAATCAGACACACTATCCCATAGTGTGATGGACTAAGTAAGGCAGAGGATAACATAGATATTGATTTATTGTTTATAAAAGTTATACTTCTTAGTATACTATGGCGACTCTTGACTATTTTATTAAACAAGGAAAGGCACTGAGTATGGAAGGTGATATTTAAAAAAATTTTGCTTTGACTGCATATGAAAAAGCAGAGGCAAAAGAAGAAAGAGAAAGAAATGAGAAAAAAGAAAGAGAAGAAAGGGAATTTTCTATGGCGCAAGAAAAAGCAAATAAGGAAGAAAGAATTCGTATGGCAGAAATCGCTGCGGAACGAGAGAAAATGGAACAGGAAAAGGCAATTCGTTTAGCTGAAATTGCTGCCGAGGAGGCAAAATTTGAAAGGGAGAAAGCTTTTGAGGTTGAGAAACTTCGTTTTCAACAACATCATGTTTCCCATGATTCTGATAGTAATGGTTCATCGAAGAAGGCAATCACAACCCCTAATTTTAATTTAAGACTACCACCCTTTTCTCCTCCTCACGACGATATAAGTTTTTATTTATTAAGATTTCAGGAAAGAGTCTCTTGCTTAAATATTGATAAAGATTCGTGGTCTGGTGTGTTTTTTCGGGTCTCCTCACAGGTGATGCAGTTGGGGTCTATCTGGGTATAGACCAAGATAAAAGACATGATTTTCAGGTCGTAAAGGCAGCATTTATACGCAGATATGGTCTGGATCAGGAAGGCTATAGACAAAAGTTTCGATCCATGTTGCCGGTAGAGGGTAAAAATTTTGAGGATTTTGTTTCCTCCATAAAACTATGTCTCCAAAGATGGGTTGAACAGGCTTCTATCCCTAAAACTTTTGAAGGATTATGTGATCTCTTATTAAGAGATAAAATTGTTTCTTCGGTAAACCAGGATATTGTATCATTCTTACAAGAACGTAATCCGACTAGTATCGAGGAAATGGAAAAATTAGGTCAACAATTTTCCGTTGCTCATCCAAACTTGTCATTGAGCAGAGCAAAAGTCTTGGACTCATCTACTGCGTGTGCTGCGACGCACGGGAGATCGCGCACTCGTAGTTTAGATAGACGATATAATCATAGAGAAAATAATCACACATCCTATAGGGGTAAATATAATTTTTACCATAATCGCTCACCTTCACGGGGTAGAGACAGGCATAATTTCAACAATTATAACAATAACCAATGGTATCGAAATAACCAGTATTCACACAACAAATATACTGACAATCATAATTTGTCACCGCGGGGTGGCCATTATGACAGGGACAACAATGGACATTCTCATTCAGACAATTTTTCAGATCGCAGAAGATCTCACTTCGTTAGAAGTCATAATAGAGCACGCTCACAAGCCAATGCTTGTCAGACGGTAGATAGAAATGTCAGTAATGATATTCATTCAACCAATAATCACGCCAATGCGTGTAACGTTGATTTAGAAAATTCTAATAATTGTACAGAATGTAAGATGTTATTTCAACCTGGAGCTACACCACGGCTTAAATGTGGACATGTCTTACCAGTGTTGTCATCTTATGACGGTGTTGGTACTCTCACTTTACATAATGGGTTTTTGTTTAACACTCCAATTAAAATTTTAAGGGACACGGGTTGCACAACTGTCGGGATAAGAAGGTCGTTAATCCCTCCGTCGTGTTTCACTGGAACGTCAGTGAAATGCATAACTTTCGGAGGCACGGTAGAGGTATATCCCATGGCCGACGTAACAATTACCACGCCATTCTTTACTGGGAAAGTTCGTGTATGTGTTCTCAACCAGCCTTGCTGTGACTTGATTTTGGGAAACATAAAGGGTATAAAAGAATGTTCTACTGATGAAATTTCTGCATGGGAAAGAGAATATCTTTCTTTATCCAATGCTGTGACTACTAGAGCACAGTTGGTTGCAGAAGCAAATGAACTTAATGATAGCAATAATATCCCACACATGACAACAAGTCATTACATAGATAAAAATGCATTCATTAACCAACAAAAAGATGACTCTTCTTTGGGACGTTTATTCACTTTAGCTACGGCTAAAACTATTACACAGACAAATAATGCCAGACATTGGTATCAATTTCATGACAATATTTTGATACGTTGTTTTGACAATTATTCTTCAGTACTCAGACAAATTGTAGTACCTACGTCATTTCGATCACTAGTTTTATCTAATGCACATGATGTTCCTTTTGCGGGTCATATGGGGATTGCCCGCACAGTTTATAGATTGATGGCACATTTTTTTTGGCCAGGGGTTCATAAGGACGTCGCAACGTTTTGTAAATCATGCACTGTTTGTCAGGGAGTTGCACGGAAGGGTGCGCATCAGTTTGCACCCCTACAGACCACAGATATCTCTGTGCGTCCTTTTTATAAGATGGCTGTCGACATAATCGGGCCTCTTCCGGTGTTATCATCCAGAGGATTCCGCTTCATCTTAACGTGTATCGATCTATGCACCAGATGGCCTGAAGCCATACCTGTTAAGTCCATAACAACAATGTCGGTGACTGATGCATTATTATCGATATTTTCACGTATCGGATTTCCTGAAGAGCTTCTGTCAGATCATGGCACGCAATTCACTTCAGGTATGTTCTCGGAAATTTGTGATGTGCTTCACATCCGTCATACATTGAGTGCCAGATTAAATCCGCAATCAAACGGAGTTGTAGAACGCTGGAATTCTACATTAAAACAGATGTTGGGCAAAGTAACAACAATGTTTCCCCATGATTGGGACCGGTTGATACCAGCGGTTCTCTTTGCGTATAGAGAAGTTCCTAATCGTCAAACCGGATTCTCACCATTTCAATTAGTTTTCGGGGCTAATCCAAGAGGACCAATGTCTATCTTACATGATTTGGTGATAACAAATGATGATAATACGATTACGAAATCTAGTCACCAATATGTCACAGATCTACGCCAATGCATTGTGGACGCATGTGAAATCGCGACTGAAGCATCAGAATTAGCAAAATATAAGACTCGGTCGCGTATTAATCGTGATAGAAGATTAACATCATTATCGATTAACGATGAAGTTTTTGTTCTCTTGCCACTTAAAGGTGATCATTTGTTGGTTACGTGGCAAGGTCCTTTTAAAGTTGTGGGTAAGAAAACCGACGTAGATTACATCATCGACATTAGGGGTAAAAGAAAAACATTCCACACTAACATGTTACAACCGTACATTTCTCGACCTCTTCCACTCAAACATATTTGTGAATCTATCACAAATCAATCTCCGCATCTGGCATCTATTGCTTTAGTTGATGAAGTAGCAACTAGTTTCGCGGATGTACCGCTTGATTTTCCTGTGGTACCTATCCAAGCCTCTGAAACTTGGAAGGATGTAATCATTTGTAACGATTTACCTTCAGATCAGAAGAATCAGATTCTCAATCTATTGAAATCTTTTGAAGATGTATTATCTGATCTGCCTGGACGAACTAACATTATGTCTCACGAAATAAAATTATCGGATCCCACTCCTATTAAGTTACGACCGTATGCAATTCCTTTGCATATCAGAGAGCAGGTTGACAGCGAGGTCGACAATATGTTGAAAATGGGGATAATCTCTCCATCAGATTCTCCATTTTGTTTTCCGATGGTGGCAGTACGGAAGAAAGACAAATCCATTCGTATATGCATTGATTTCCGTCGACTAAATAAAGTCACGATATCAGATTCTGAACCAATGCCTGTGCTGGAGGACTTGCTACCTCATTTAGCTTCTGCTACTTTCTTTAGCAAATTCGATTTATCAAAAGGGTATTGGCAGATCCCTTTGACCGAAGAATGTAAACCGTTGACGGCATTTGCAACAGCGAAGGGTTTGTTCCAATACAATGTCATGTGTTTTGGGCTCAAAAATGCACCTGCAACTTTTGTACGGATGATGCGTCGAGTATTTGGGAACCGTTCTGACCTAATATCTTATATAGATGATATTTGCATGTTTCATGACACATGGGAAGAGCATGTAGATGGTATACAATCTTTACTCCTGACACTAAGAATACACAATCTCACAGCCCGTCCATCCAAAATAGAAATTGGATTCAATGAAATTTCATTTCTAGGACACAAAATTGGCAGACATGTAATACAGCCTGATGAATCTAATTTAAAACGCATACTTGATCTTACAATTCCAACTACAAAGAAGCAAGTACGGAGTCTATTAGGATTGGTGAATTTTTACCACAAGTTTATTCCAAGGTTCTCGTCTTTGACTGCTGTCTTATCTGATCTAACTAAAAGAGGTATGCCTAACAAAGTAGTTTGGACAGAACAATGTAACCATGCATTACAAAACATTAAGACTCATTTTTCACAGTATCCTATATTAAGACTGCCAGATTTAAAAAGATCATTTACTGTTGTAACAGATGCTTCGCTCCATGCAATAGGCGGGTGTTTGGGACAAAGTTTTGATGGCAAGTTTCATCCGATTTACTACTTGAGTAGGAAACTGTCGGAAGCCGAATCTAAATACTCTATTTTCGACAGAGAACTTTTGGGTATAGTATGGACTTTGAATAAACTTCAAAAGTATGTGGTAGGTACGCATTTTACTATAATGACAGATCAGAGAGCGTTAACATATCTCCAAACCTGTAAATCACCAAGTGCAAGACTTACGAGATTCGCATTGCAGTTGCAAGCGTATGACTTTGATATCGTCCATATAGAAGGACATAATAATGTAATCGCTGATACTCTGTCGAGAGTAATACATTGAAATACGTAACTGTCCTGGGTACAGGAAGTGACAACAAACATTATTTATGTTCATAATCAATTGATAGGTAGATTATATAGCGATATTTTCGTAGCATTAATATGTTGCTCACAAGTTGTTGCCACATATTTTAACTGCATTTCACTCATCGTGATATCATTTCACTCATTGCTTGAATTTGATTTTCCTTTTTATCATTATAGTTAAGTATAGTTAATGATGGCCTGGAAACCTGCAGTTTCCAGTAGCGCGCAAGGGGGGGTAATATGTGGTGTCTGCCCATGCACACCACATGTTGGATTTATTGAGTTTGAGTCAGTGCTGATAAATGCGGCACTATTTGGAAATATTGAAAATAAAGCGCACCGGAAAATGAGAGAAGAGAGATGTTTATAATGTGTATGGCCAAGGTGTTAAGAAAAAACCTTGAGCTTTGTGGCCGCTGTGTTTTCTTGTAAGTTCCATTGGGAACATATTGCGAAGTGTTCACCTTTCTAAATGGATGTGTTTTGTACAAGAGGAGGAATACTCTTGGCATATGATTAATACTGTATTGATGAGGTTTGGTAATTAAGGATTAATCTTGACGAACGCTTCTGTATGCTACAAGGAATATACGTTATTAAAGGATGTTGAGTTCGTTAAAAAGGAAGACTGTTTTAGTTCGTCATTGGTGATTGGGTCAGTTAAAGAACCCACATGTATGTTGTTGAGTATGGAATAAAACTATAATCGTTGGGTCACCCTGGACGTAACAGAATAACGAGCATTATTATGAAACAACAGCAGGAGTAATCAAATATACATTAACATAATCAACATATACTTGAACTGTGGACAGGGGTAGCAATTTATCTGAAATAATAAAAACGAACCCACAATATATTCAAACAGCGCCCCACCATGTTTTTGTTTTGGAGCTGCTGATGACCATCCACCTCATCTCCAGCTCTTCCTTCCAGACTTGCAGAATGGATTGAAGATTTGCCTCTGATTTAGCAATCAGGGCAACAGTGTCTGCAAATGCTAGCTCAAAAATACAGACCTGTCTCATCTTCCAGTATCCAGCTGACTACTTATTGGTCCTTTCCTTACATGTTTTGATGACATGGTCCATGAGGAGTTTGAAAAGATGAGGTGACAGGATATTACCTTGTCTTACACCAGTGTTGGTCCTGAACTCTTCTGACTTATGGTTTACCACCCTCACTCATTAAAAGAAGATGTATTTTTACAAAACTAACATGTAGAGTTTATAAAAGGCTAAGTAACACATTTAACAATACAGGTTATAACCCAGTTTTGCAGACAATGATTAAGTGGGATAGAGTATCTCCACTAATGCCACGGGGTTCTTTACTAAACTTTAACGTTGAGAAGGTGGTGTGAATCTTCCTGTGTTGTGTTAGTGAGTGGTCTGTAGTGCTTGTTGTTGTTTGGTGATGGCTTCTCTTGACTTGATGGTGTGTTAGGAGGTGTTCTGTGAAATTAGGCAATGCCCATGATATTACAGACTGCACAACAAATTTGGAACACAGCACATAGATAAAATGTTCATGAACGCCTGGCATAGACGACTTCTACAATTTATTCATGTAACACAAGATACTTCATCATACGACACATTCCAAAACAGTTTACAAGATATACGTCAATGTTAGCCAATATAAATGTTTGGCACTTCAGAAATCCTACTGGTGATTTCTAGGAAAATATGTAATGAATTTTGTGTGGATAGCACATATAAGACAGTCATCTACTTGTAAATAATGGCTTGGCTACCTGAGTCACTGTTCACGGGTGAATACACTCTCATAGTTAATAGGTCTGTCACCAGACATGTCCCATACAATAAGAACCCGTGGTTTCAATGAAGATAATGTACTTCATTTATATTTAACTGTTCTCTAAAGGACGTACATTCTGCAATCAGCCATCACTGGGTGAATTACACAACTCCTACCTTGAGCTTGCATGTATTTATCAAACTCCAATAGAATTCTCACATTGAGATTTACATATTCAATAATTATTCCACATACATGAATAGAATGGCATGGGCCACACACACACACCTCCAGAGGGCAGAACACCTCTAGCTCGCTCAAAAGTGAAAATCACACTGACTGTCTCTTTGTTCTACCAACGTTGTCAAAAAAATACACGATCGTTGTGAACAGTTTTTAACCCTCGGATTCATGAGTCGACATGTCATGGCTATTTATGAACACTACTACAAGCCCTTCTCATCTGTGTTAAAACATCAAGAACAATGGTATGTGAACATGTATTCAAAGTTTGAGAGGGTGTTTTGAGGCGCAAAAACTTTGGTTACAAAATAAACAAAATATCCAAGCTACTTCACACCCTGAAACAGTTCTCAACACCCAGAATCTGAAATGCTTGGGGAGGGCCATGTTTCGGTTTTCAGAATACACCCAAAATATCACCAGAAGTAGCCCAAAGTTGCCCAAAATATCACTCAAAGTAGCCCAAAAATTGCCCCACTTAAATTATGTAGTACAATTATTTATCAGAAAAATATTTTTTTTAAACTTCAAACATAAACTTTGTTAAATACCTGCACATGTACATTCAATGCTCTAATCACCATCATCGGCTTGGTGTCAGACATCTGTTGATGGACCAGAACAAGATTTTCAGCTCATGAATGGCTTTACTGTAGATTTTTCCCAGTGTGATCTGTCTCATTAACAATGGTTTCTGTCTAAGCAGTCTTTCTTTAATTCCATAAACTGCCAAAACTTCTTCATTTTTTTCCTCTGTGCAAAGTTTTCTGATCTGACATTAGTATTTGGTCATCACTGTCCATGTAAAACTTCAGCAGCTTGACAGCGTTTCTTTATGTCATATGCTGTGGTAGTTCCTACTCCATATTCTTCAGTAATATGATGCTCAGAGACACCACGATCAAGCTTCTGCAATAACTCTACCTTCTGTGCCATCAATAATGACAAAATCTTTCTTTTAATATTCCCACTAATACCCACAGGAGTATCTGCAGCAACATTTTCACAATGAAATTAAACTCACAAAGTTTAAGTTACAAAATTAGCTCACAAATATCCACACTCAAAATGACTAAATAAGGTCAGAAATATTCACACACATGGCTGGAAGTGGTACCTAGACACAACTAAATAGCTGTGTTTGAAAATTTACATCACATTATAGCCCATACATCAGCTTATACTGCACTTGCACTTCATGAGGACGAAATGTGATAAACCAACATTGTGTGTGTGTGTCCAGTTCCCTGCATACCAGTTAAAAATGATGCTAAAACATTTTTGTTGTTGTTGGAAACTTAAGGTAGCCAAAAGTCGGCCAAAAAACTGTTCAGTTTTCAGTATATCTTAGTTTTTTGGATGTTCGGATTATGGGTTACACACCTGTATAAGAAATAATCAGGGTTAAAAAAACAAAATTGATCTTCAAGTTATTTGAGTCAAAACAAAAGTGTATTTAGTATGATCTTTGGCACAGTATATCACTGACCAACTATTTATAGTTATACAATCATCCATATCAGCATCAGTGATCCACTGTGATCTTTTTAAAAATTGACTTTTTTGGTTGAAGTTGTTCCAAAAATTCATTATCATATAAATGAGATTTTAAAGCAACATCATTCTGAAGGTCCAAAATCTGTAACTCAAGTTCTTCTGTCATAGCTTCCTTGAGCAGTCATATTTACTTATATGGGTAAATAACAGAAAAATTACAGGGATGATTTTGATTAAGATATAACATGCAGATTTATGGCTATTTCAGCTGCATTAGGCCTCACTATTTAACTATAATTATTGCTTGGTGTTGATGGTATTCAGGTGTTAGTGTAATATATTTTTATTATAACTTTATTTTCTTAATGTGATACCTACAGTAGTACATCTACTACAGTTCATTGCTTTCAGTCTGGAAGAAATGTGGAAGCTAATGACACAAGTCTGTTTGCAGAAATAAAGCAGGAAACAGATGTTAAGGTATGAACACTATTTGTAACATTGTTTAGAAGCTTTAATAATATTGTGGCTTGGATGTATGGTATACTGTTAATGATCAGAAAAAAAAAATTTATATTACAATATGCTGCACCCATGAAGAATTTAATTTGCACAGTTTTAAGTGATTCTTTTCAGAATTTATGGTGGTCTATACTAGGTATTTGTTAATCTAAAATTCTAGCTTAATTGTATACAGTTAACTAAAGTTCATGACTTGTAGGAAACTCAATGCTTACAAAGGACCAAAGAATATTAAAACAATTGACTCAAATGTAAATGTAGGTGAAAAGCAGGAATTGAGTTGTAGGTGGTTTATTTTTTATTTTATTGATCACATCATATTGAAGGTTAGGAAGTTTCACCAAATCCTAGATTGGGGCAACTGCCTATATAAAACATCTTTAAAACATTGTGACTTGACAGGAAGCAAGACTGATGTGCTTTACCCTCTCCCCTCCCCACTGCTGTTTGTTTAGGCCCTAGTGACGACATTTGAAGAAGTGTTGTTGACCAGGGACTGGAATAACCTGAACGGCCCCTGAGCCGACCCAGCTCTAATGGGTACCTCCGAAATCGGCGAGAATCTGCCTGAATGGCGAGAGGACACTTGTCATTGTACAGGGGAAAAAGGGATGCTTATGTAAAATCAGTCTCAGGATAGACATATTAACCGTAGATTTTGCCTCAAGTAATAGCGGGCGTATGATAAAGAAAAAAAAAAATGAAATGCGATATACTAGAGCAGGCCGATGACGGTCGAACACCTCCTGCAGTATTGCCCAACCTACAGTAATGAACGGAGTAGCATATGGCAACAACCCACTTCTGTCAACGAAAAACTGTTTGGAGATGTCGAGAACCTTGAGTTGACTACTGCCTTTATTAGAGTCATAAATGTGGAGGTCTGAAGACGAACGAGATGTTGGGAACCTTGAGCTGACTACTGCCTTTATTAGAGTCATAAATGTGGAAGTCTGAAGGCAAACGAGGAAGAAGAAGAAGAATGAAATAAACAAGAAAGAAGGATCAGTCAAATTTTATAATGAATGTGGTGTGGCTATGCCCAGTGCAGATCTCACGAGACAGCTTAGCGTTTGAAGCCTGTGGGAAAGTTAGTAATGAAAAAAGTGGAAGTAGTGGCAAGGAAAAGAAAAAAGTTAAAGAGGTGGCAAACATGTAGTATACAAGAACACACCATATGATAACAGGAAACACAAGGTTTCTAACAGTATGCAACCCTGACAGCTTATATTTTATGAATCTGTTAAGATGGGCTGACATACAGATTCACACAACATAGATTGAAAGAATAAATCAAGCCAGGACAATCCAAGTTTTAATTTGACATAATAAATCCAACAGAAAATATTTTCAGAGCATTTCAGGCATTACTTCTGACATCACATTTCCAGTACCTTCTTTCATGACCCTAGTTACTTGTATTGCACATATTTTCATTATTGTTCCCAGTTTCATAAACAGCAGTTACATTGTTACAGCCTGAAATGTGACTACTAATTATCCCACTGATAAATGAGAGGCCAGCCTCCAAGGATTTCACAGTCTTGAACGTTATTAATAAAAAAAGTTAGTTGCTTAACCTTTACAGGACGTGGCAATCAACCCCAGCTTTTATTGGCTGTTTGTGATTTTTCTAGGCAATTTTTACGTTCAGTAGTTTGCCATTGCTTTCTGAACGGTACGGTGCTTATACCATTGTTAAAAATCCACACAAAGCGATCTGCTACTAAACCGTCTGCATCAGGTTTCGAACCTGGTATATCTGGATTATAAACTGCGTTCATATCCATTAGGCCACAGACGCCGACTATTAATAAAGTATGCATAAAATAGACATCTTGTCCTTCAACCGACTTGGCCAACTTTGGCTAGCTCCGACATCCTTCACAATGCTTTTTACTTCTTTTATAAAGCATGCGCAACAATAATTTGAAGGAACACTCTGTCAGAGAACCCGATTTCTTCAATGATCATGCACTGCTTACAACACAAGGCACCTTTTGATAAGTGAAAACCCATTAAAAGACAATGCTTATAAACAAATCAGCTAACGAGCCTTGAAAACGACGCCAATATCCAAGATGCAGAAAGCTGCTAGATTACCTACATTGTTCTATAGAAGAGATACAAAAAGCATGATCCAGATGGAAAAGTACAACATTATGCCAACACACCAAATGAAGGTAAAACTAGATGATCTGGCATTGGGATGTCTAAAACGTTGCAGCTTTGTCCATCAGGGCAAAAAAAACTTAAAAGACAGCATCAAGAGACCTATCCATGAAGACAACACCACTGAAGCCCACCCAGTACCATGGAAACAGGCCAGCAGTACCCTCCAAATTAATACATCAATCAGTGGTCTCAGAATTGGATATCTTCTTCTTTTTCGTTGGTCCTGAAAAAGACCTTGGTTGCATTGTGTCCATTTAAAGTGAAGCTGCGATATTTGCGCCTTTCGGCTGACTTCAGCATGGCATTTTTTTGTATAAGTAAAATGATCAGCAAAAACAAACTGCTACATTGAGTATGATTCAAGAAAGCTTTCCCGAACAATCATGGATACTTGCTTACATGGATGGATCAGCATCAAATGCCATTAAGAATGGAGGCGCCGGTATCTTTATCTCATGTCCTGACAACCACTATGAGACTAGGCATATTCCCACTGGTAAATTCTGTTCCAACTATACAGCTCTAGAGTTCAAGCTCTACAACAAGCTGCAAAAATGATTTATAACACCAACTCTGACTGCCAGCAGGTAGTCATCCTCACAGATGCACTGTCTGTACTGCAAGTTCTCAAGGGTGGTAAAATCCCGCATCTGAGAAATGAACTAAGCAATGTAGCTGCCAAAAAGCAAACCTACTTCAGTGGGTACCTGTTGCGCACAGATTCTTTTGTGTGGTAGTCGGTGACGCACAGATTACTGTTGGTAGGCATACAAATGTAAAGTATAACTAATTGTCTGATGAAAAGTATTTATTTGAGAATCAATGATTCTTAGTCTAAGGGACAGAACCCTGATTGATTGATGTTATATTCGGTTATATCGGTTATCTGTTCTTGTATCTCAATCTGGCTTATGAATACTAGATTTACATCATTTTTCGTCTGGTATGGCCAGAAACAGATTGGTCTTGCTTAAAATGTTTATGGCCCGAATTTATATTTATTCCTTGACTATTTAAAGTGATTCGGTCTTATATCTTTATATCTTTGTATTTCTATGTCGGTCTATTTTTTGAGCTGAACTCTGGGGTCAAAGGAATTTCTGCGCATGCGTCGATTCGGGGTATCAACAGAGAAGCTGCTGTCATGTCGTCGCTGCTATGGGCTGGTCGATTAGAAAGCCTGAAGATTGATCTCTGTGATTTATTCTAGGAAGGAGATTGTTTCTCTGTATGACTGTAGTATCAGAGATTCTCCTAATGTTTATTATTAACGCCAAGGAATGGCATGCATTATTCGCTTGTGTGTGTTTTCCTAAAGCCAGGTAAAACCAAAACCTTTTTTGCTGAACTTTTTTGCTAAGCCTAGATGGGAGACGTATTATCGTACATCTAGGATTGTTGACTACAAATGAAGATGACGTATTATCTAGCAGCACTAGATTACTTGATGTAACCAGCCTTATTGATAGCAGAAATGTATAGAAGCCCAATGAGGACATTTATGGATGAATAACGCATTAATTCTGCTTCATAATTTTTCATCCTGGGTGAGCGAAGCTCACGGAGGAGAGCCATTGTTTGGATCCCGCCATTGTAAGCGGATCATCGTCGGAGAACAGAAAGGTCCTATTATCTGATGATGGTACAGAGATATATATATTATGGAAACCCACTACTGTGGTTTAACATTGTTGCTATAAACATTTGATGAATTTACGGCTTGAGAAACTTAGCCAGGAGAAGGTTCTGACAGTGAACCATTGTTGATGTTTATGTATCCACCTTAAGTGACGCGATTAGTCAGTTGAAGCATGAGACGATAGACAACCAGAATATTGAGTGCTTGCCTACTATCGTTCCATTATATTGACATGCCACATGAATGTACATCTGATATTGTCACCCATTTTTCAAGTATACGATGATTTTTTTGTGCCAACCTGTTCAAGTGACTGTAATCGTGATGTCAAAGTGTACGTCCATTATTAAATGTATGAAACGTCATCAGCAGTCTACCCTTTATTGACTTCAAACTATGATTGAGTGAGTGACTTGTCAACTTAACAGAACTGTACACACATTCGCATCTATTACATCTACATTCTCACTCGATGTCAGCACTGTGTCGGAACGAGTTGACCATTCATTTATGTGTCCAGTATAACCTGATGAAAGCAGTAACATCACAAAACAAAACAAAAAACGCTTTATCAGTACCATTCCATTGTGGTGTACGTGGAAATGAAAAGGCAGATAAACTTGCCAAAACATGGAGGAGAATGTGAACAAGAAGATAATGAAATCACCTACTTTGAGAAAAAAGAGAGCTTTCAAGGCTTTCAGAAGAGAACAGAATCAACCCAATGACGACTACCACACTCTTGACCAGCAGAGACAGATCACCATTTTTCGCCTCAGGACAGGGCATAACAAACTGAATAAACACATGTACAAGCTAGGATTGTCTGCTTCACCACTGTGCACATGTGGATTAAACGAACAAATTGCTGAGCATGTTCTACAGGATTGTCCTCTGTATGACCAGTTAAGAAAGATATTCTGGCCCAATGACTATACACTAAACTCAAAGCTGTATGGAGCTAAAGAGGAACTCCAGACAATGGTTGAATTGATCATGAGAACTCATCTGACGATGTATACATCAAAGATGTGATCGCAAGAAGAAGAAGACATCAGCTGCATACTGGTGTACAGGAAATTTTAAAAAATGGTTGTTATCTGTGGAAACTGGGCCAGGAGCAGAATGTAGTAGTGGCCCTGTGCTAGTACTAGAAAAAACAGTGTCCTTCTTACTGAAGAAAATTAAACAGGGGCTCAAAAATGTCAAGCTATATTTAGCTATAATTGAATTAGAAAAGGAAATGAGTGAGAGGTTTTCAACAAATTCAGATCAAGCCTTCCTGTCCTATGCTATCTGTTCAGTTGTTTTTCCTTGTCTAGCATCCATTTCATATCTGTCTCCATTTTCCTCTACCTCTCTTATGTCCTAAACATTAGCACCATTTTTGCAGTCTTTCTTTTTTTCTTTGTTTCTCTTCCTTACCCAGCTTGTTACATTTCATTTACTTAAGAAATTCAATGTGATTATTTACATCAACTGTGAAGACAAACCTTGGCAATGGCTAAACAAAATTCTGACCTCAGTGATGCTATACCATGTAAAATAAACTTTAAATAAACAAAACTCATGGAAGAACAAAACACATTTTGAAACAACAAATGCATATGCAGATCAGGTAGCAATGAGACCTCAGAATCATCAATGTAAGGCATCATTTATACATCAACTTTGTGGACACTGAGAATTTATTTTCAGGTTTTTACTGGTCTTTGTTGTGTATTACAAACATACTTCAAAAACTTGAGTTTGCTGTTAGTCTCAAAATTGATCCTGGTGATAACAATATTTGATTGGTAGTGATTGTAAAAAGCCCATTCATAACCTATTGATTTTGTATTGCATACCATCCAGGAGTGTTATTGGAATTACTTCTCTAAAGATTCAGACATTTTAATTCCCAGACAGTTGCAGGCATCAGCAGGAAGAGATTAGGAGAGCATAAAGTAAAACAGTCAGATACATGGAGAAATGAAGGTACGCATGTAAATAAGCTTCTTTTTTAAGCAATGGAGCATCTCAGTTGAGGCTGACTGCTGGTGCATATAATGTAGGCTCGTGTGCTGTTTTTATTGTTACTTCAAGATTTTTGCCACCCCATGGATCTATCTCCTTCTGGATCATTCTGTAACACTGTTTTCTTCTATAGCTAATTTATTGGAGGAGGGTTTAAAAAGTAGTCATGGTGAAATCAAGCATTAAGAGATCTTATAGCTTAAACTACCACATACAAAAAAATTGATACTGAACATCTTTGATACACTTGTCTGTGTGTAAAGAAGAAATTGTTGGTTTGTCTGTAGGTTGTCTAGGGTTTTCTCTATTTCCATAATTTACTGATGTATTGACTTAATAAAATTGTCTAATAAAAATTGCAGACCGCCGCCTTAAAAATGTTTTTCTTCAACCTGTTTTAAAAACTGGCTAGAATGTTTCTGTGTAATCATTCCTTTACGTTATTTATTAGTCGTATTCATCAACAAACTGGAACAAACTGTTTAATTGTTGGAATGTAAAAATAAAAGAATCAAAAACTTTCAAGGATTCTCTGAACAATAAGGGGGGGGGGGGGGTGAGGAAAATCTAAATGTTAATCATTTTATTACACGATTTAAAGTCCTTAGAAATATTGAGGTATTTTTTATACATAAACTAAATATAATAAGTTAAGGGTGATTAGGGGGGGGGGGGGATTTTTTATGATTATGTTTTTTGATTTTTTTTTTTATGGTAAATTTTTATTGGGGGTAGATTATTTTATTTTATTGAGTGGGTATAGTGTTTATGGGTTTTTTTTGTTGGTGGGGTATGTTTGTGTATAGGGTAGTGGTATAGGTTTAGTGTGTTGTTTGTATTTTGTAATCTGGTTTGTTTATGTTGTGTTTTTAATTGGTGTATTATTATAGTTGATGGTGGTTTTTGTGTGTTGGTTATTGATTAAATGTAATAGTTTAGTTGATGTGTTATGTTTTAGGTTATGATTGTGTGTTTTGGTTGGTGGTTTGTATGTTTTGTTGTAGTTTTTGTTGTATGTTTTTTATTTGTTTTTATTATTTTTTGTTTATATAATAAATATTTATAATTAAAAAATATGAAATTATAATGTTAAATAAAGTAATTAATTA
>JAMPIV010002323.1:2500-89323 GCA_024509875.1 Oreohelix idahoensis
GTACCTCGTGTCAATTTGGGGGACGTGAATTTTTACTTTCCTCCATCCCCCCCCATTGCGTCTCCTTAGCCTTTCCAGTCATATTTTTTTTCTTTTGATCCGCCGTTCCCCTCCTGTCTAGCAAGTCAATTTTATGGAGGGTGATGACCCGCGGTCTAGGCGATCATGTACATCAGCAGCCTACGCATTATGTTTTTATCCTTAAATGTTATCTTTTGAGTATTTTACCGTTGTATCTCTGTCAATTTCACTACACATCTCCCCACTTGAAAACATGCCTATGGCAAGTTCCAAAACCAGCGATACACATAGGTAAAATTACTCCTCACGTCTGCCACTACTCTAATTTTGATCACAGGGGTGCCGACTGAGGAAATCTGCACCGACATTCAATTTGCCTGGGATATATTGGATACTGAACTGATAAGGTTGAAGCAATAAAGACCACCTCAGCAATCTTGCGTTTTCATGCTTAGCCTGAGACAAGAACACGAGAGGCTGATGATCCGTCTCCACCACAAATGTCCTACCATATAGATAGATTTGAAACTTCTTTATTGCCCAGATTAATGCTAAACATTCTTTTTCGCTTGTGGAGTATCCTTGTTCCGCCTTATTCAATTTACGGCTTGCATAAGCGACTGGTTTCAGTTCCCCATCAGGTGAAGATGATCTTTGCAACAAAGCCCCTCCGAGTCCCACATTACTTGCATCGGTTCTTAAGACAAAGTCCTGTGTCAAATCAGGCAGTTTGAGAATAGGCTTGCTAGTGAGTTTTTCCTTTAACTCTTGGAACGCTAGTTCACATTGTGCAGTCCAAATAATTTTATCTGGAAGTCCCTTGCGAGTCAGATCAGTCAGAGGAGCACAAATAGCGTTAAAATTCTTGATGTATTTCTGATAAAATCCGCATAACGACACAAATGATCGCACGTCTTTTTTTGTTTGCGGCCTAGGTGCTCTCTGCAGTTTTTCCAAGTTCTTAGGATCAGGGGTCATATTACCCTGATATACAGTGTGTCCCAAGAATTCCAACTCTTTGCATCCAATACAACATTTTGTTGGCCTAGCAGTTAAGTTCGCCTCCCGAAGTCTATCAAACAACATCTCCAGAGCTTCAATGTGTTCTTCAAAGGTCTCGGTGGCGACGAGAATATCATCCATGAAATTTGTGATACATGGGTTATTCAGGGGGTCCAACAATTTTCGCATCATCCTTGAAAACACACTCGGAGCATTTTTCAGTCCGAATGGTAGCATATTGAATTCATAATGTCCATCCGAAGTGCTAAAAGCCAAATAAGGTCTCACTTCAGGCTTCACTGGGATCTGGTAATAGCCTTTACTAAGATCCACCTTTGAAAAGTATTTTGCCTTGTTCAGTCTGGCAAATAGCTGTTTTGTGTCTGGTAATGGATCCACTTGTCCTTCTGTGACAGCATTCAGTTTCCTGTAATCTATGCACAGTCTGTGTTCCCCAGACGGTTTCCTCAACAAAACGACACTAGAACTAAAAGATGATTCACTGTGCGAAATAATCCCCTCCTTCAATAAATAATCTATTTCTTCCTTTAATGCCTTCTCCTTCGCGAACGGAATAGAATAGGCTCTCATACAGATTGGGTTTGAGTCTACCAGTTTCATGTCATACTGTAGCAAATTTGTATGGCCTGGTTTATCTGTTAATACATCTGTATGTTCCTCCAGAACCTTTTGAACTCTCTCCCTCTGGTTTTTAGTCAGGTGCTTACTGACTTTTACCTGTGCTGCTGTTTCACAAGGATGTAATGGGTATTCATGTGAGGTGAGTGGTTCCTTTTGCATCTGGGTTGCAATAGCTAAGGTCAATAAGGGGGTGCTTTCCTGGAGTGGTCTGTCCAGATACTTCTTTAACAGGTTTACATGATAAACTTTTTCCTTCCCCTTTTTGTCAATTTTATAGTTTGTTCTAGACACCTTCTCTAGAACCGTATATGGACCTTGCCAACCAATTTGTAATTTATTCTGGCTTCCGGGTAGTAAAAGCAGCACCTTCTCTCCGACTGCCAGTTCCCTGTCCTTTGCCTTCCTATTAAAGTATGCTGCATGTTTCTTCCTGGCTTGTTTCAAATTATCATTTGCCAGTTTCCATCCAGCTTTCAAACGAGTGGTCAGTTCGTTCACGTATTGATACGATGAGGTAACAGTCTCTTCCGCCTTCTCATCTGTCCAGGTCCTTAATAGAGTTACATCTGGATCTTTAATTTACCATACTTATTTTTCATGGAACCCATCGGGTCCCGTCCCTTAGAAGCTCTATAATGAGGACTTTTCTTCCTAGAATCATCACTCACAAATCGACCACTACCAATTTTTCTCTGGGGTTTGTCTCCCCACTTAAGATTGTTTATGAGAGATCTTCGCTCTCTTGTCTGTTCTTCCAGTTTATATAAGTCTGACCGAGGGATTGTCATCTTATCCTGGGTAAAAATTTCTTCTTTGTACTCTTCGCATAGTAGCCATGTTAATCCATTCAAGTGAAGACTGGGTGTGAAAAGGGGGCTCCCATTCCACTTTGTCTACCCGAGTATAATTAGTTTTCCTTTCAGGCCTAAAGTTGCCCCGTGGCGTTTCTAGGTCCTGCACATATTTTCCCTTTGTGGGTGTTCCCTCATGAAATACGCCACATGCTTCTACAAAGTTTTCAACATCGACATTTACGTCGGGCCAATAGTATTTTCGAGCAATCTTTTGGCAGATGATACCGACTTTCTCATGGTCACCATCTGTTCCAACATGTAAGCTCCTTATTAAGTTTGCCCTATATATCTTGGGAAGAACTAACTGTCCGTGACCAGTGGATCTAGTTCCTGTCTTCCTGTATAAGAGTTTGTTCTTCATGAAATATTCCCCCTTGCTCGGAGGTGTGTGGCATTTGGGTAATTTTTTAAAACATGGCTGGAGTGTCCTATCCTCAGCCTGCGCCTTCCTCATCTCCTCTGGATGAGCATTTATAGGTTCACCTTCTTCCTCCTTCTTCTGTGACCTGGTCTGCACTGTCGCCATGATCACAGGTTTCTCGGGATTCCCCAAGAAGACGTATCTACACCCCAATATCAGAGGGTAGATTGGTTCATCTATCACTGCTGCTCTGATTTCTCCTTCCACATAGCGAGTTTTCACCGTTATCCTTGCGATGGGAAGTGTCATGAGTGGTATGTCCTTAGTCGCCCCTTGTATTTCCACTGTTTCTGTGGTATACTGACTTGGGTCCACTAGGCTAGACTTCACAACTGAATCATAATCCAAACCTGTATCATAAAGGCACCTTATGGTGACCCCATTACAAATAACATCCTCACAAACTGGGGGGTGATAAGGTTCCTGTTGTCCCTTAGGATTAACCTTTACTCTTTGCGTCCCCGACTTCATTGCAGCAATGTTTGAAGGTTTCCTTCTACAAAATTCGGTGTTATGGTTATCCTTCTTGCACCATTTGCACCATCTTTTTCCTTGGTTCAACGGTTTTCTTTCATTGAACTTTTGGTCATTGAACTGTGAGTTTCTGTCGCGATAGTCATTTCTTTGCCGCTCAAAGTTTGTCCTACCCTTATTTCCCTGCTCTCTATTATCAAATTTATTAAATTGCTGTGGAGCTTTAAAATTGTCTATGTGCTTCTTCTTAGCACCACTTACCTCTGCCTGAGCTGCCTGATACCTCTCAGCAACATTTAAAATTTCCCCCAACTTCTCTGCACCCTGTTCCATGAGAAATTTTCTCATGTCTGGAGCCATGGACTCTCTCAATTGCTCAATCATGATCATTTCTTTAAGATCTTGGGTCTTCCCCAGAGCCGTCCATTTCTCCAAATAGGTTTCTATTCTGGCAGAAAATTGGTGGTATGTCTCCCCAGACAACAGTTTGGCATTTCTGAATTTCTTACGATAAAATTCACCATTCTTTTCGTACCTTAATAACAAAGCCTGCTTTAACATGTCATAATTGTCTTGGTCTTCCCTGTTCATTTTGGCAAATACTTCGTAAGAAGTACCCCTCAATCCCTGTGATAGCTTTAAGCTCCACCTCTCTCTCTCTAACCCATATGTAGTAGCTAATAACTCAAAACGTCCTAGGTACCCCTCTATGTCATCGTCTTTTTCAACAAAATGGTCTAAATGAAACCCCATAGCTGAGTTTGAGGCTCCCATACTGGGCGTAGCATCTGAGGCAAAAGGGCTGGCACCATTTTCAGGAGCCGGGCCTTGTAATTCCAGCTCCCTTAGTCGTAATTCATGCTCCCTCTGCAACCTTCTATCTTCTGCTTCCCTTTCGGCCTTTTTATCTTCTGCCTCCCTTTCGGCCTTTTTATCTTCTGCCTCCCTTTCGGCCTTTTTATCTTCTGCCTCCCTTTCGGCCTTTTTATCTTCTGCCTCCCTTTGCTGTCGTTTTTCTTCTGCCTCAATCTGCAGCCTCTTAATTTCTCTATCAGCCTCAATTTGTAATCTCTTTTCTTCAGCTAACCTGTCAGCCTCTAATTTTCTTTCAGCCTCTTTTTCTAATCTCCTTTCTTCCCGTTCAATATATTTATCACATTCAGTCGTTACGTATTGAATTAAAATTTGACCATCCATCCCCATCTCCTTCGCAGTGAGCACAGCAGCTGATCTAAACTTTGCTAGCTCTGCCATACTTTTTGGACAATATAATAATATACAAGATAAATCTCTAACCAGTAAATACACTAAGTACTTCTAATTACTATATGACTATAGTCTAACTAATTCTAACTAACCAGTTAACTAATTAATTATTACTGGCTGTGAAGATTCACCAACTTTTATCTGCAGGGACACTTTTAATTTTAAAGGAAATTTTACAATTTATTTCCCTACTTTTATTTCTCCCACCAGGAGATCCTAATTTTACTGTTGGGCTAATTATCCCTGGACAAGACCCCAATTTATGTAGTGGTGTTGATGGTATTGTATGATGGTGTTATTACTACATGTAACTTGTATGAGGCCAGCTGTGAAGGCTCCTGAGATAAAATGTAGTTGAGAATTATCAGAAGGCCTTTCTTGCTACCACTACGACCTCACACTTAATTTTTTTTTTTTTCTTAATGAATGTGGCTACGTAAAGTGTCTAGGGTAATGATGTGTAATGTGGGTGTGTTAGTTATAAATACACCCACAGACATTTAAGAAGACTAATAAGATTAACAAGTGTTAAAATACACTGAACTAACTCACGTGTATAAAGTTTTTTTTTTGATATAATTATATTACATTTATTGGTTCTGGATCAAGTTTTATGTGACCAGAACTTGTTTTAAAAGAAGGATTGAAAATTTATGAAAAAAAAATGCATGGAATGTTACATAATAAATGCAAGAGCGTACCTATTTAAGTACTAGACTAGTTAGTTTTATTAAAAAAAGTTCGAGTAGTCATCTCTTTGGGAGGATATTTACTGTTTGTGCTGTTGGGGTGGCCTCATCACACCTGTCTATATTGACTACACAATGTCCAGAAAATGGTGGGAATTTTTACGGGGATATTAGTCACTACCAATAGTTGGTGAATGTCCAGCAGACCAGAGGCTCACTCATCTTTTTGTAGCTCTGGTGCTGAAAACTTGCGGTCCCACCTCTCCGTGCTGGCGGGCAATAATGGTGGTCTCTGTCACAAGAACTGCACAGATACACTCGAGTACAGTCACCCACCGAATAGACTCTGCTTTGTTGTCGATAGAAACTCACAGCTCAGATTATGAATAATTAACACAGAAGTGCTAGCAAAACTCAGCTGAGCTGCTGGCTATAGGATGGCGTCCCTAAATTTAACTCACTGTCTTTCATATGGGAAAACACCACACTTTAAAATCTGTGTCTAACACTGAACAATTATTGAAGAATGACCCCAAATGCGCTCTGAGCGCTAATGATATGATTGTCTGTGGCCAATCACTGCCGAGGTTTATTTTAAATTTCAAATTTCTACACTAAAGTCATTTCAGTCATGCTTCAGTCAAGTATGGATGGTTATCTGTTAGTCTGTCCGTCTCTACTTGTGTTTCAAAAAAAATGTGCTTGATTTTTTGAAGCAACCTTTCTCTCCCCTTAAAATTTTGTCGTAAAAAGTTATATTTAGACTCAGCTACCACCAATGTCCCTTCACTTCTATGCCAAGTAACTTTGAACACCTGCGTCCCCAAGGTCGTGTTTTGTGTGCAAATAACGACACTTTTTATTCAAGGCAGTCTGATTGCTCAGAATAGGCCATCCGGCCAGCTAATTTTTATATTCCTAACATTAATATTAAGAAAAATTACTTTTTAAATTTTTGTAATATTCCTAACATCTGCGTTTTAGCCGCTGAATTCAAATCAAGGCTTGGTATCGCAAAACGTCCAATTCCGTACCTCGTGTCAATTTGGGGGACGTGAATTTTTACTTTCCTCCATCCCCCCCCATTGCGTCTCCTTAGCCTTTCCAGTCATATTTTTTTTCTTTTGATCCGCCGTTCCCCTCCTGTCTAGCAAGTCAATTTTATGGAGGGGGATGACCCGCGGTCTAGGCGATCATGTACATCAGCAGCCTACGCATTATGTTTTTATCCTTAAATGTTATCTTTTGAGTATTTTACCGTTGTATCTCTGTCAATTTCACTACAGTTGGTGTCAGTGATTCTCTCACCTTTAGACTGCCAACTCTTGTATTTTTCTGGCGACGACTAACTCTTTCTTACTCAAATCTTTTTGAAGATGAACTAATAGTAACAAGTAATAATACAAGGAGGGTTGAGAATGTTTTTCTGAACAGAACATACAATCTACTAAGTCAAACTCAGAATGATGGTGAGTTACAGAATGTACATAATTACTTTAATTACAGTAGAAATATAAAATCAATGTTGACATGTACTTTGAAAAAAAGAAATACTAGGAAATTTAGAACTGTCAGTGTCTTTGGTTCAGATAAGAAGTAAGAGGCTATTTTCCTCACTGACGAAAGTTTATTCCTACGGCTATTTCGTGGAAAAGTGAATCCTGATTTTGGTCTGGGTTTTAAGTAGACTTATCTGCTTCAGTCCAAGAGATGACTAGGCTTATCCGTTAACCTGGTTGTGAAGTTGAATTATGATGTTTCAGGCGCTGACGAGGTGTTGACTGCTTAAATCGATAGACTGCTCAGGGTTGCTGTACTAGTGATATCACCGCTAGGTTTGAGACGTAAGCACTAGTTCTCTCTGTATCATAGAGCAACTAGGCGGTTTACTCCGCAAACAATTGACAGCAATCAAAATCCAGAACCTGGCTAGGATTCTGCAACTGGGCGCTCAGGGACTTTATCCGCAGCTTTAAGAAATAGAACTTTAGTAGCTTTTACTCTCAATCACAATATACTTGTAAGATATGAGGTAAGTTTTGGGCTTCTCTTCTATAAGCGTGCTTTCTCTTTCAGCGGTTATCAGCAAGTCATCTTAAAACTCAGCATATGTTCGCATGAAGTTAAAAATATTTCCTGATTCCCACGTCCAAGAGTTAATTACCTTTTTTCCCGTTTCTCGTTTCTCGTTCAGCCATGACAGAAATTTATCGGGCGGTCTCCAGTTGACCACTGAACACGGAAATTTAATACTCTGGGAACCACTGGTTTCTACCAAGCTAATAAATCGTATAAGACATCCCTAAAGCCTGCTTTTAAGGGCCTTAGAAGAAGAAGATAAAATTTGGCTCGAATGACAGGACTATTAGCGAAGACTTGAAAAACAGCTAAAGAAACGAACACAGGTGCAAATATTTCCGTAGAGAAAAACAGACTAAATGTGAAGGAATAGAAAAGTAAGGAATTTTAAAATAATCTAGACAAAATCTTCGAGCACTCTGTGACAGTTACTCCCCAATTTAAAATAGTTGCAAACTATTCAACGAGAGAAGGTCTTTGTCTAAATTATAAATTCCTCGTGTCACCCAACTTTTCAATTCTCCCGACCTTTGTCCGCTTGCTAACGCTCCACTTGACCATGGTTCTACATTTTGAGAATCCCTGAAGTTCTGAGTTATCGAAGAGCTAACTTTCGTAATTCCTTCTGGCCCCGTTCGTCTTGCCAAAATGCTGTACTCATTCACCTTTTCACACAAATTACGGTTAGAATGAACTAATTCTGACCTTCCACTATCTGTTGTCAGTTCGCTGCGCTTAGTCTGCCATTGTTCTGTGGCCCGCTTGAATGGGCGTGCAAAACATCCTTTGTCACGGTAACAATGAAAACTTTTGCCGTGTGTCTTCCATAAAAAATAGGAACTACTTCTCATGTATCTCCTTAACTCCGCTCCTACGTTTATGGACCTTCTCATGGGGCGGTCAATATTCTTTTTCTTTCTTTCTGGATTGAAAGATTTAAATGGGCTACGTGAGTTCAATCTAACAAGAGTTAAGTTTTCTAAACCTCCCAAGTTTGCAGACAACTTGTTCTTTGATAAATCACACCAAGATTGAGTGTCACTGGCGTTCAGGTATGAACGAAGCAGTTTGGGATGGGTGAAAAAACAACTATTATAGCTTTCCTCACAAATGGTTTAGTGCGAGACATTCACATATCATTTTTCCTTCTTCTGATCACAAGGCGTATCTTGTATCTCAGTACCTGGGTTTTTCCTATCACTGTTTGATTTTCTCAGCAATCAAAATTTTGTTTGGATCTTATCCAATGACCCTGGCGTAATCTCCTCTAACTTGAAAATAAAAATGCATGCATCTCCTGTAAAACCTAATCGTCTACCTCCTTGAGAATAGGGAAACTGTTTATAGAAATGGCTATCTCAGCAGAAGTATGGAACTCTCTCATTTTCATCCGTGCAATGAAGCATGAAAGGGTCAGGCCTTGGAGCTGACAAGGCGCGTTGTCCCAATTGTTTAGTACCGGTGTGGCTCCTCTCTAAAATTTCCGTTTGCCTGAGGTTTTCACAGAAGAAAACCTTTGTCCAACCGGGCACTTGTGAATTATGTTCGCAAGTGCCATTTTCGCTTCTCTCTCTCTCAACAAAAAGGGGGTGGGTACTTTTTTTGGTGCTGAGGTAAAAACCCAGTGGAAATCTGCAAGTTTCTGCCGATTTACATATATCCTTTTTCCTAACATTACCAGTGGATAAAGTCACAGGTAAAAATGTTTCCTCCTGAGCCTGGTCAACGACCCTAATTAAAAGCGCACAAATGTGTCTCTGAATGATCCACATGTTTTATCAGCCCTTTGGTGGTTCTGCGTGTAACCATCAAAGGCTGATTCAGTTCTCCTAAAACTATGTAACTTCCCTTGT
Organism: Oreohelix idahoensis; assembly: GCA_024509875.1. NCBI lineage: Eukaryota > Metazoa > Mollusca > Gastropoda > Stylommatophora > Oreohelicidae > Oreohelix > Oreohelix idahoensis. The sequence goes on from JAMPIV010002323.1 coordinate 11,802, forward strand.
CGTTCACTCCGTTAGTGTCAACAATGATAGAGGTAACTCTTGGCTACTTTTAAGCTCTCTGTACCTTTTGGTTGCCCAGCATGACAAAAAATCGCCGGGATGGGGCCGTTACGAAAGTATATCTGTCCCACTTCTTAGACAATTCATTTACATCCCCCCCCCCCTCCAATTCCTCTGGTTTGTAGTGTTTTTTTGTAGTCCTGAAGCGCTTTTTGTTGTGGTTATGGAAATCGGTCTTTGTGTGCTTTTCTGAGATTGAGCGAAGGCCATTTGTTGTTTCATCTTAGAGATGTTCGGGGTGTCAACATTGAAATTCCTCTTCTGACGTGTATTTCCTGACGAGAGTGTACTTTTCCCTCATACTACCTGCATTTTATGTCGTAGGTACCTTCACAAAGGGGTCATGAAACTTATCGAGTTCGATGTCCGCCTCTCTGCTTTGCCTAAACATGTGCTCTGAGTACTAAGTTGCGCATTCCTGTGGAGCAAGGTGGCTCCTTCCTCTTGAAATAATGGTTCATCTGACCTGGGAGTGGGGCTGTGGGATTCTATGGCCTCAGACTAACCATGGGCCTTCAAATCTCCTGGCGAGTTTTGAAGTTTCCAGAGGCGGCGTCTTCAACTTAAGGTAAAAGGGATTGAGTTTCCTAGCTGCTCCTTGCACATATGCTGCTACAACTGCTTTATGGCCTCTTCTTTCCACTTGGCTCTTTCCTTCTCGTTCCATGTCCGCGAGTCCCCATTTTTTCATCACTCTCTAACATTTCCCATCCTCAGTTTCATTCGTGAAAAGTTCTGCCTGAGGGTTCTAAGACATGTTTTCGCAATTAACTTTCTCGAGTAACCTCTTTCCTCGCCTTCCCAAATAAGATCACTTATCCATGTATCTATACATCTTATAATTTTTTATGAAATCGTTCACTTGGTGATCTAGTCCAAGTATTGGAAAAAAAATGAGCTCTAAGTTCCGCTAACTTTTTTGCTTTCATTTTAGATCGCTGGGTATAAATCCAATCTCTTCATAATAACGCTGCAACTAGTTTTCCAGTAAAATTACTAATAATTCTAAAAAGTAATAGGTAATAAGAAACCACCAGAATCAATTTACAGAAGCTCCGAGGTAAATACTATTAAGTTCTACTGACGTAATGTATCCCTATTACAGATGTCCTAGTGCAAATAATTGAATTATTTTAATAATATAACTTATTTCTACTGAATTAAGATATTATTTAACTTGAAAAAGCCAGACTCAAGTAATAATTGATTTATTTTTAACCCTGTGTATACTCTTATTTCATCTAAAGTAAGTATTACAATTGCATCCCAGTCTTTCACACACAATTCATCAACTTGTACACTAGTTATCTTAACCACTAATTAACTTAATGAACTTAATTTAATCTAAGTAACTTAAGATACCCCAGTGTCATAAGAGAAGAGCACTGGTATCAACTAGCATTGATCTACGGCTGCGAATACTCTGAAGCTAGACAATATAGTTTAAGGCTTTCAGAAATATACTTTGCCACCTTAATCTGTAGTAACTCCTGTGATATTATAACAAATCCGTAAAAAAGTAACTCCAACTTAAACCAGTTAAAAATTTGAAAGTCACTGAGTACAATTTCAAAATTTATTAATGTACAACTATCTAATTTGCTAATGAATGGTTAGTGTTTGTAACGAATGGTGATTAAGGTTATGTAATACATCAAATTCATAATATATTATATAAAGTTTGTTATAACCTTAACCAAAAAGATCCCCAGTGCTGATCTATCTTTAAAAAATTATTTTTGCACCACAATTTGTTCCCTCACTGTTATTTATATTAGTCTGTCTTTTTTTAATCTTATCCCTAATGTCCTCATCATACATGACCGTTTGAAGTCTCACATTTAGCCACTGGAATTATTCTCTTAGTTCACCCAACTTTGAATCAGCACTTTTCCAGAATATGGGGTTGAACACATAAACACAGTATTCTGAAAGTCACTCTTTCATTCAATCCCCAGCAAACCAGGGGGAAAAAAGGCTATGAAACACTTCAACCTCTAGGCATCCTTTATGTTTTTAGGTAGCAGGATCGAAGGTCCCACTTGACTTCAGGGTTTTTTTTGAGATTTGACCTATAGAAACCCTCTAAGATCGATTTCCAAGCTCTTATGAAGACTGCAATCTGTGAAGAATATCTGCCCCTTCATGCAGTTGGCAACTGACGTAGTCTAACCCAGAAACTCTACTTGTCTTCTGGGGCTGGGGTTTTAGTTGCGTGTGAATTTTGAACTGAAGCGTTCTCGCCTTTAAATATTTGTAAGCGCGGGCGTCTCCGAGGCCAACATGTTTGGGGTCACCACTTTCAAGCACACTGAAAATTTCTCTTCTTTTGGGTATTATGTGCTTCTTGTCCCATCTATCGCTCCAATACAACACTCCCCCAAGTTTATCCACACGTTGTCTTATATTTCCTTTATCTTCTCCTACTGCCTACTGGAAGCTTCCTTTTCCATATGCTTAAAACCTACAATCGCATAATGCATGTATTTACCATAAATTTATAATCAAATTACACCCTAGGTTATGGCCTGTGATGTGAAAGTTCCAATAAAACTGCAAATATCTAATTATATACATAGTTTTTTTTCTTACTTCATCCAACTTTTTCCTTTTGGATTTCCATTTCTCTGCCATATCCCTTCTGTGAAAATCTTAATATTTATCAACATTTTCACTTATACATTGTCCCTGTAAACAAACGAAATTATGTTTTCTAACATTCGACACTTTCCTTCACCACTGGTGAACCGGCTTCGCTCTTGATAACATAGCCGACTGCGCATGCGCGACAGCTACTATTTTTAGAATGCCTTAGTTACAATTTGTTTTCATTCCGGTCAAGGCTCGTCGAAAACCTCATCTCTGTTTTTACCATCAGTTCATTAACTATGCGTTGTTTTTGCACACTTTGCTACAAGTATCAACTTCAAATAAATTTATTCCAATTCCTGCAACCAGAGTGTTAGTCTGTTAACTGAATATCTGTTACATCGACAAATGGGAGTTAATGTTTCATGTCGACGAGCAATTAAATACTAAAAAAATGACTTGCCGATGCGGTAACATGACAGAAAATACTACTTTCGATCAAAGTCGTTCGTTTTACCAAACAAAAAACAAACATTCTATCACATTTCCGGAGTAAAACGAATATTTTTTAACGCCATGGACTTCCCCAATATGTTACCACTAAAGACAATAACCAGTCAACATTGATAGGTTATTAATCATAGTGGGTTGTTTCTGTTTACGTGGTATTACAGACGATTACTATCACTACTGTGGTCATTTCAATTGCAGGCGACCGTCCATTAGATATTTGTAGTGAAAATTATAGGGATGTATTAAATATGAAAGACATGGAGTAACACCTTACCTAAATGACATGTTGAGCAGTGATAATGATCTAAAGGACCGTAAATTTACTAAATCACTAACATTTCTTTTATTACAACATGACTCGTATTTGTTCGTGCCTCTTTTAAAATCTTTCCCTGTTCGTCTTACTGCCTCAGAGAACAACGTATGAAGTTTGAGACGAAACTCCAGTTTCATGTACTATTTATCAATCGTGTTGTTGGCTTCTTTCCATAATCAAACTGTTCATGCACACCTTCATTTGCGCACTTTTTCTATTTTCGGGAGAGTACATATAAGGGGAAACAATATAATTATTGTCTAACTTTCAACCACAGTTGCACCACCTTAGCTGTGGTTGAAAGTTAATGTACCCTCTCGAAAATAGAAAAAGTGCGCAAATGACGGTGTGCAAAATGTGACTGACCGACCGACCGACCGACCAAAGTACTTACGACGGGTATTATGGTATTGGATACCGTGTACCTAGAACTTTTCATCAAATATACGACAAGGACTTGCAATCACACCTGCGATTAAAATAGGTCACAGGAGAAGAACTGTAATACACTGGCTGACTGGGACCAATGAGGAGACAGTGATTTTTTTATTTTAAATACTGTAAACCTTTTATGAACGGACTAATATGGGAAGTGGGTGGTCCGATAATAGCTATTTCCTGGTACTTCCGAATTACAGACACACTCACACAAACACATGTATATATGTGTGTGTGTGTGTGTTTGTGTATATATATATATATATATATATATATATATATATATATATATATATATATATATATATATATATATATATAACCTGAAAAGTCGCCAAAACAGTAATATAGTATGGGGAGACCAATACACTCTTTCCCCCACACCAGTGTCAGCTACCCAGCATCTGCCTTGATTAGCTAATTACCAATCAAGACCGCTAATTTTACTGACAAAAAATTCCAATTTACCAAAATAATTGTGGTCCGTTATTTTCGAAATCCGTAAATAAGAGGTCTGTTCGTAAATGGTTTTACAGTGAATCAAGACCCATCTCAGGTTGTAAATAATTTGCGTGATAAGATTTAGATGCTTCGCCTTCAGGGAAGTACCTAGGTTTTATTTATTAATTAATTAATTTTTTTATATTTATTTTTATATTCTTTTAAGTTCTTATGTCTCCTATCTAGCCTTCACTTTCTTTCTTTTCCTGACGAAGGCCTTGTGGCCGTAACGTAGACTACTTTCTTTGTCTTTTGTCCTCGTAAGACGAATCACCTTTTTTAGATTTTTTTTCAAACCCATCCATTGTCCACGTCTTACTGCAGTTCCCCTCAACTTCCAAAAATAGTAACACTCGCCTAAGAAAAGTGCACAAAGGTTGGTGTGCATGCCCCATGTGAACGGCGTGAATGTTCAACCTTTGTACAACATTGTTTTAGTGCTATAATTAGCTGCAATGCGCGTACAATGATTTAAGTTTCACGCTTTTGTTAGAATAAAATAAACTGGTATTTTCCTAATGAGCGACGATCAGCTACCACGACACGTATGGGAAACTATGAGCCCGGGATCCAGGCCTCCAGGACGCTGGGAGGACAACATTAGACAATCTCCGAAGGACCGAGGACTAGAATGGATCCAGGCCAGGAAGAAGACAGCCGGTATGACAGTATGGTGCTCCCTCTTCCAAACCTGTAGACCTCACGGTAGAAGAGGAACGTAAGTAAGTAAATAAGATATTTTCTACTGCAGAAATTGGAATGACTTGGGCACAGCTGAAAAAGACAGCCCAGAATAGAAATCGATGGAGAGCATCTGTTTCTGCCCTATGTTCCACAGGGAACGAAAAAAGAATGATGATGATGATAAGAACAGCACTTTACATTTTAAATATTAGGTTATGTACACGGAACCCCTTGAATCGATTCACGGATTCCCAGTGGTCCATAGACCATAGTTTAAGAAACCGTGCCTTACAGGAAACCTGCAGCAAAGCATTCATGTGCTCCATCAGTCAGGTCTTCCAAGAGCAGAGGTGAGTCCCAGGCAGTTTCACACTATGAGGCTCCCTCGTCGTTTGGGAAGAGGAGTAAAAAATGCTGTAGTTACGTATCCTTGGCTAAATATCCTTGCTGTCTCAACACACATACCCCCCCCCCCCCCCACCCCCCCCCCCCCCACCCCGCCCCCCCCCCCCCCCACCCTTTTACAGTCTGATTGTAGTGATTGTTCCTCTGCTGGCAATTTAATTTACACGATAAAGTTGCCAGCAATAGAACTTAACGTTTAGTGCTCACCTTTACAACAGGCAGTATTGACGTAGGGATCAAAGCTCAATGACAAGCGAGTACATAGCACATTGATTTCACTTAGTTTTCATCAAGCTGTGTTGTCTCTGTTTTGTATTTGTTTATGTGTTCAACCTATTTCGGCTCATTTAATCTCTCATTTTTCATTTCACGTCTTCTTTATCCAGAAATGATTTGTGTCCTTCTGTTTTAATGAAATGTAGCATATTCTTTAGTATACACGCATTTCAAGGCCCTCGTTTCTTTTCTAAATCGATTACTACATTTATAGTAAGTGACGGTAAATGTAGTCACATAGCAGAACCTGCCGTAGGGGAGTAAAGTATTAGAGACTTTACCATACTATGTCCAGCTTTATGAGGCAGGATGCCCAGTTTCTTTCCTCTTTGCCTTTCCTAACTCAAGAGTAGAGTCAGGCAGCTATTTAGAGCGTGGTAAGCTGGAGCGTGATGCTACCAGGTTTTGATCCTGAAACCCGGTAACTTGCGAGAAGCAAGAGCTCTAATCGCTGAGCCAATCAGATTTCTTTAAATAGAAGGACAGTAACAAAAAAGGAAAAAAAAAACCTTGGAAATAAGGAGCGTGGTGTACGGCAATGTTTTGTACCGAATGATACTCATCGTAAGGGAATTCTGATGCTGAGAGAGAGACAATAACCGTAAGTACAAGTTACCGTATGGCCCACAGAAACGATTTCAAGTATTGATTTCTTGCTCATTTGCAGATGGTATTACTTCCGCTGAGACTTTGTCTGCAGGCATTCTGTCTGACAACTTTTAAGTCTGTCTGTTAGCTTTCCACTCGCACGGGGCGACGAAGCTGTATAGCCGGCCCTGGTCACATCTTACGAAATGCACAGTAGGGTGCAGTGGTGTTACTATCCTTTGGTCCACTTTCGGGCCCCGGTTACATACAACCCAGACAAGTGTCAGTGGAACAAGAAGATGAGAAAAGACACTAGGGTCGGATAGGACACGACACTGAGGAAACCCGACGATAATATTGCACAACAGTCCATCTCCTGGAGTCGCCATGGTAACAGAGATAGACGAAGGCTGGAAAAAAACAACACGGAAAAGGGAAATAGAAAGAGAAATGAAAGGAACAAAGAAGTCGTGACAAAACCTTGAACCTTGGCACAGGACATGCAAGCATGGTATGAATTTGTTAAAAGTCTTTGCCCTTTGGGAAAGCAGCGAGTAATTAATGTACATGTTAATTTTATCTGTCTCGCTCGCGCACACATTTTTTTTCAATCCCTCTTCCAACACACACACCCCTAAAAATGAATTTAGGTTTCGCATTCTTGTAATATAGTATGGCGAGTTCAAAGATACTTGGTTACATTATGGCGAAATGAGCAGTACAGGAATAAACTTCCGGCCGTAACTCTTCAGCATCGCTCACAAACGCTTAACCCCGAAAAGGACTTACGAGGGAGTACAGACAGAACTGTCCATGTTCTGTTCTGATTTTATCTTCCTGATGGCCACAGTTTTGATACCCTGTTGAATCTTTGTTTTTACTTTGTTCTTTGTTACTCTGGAACCCTCTGTCTTTCTTTTTATTTATGTATATTGGTGTAAGTGACAGAAAGAGAGAGAGAGAGAGAGAGAGAGAGAGAGAGAGAGAGAGAGAGAGAGAGAGAGAGAGAGAGAGAGAGAGAGAGAGAGTCAGTTAATTAATGTAACAACATAGGATAGGGATTTCGGTGTTAGGCGAAGGGTTTTGTGGGTTGTAAAAAAGGAAGGCTGTTACGGATTCCACGAAAACTAACTCAAAACACTAAATAAATTTGTATCAGAAGGGTTCTAATGAGTCTGTGGTCTGGCCATGGAAGCCGAAATTGGTTTTGCCTCAGAACTGGAGAGACCAGCGGACTGACTCTTGTTAAAAAAACCAAAAAAAAAAACCGATTAGAAACATTATTCAGAAACGAAAGGCGATCTTCAGCATTATGAGTGGGGAACAAAATAACGAAAGATTCAAGATACTCGTACATTGATTTTCGACAAATAAAATAAATGCTTGCCTTTTCTTGTGTGTGTTTCTGAACGCTGTGTAGTGTTTTCGCTTATCGTATTTATAGAGTGTGGACTTTTTGTGTACTTAAGCCAAGCTGTCGCTAGCTTCCATATTGTCTCGTCTAGTCGGAAATAATTTGTAATTTGATGCAGCTAACAGGATTGAATCGTTTAAGCGTTTTACATTTTTCATGACGTCTGGATCGACAGTGTGAGTAAAAATATCTCTCACTGACATCGCGTGTTTTGTTACAGTGGCCGTTTCAGCGTTTATGACATTTCGTTAAAATGATTGTTTCAATCCGACAATCTTTATTGTAATAATTCAGTCCAGTGTTTTTGTTGTTACTTTCAATATCTAGGCACGGCCATTTTTGTTGTTGTTGGTTTATATTGGTTTGCATTAGTTGAGATTGTGGTATTTGGATTTAATTACAGTTTGTGTTATTCGCCATCGTCATCTTTGTCGTCATATTCATCATCGTCGTCATCATTATGTGATTTTCGGTCTCCCGCTTCTCCTCTTGCCTTGTGGATTCCAGAACAAGTACTGCCTTGTAATGCTATCAACAGATTTACTTAGTGTATGTCATATCTTTCACCAGAGTGTTTTCATTATCATACCTTGTACATTCTTGTTGCAATGAGTTCATTAATTCCATACAGTAAGGTTGCTGTACCGTTTTCCGTCTTCCTTCCTTCGTGATGTGAGATCACAGCAAGTGTGTCTGATAATACACAGGGAGGAAACAGATATAATGAGAATAAATGCACGAAACGATAACTGTACTGTAGTGAAAGAAATACCACTGCAAGATATAGAATCATACATATACATTGGCTGCAGTATAGGTATAGTTGCAGGGACAGACAGATAATGATATCATAATAAGAATACAAGAGGAATTCCCCAACTGTTATATATTAATATAATTTTATATACGCAGGACCAGGGAGCACCAGATAAATATTTGTCTGGGGGCCACTTAACCTTTGTTCCCTCGGGGACCGAACCACTAGAGCTGGCCCCGCTGCTCTATATTTTTTCTGCACCTCTCCTGGAATGTACACCTCTCAGGTTTAAGAACCCGTCGCATAGAAAGTTGTAAGCTGAACACGACTAAGTCATGACGCCGTCAAGGCAGCAACTTTCGCCCTGAAGCAATATGAATTATGGGTACATTGTCGCATATATACTATATAGCTCGAGTCAGCTACCGGAATTGCTGTTATTAATAATTTGCGCTAAGTATAAAGCGAGTTCATAGCTTATCTTGTTTAGCTATAATGGTTTGCTCATGTACGCTTGTTGAGTTCATGCATAAAATTACGCATTCATGGGTAGACTTTATTAATTCCAAATAAATTATTTACAACCTGAGATGGGTCTTGATTCACTGTAAAACCATTTACGAACAGACCTCTTATTTACGGATTTCGAAAATAACGGACACAATCTTTTGGTATTGGAATTTTTGTCAGTAAAATTAGCGGTCTTGATTGGTAATTAGCTAATCAAGGCGGATGCTGGGTAGCTGACACTGGTGTGGGGGAAAGAGTGTATTGGTCTCCCCATACTATATTACTGTTTTGGCGACTTTTCAGGTTATATATATATATATATATATATATATATATATACAAACACACACACACACACACACACACATATATACATGTGTTTGTGTGAGTGTGTCTGTAATTCGGAAGTACCAGGAAATAGCTATTATCGGACCACCCACTTCCCATATTAGTCCGTTCATAAAAGGTTTACAGTATTTAAAATAAAAAAATCACTGTCTCCTCATTGGTCCCAGTCAGCCAGTGTATTACAGTTCTTCTCCTGTGACCTATTTTAATCGCAGGTGTGATTGCAAGTCCTTGTCGTATATTTGATGAAAAGTTCTAGGTACACGGTATCCAATACCATAATAAGGTGGTGCAACTGTGGTTGAAAGTTAGACAATAATTATATTGTTTCCCCTTATATGTACTCTCCCGAAAATAGAAAAAGTGCGCAAATGAAGGTGTGCATGAACAGTTTGATTATGGAAAGAAGCCAACAACACGATTGATAAATAGTAAATGAACTGGAGTTTCGTCAAACTTCATACGTTGTTCTCAGAGGCAGTAAGTCGACCAGGGCAAGATTTTAAAAGATGCACGAACAATTACGAGACATGTTGTCATAAAAGAAATGTTAGTTATTGAGATCATTATCACTGCTCCACATGTCATTTAGGTAAGGTTACTCCATGTCTTCATATTTAATACATCCATATAATTTTCACTACAAATATCTAATGACGGTCGCCTGCAATGAAATGACCACAGTAGTGATAGTAACGTCTGTAATACACGTAACAGAAACAACCCACTATGATTAATAACCTATCAATGTTGACTGGTTATTGCTAGTGGTAACATACTTGGGGAAGTCCATGGCGTTAAAATATTCGTTACTCCGGAAAATGTGATAGAATGTTTGTTTTTGTTTGTAAAACGAACGACTTTGATCGAAAGTAGTATTTTCTGTCATGTACCCGCATCGGCAAGTCATTTTTTTAGTATTAATTGCTCGTCGACATGAACATTAACTCCCATTTGTCGATGTAACAGAATTCAGTTAACAGCTAACACTCTGGTTGCAGGAATTGGAATAATTTATTTGAAGTTGATACTTGTAGCAAAGTGTGCAAAAACACGCATAGTTAATGAACTGATGGAACAAACAGAGATGAGGTTTTCGACGAGCCTTGACCGGAATGAAAACAAATTGTAACTAAGCATTCTAAAAATAGTAGCTGTCGCGCATGCGCAGTCGGCTATGTTATCAGAGCGAAGCCGGTTCACAGTGGTGAAGGAAAGTGTCGAATGTTAGAAACATAATTTCGTTTGTACAGGGACAATGTATAAGTGAAATGTGATAAATATTAAAGATTTTCACAGAAGGGATATGCAGAAATGGAAATCCAAAAGGAAAGTTGGAAGAAGTATGTATATAATTAGATATTTGCAGTTTTATTGGACTTTCACATCACAGGCCTAACCTAGGGATAATCATTATAAATTTATGGTAAATACATGCATTATGCGATTGTAGGTTTAAGCATATGAAAAGGAAGCTTCCAGTAGGCAGTAGGAGAAGATAAAGGAAATATAAGACAACGTGCTGGATAAACTTGGGTGAGTGTGTATTGGAGCGATAGATGGGACAGAAGCACATAATACCCAAAAGAAGAGAAATTTTCAGTGCTTGAAAGGGACCCAACACTGTTGGCCTCCGAGACGCCCGCGCTTACAATATTTAAGGCGAGAACGCTCAGTTCAAAATCACACGCAACTAAAACCCAGCCAGAAGACAAGTAGAGTTCTGTCTAGACTACGTCAGTTGCCACTGCATGAAGGGCAGATCTTCTTCACAGATTGCAGTCTTCATAAGAGCTTGGAATCGATCTTAGAGGGTTCTATAGTCAAATCTCAAAAACCCTGAAGTCAAGTGGACCTTCGATCCTGCTACCTAACCATAAAAGGAGCCTAGAGGTTGAAGTGTTTCATAGCCTTTTTTCCCCCTGATTGCTGGGATTGGAATGAAGAGTGACTTTCAGAATACTGTGTTATGTGTCAACCCATATCTGGAAAAGTGCTGATTCAAAGTTGGGTGAACTAGAGAATATTCCAGTGGCCAATGTGAGACTTCAAACGGTCATATGATGAGACATTAGGGAATAGATTAAAAAAGACAGACTAATATAATTAACAGTGAGGGAACAATTGTGGTGCAAAATAATTTAAAGATCCCATGGGGACTTTTTGGTTAAGGTTAAACTTATAAATATATTATTAATTTGATGTAATACATAACCATAATCACCATCGTTCAACACTCACCATTCATTAGCAAATTAGATAGTTGTACATAATAAATTTTGAAATTGTACTCAAGTGACTTTTCAAATTTTTAACTGTTTAAGTTGAGTTACTTTTTCTGATTTGTTATAATATCACAGGAGTTACTACAGCTAAGGTGGCAAAGTATATTTCTGAAGCCTTAAACTATTGTCTAGCTCAGAGTATTCGCAGCCGTAGCTCACTAGTGATACCAGTGCTCTTCTCTGACACTGGGACTTCATACATTCTGGAGAGAATTCTATTTCTTCTCTTAACACTATCTTCATACAAGAAAAACCTTACGCTACAATACTGGACCAAAAGCAATTTAAAAAAAAAATGTTTTTGAGTTTCGTAGTTTACAGATTGTTCCCCATTATCACGAGTTTATCTCCCTTTTTTCTGTTTGTTCCCCATTATAACGAGTTTGTCTCCATTATAACGAGTTTATCTCCATTATAACGAGTTTATCTCCATTATAACGAGTTTGTTTCCCTTTTTTTTTGTTCCCGTTATTACGAGTTTTGTCTTCTTTTTTTTTGTTTCATGGGTGGCTTTAGCAGGCGTGACGGATGTAACTCGACAAGATTCCCATAAATGGAATCTCGGGAACTCGTTAAGCAGTACGAATTGATTCATTTATCTGTAGAAGCCGAACTAAATCCAGGATGTGAACGAGGGACGAAAGAGAAACCAATAATGACATGGGACGAAAGAGCATGGATTGGGACGACAAGATAAGAGATGAGCGAGATAAAGAGAAAAAAAAAGGAGGCGGAAGGAAAGAGAAAAGTAGAAATCCTGGATGAGTCAGCAGTGACATTCACTGTGTGGTATAGTTTTGTGGTCATTTATTGTCCTGTTTTGTTAAGTGCATGGTTTTTATTTAGCTTGTGCTGAGTACCAGTTAAGCCATCCTCTTGGATCGATACCCGTCCTTCCCTCCTCCTGTTGGCCATCTCTCGTTTAGTTTCTCCTCTTTCGTCATCACCGGCCATCTCTCTCTCTCTCTCTCTCTCTCTCTCTCTCTCTCTCTCTCTCTCTCTCTCTCTCTCTCTCTCTCTCTCTCTCTCTCTCTCTCTCTCTCTCTCGCTGTCTCTCTCTCACACACACTTATCACATATACACTCACATAGGAGGATTGGGTATTTATATTATTTGCGGGAAGTTGATTTCGTCAGCGGCGAAGACAGTCTGAGGTGCGCTCCAAAGTGACGTCATAATCGGGGATCCTTATCATTGCCATTAAATATCTTATACATTGTTATGTACGTTTGTGGGGGAGTTGTAGTTGACCCCGCGGCCGACGGTCTTATCTACCCCACTACCCTTTACAGTCACCTGCCATGGTCCTTCCCTCTGCCACACACACACACACACACACATACGATCACTCTGTATACACGTGTCTACCCATGTGTTATTTAGTTATGATAAGTTTGACTCAGATGCTAAAATATATGATAGGAAACTCTATACAGAGCGATACAACAGGAGGCAATCTGATCATCAGAAATGGTCCCCCCGTCGAACAAGTGTTTCGGCCCGTTATTCTCCTTTACACTCTAAGGGGGGCGGGCCCACTTGGGTCATGACTCCCAAGTGTCTCAGCCTCCTGTTGTCTTGTATCGAAAACGAACCCATTTCACTTTGATAGCAACTTTTAAAATCCACAACTCCGCCAGCCGTGGAGGCAATTGTGAAAGTAACAAAGAGAAGACAAATTATTGCGGTTGTTCCGCCGCACACCACGACTAGGGACAGACACCGACACACCTGTGCGAAGCCGACGAGGCTAGCCACTGCGCGCAAGCAACTGAAATTCTGCGCCCAACACCTCTTATAATACACACCTCGAGTTGTCCGTAAGTCACAGCCCTTTCACCAGTACACAGAAAAACTCAACGTATTGTGGACTTAGAAAAATTCCTGATGTTTTCTGTACCGCAGAGTTTACTGTCCCGAGTTCCATAGCCCATTGCGGTTGTTCCACAGCCAGCATGATGCCTTTTCGGCAGTTTCACTAAGCCTCTTCAGTGCCCTTGTTCTCGACTGTCCCACCAGCCCCAACAGTTTCAATAAATCATACACTGATGCAGCCACGAGCCCTTTTGCGCCCACCTCAACAGCCATGACCCTTGCAGCGAACCCATCATGTCTCAGATCCGCGGCCAGATCATTATACTTGGCCGCTTTGAACGAATGTTGCTCGTCCAATCTGGATTCAAATGGCACGGTCAGTTCAATCAGTATAACCTGAAGCGATGCTGAAGAATGCAGCACTATATCCGGCCGTCTCCGCGATTTTCTGATACTCTCTGGATATGCCCCTCGTCCAGGTAGGTCTACCGCCATCTCCCAGTCGTTTGCACAGTCAAGAAGAGATGGTAAACTGCTACATGGTTTACTCGGTTTGGGGTGTGCTGACTTTCCTGCCCTCAGAAAGTATGTATTTGCGGTGCTCGGCCTGGCTTTGCTATTCGCCTTCATCCTTGACAGGTCAATTGTCGCAGCTAGCTCATTTAGCACTTTGTTGTGGCGCCAAGTGTATCGCCCTTGCCCTAATGACACCTTGCACGCTGAGAGCACGCGTTCAAGTGTCTGCCTCCCCTGGCACAGGGGGAACTGCTCATCATCCGACTTTCGCCATCTCACAAGGTTTGTGGCCGATGGCAGCAGGTCATACATTGATCTAATAATGAAGCTGAGCCTAAGAGGTGCCATATGCCATATATCATTCCATGTCAAGGACCTTTGCAGGGCTCCTTCCCATGTCGTCCATTAGCCTTGTTGGGCCTGCTGCACCGCCTTTTGCACCCTCTTACTATTCTCAGCTCCTCGTATCTCCTGAACTACCATGTCTCTGCGCTCCCTGCTTGATGCCTTGGACCACCAGCGGGTGTCTCCATGGCCAAATCCCCGTCTATTCGTCTGTGTGTATCCGATTACGACCCTTAGTTTGAGCGACTCTTGGGCAGCATCAACAGCTTCTTCTACTTTCCACTTCCTCCCTGTTTTCAGTGTGGGTTGAATGGACTTAACCACGTCATCTACCGACTCGCGCAGCATCATTGTGAGTCTTGCCTTTCCTACTTTGTACTCTTCAACAACTGACTTGAGAGGAAGCACAAGTTTTGACTCTTTGCAGTATATTGCTAATATTTATTAGGAGAGGCAAAGGTAGCGAGGAAGGGAACTGGTCATCTCACCTCTTGAAGCTGGACCTAGTATAAAGTCTCCGAGTAAAATTTAGGTCACTTCTATAGAATTCATAACCATAGGGTTTTTCAAAGTTATGTACACACACTTCGAATGCATATAACTCACACATAACAACATAAAATTTTTCTATTTTGCAAGAGTAGAGCGGGAATAATGCAAGATAAAAATGAATAATGCCATTAGATTATTACTCGTGAAGTTTTTTTTTTAAATATTTTTTTTTATAGACGGTTGTGCTCATCTCAAAACGCGCACAATGAGGGACCTGAGACATCAAATTAAAACTGCACGCTTCTCTATTCATTTAATAACAATAGAGAACGGCAGTCAGTTGTTCATCGCTGTGAGCACTGGATTATTGCAGGTCGTCGATACTTTGAACGTGTGTCTTTAAATGTGAAAATGCCATAATTCTATCTCAAATGATAATTGAGTTATCAGTAGGGCTAGGATGTTGATGATTTTTACATCTTTTTGTTGGGCATATCCAAAACGTTGCTCAGTTAAATATAAATGTATTTCATAAAAAACTAACTGATTTAAGAGCCTTTGTTAAGGCATTATGTCACATTTGGGCATGTTTGAGATTTTCCGGTCATTTTAAAGCATTTGTTGTTGTTTTTTAGTCATTATTTTGCATGTTTTGGCATTTTCAATAAAAATAGACATTTTTTAGTGTTAACGTGTTCTTAATTTTTTTTCTTGAAGATTTTGTCTAGATTATTTTAAAATTCCTTACTTTTCTATTCCTTCACATTTAGTCTGTTTTTCTCTACGGAAATATTTGCACCTGTGTTCGTTTCTTTAGCTGTTTTTCAAGTCTTCGCTAATAGTCCTGTCATTCGAGCCAAATTTTATCTTCTTCTTCTAAGGCCCTTAAAAGCAGGCTTTAGGGATGTCTTATACGATTTATTAGCTTGGTAGAAACCAGTGGTTCCCAGAGTATTAAATTTCCGTGTTCAGTGGTCAACTGGAGACCGCCCGATAAATCTTCTGTCATGGCTGAACGAGAAACGGGAAATAATTAACTCTTGGCGTGGGAATCAGGAAATATTTTAACTTCATGCGAACATATGCTGAGTTTTAAGATGACTTGCTGATAACCGCTGAAAGAGAAAGCACGCTTATAGAAGAGAAGCCCAACTTACCTCATATCTACAAGTATATTGTGATTGAGAGTAAAAGCTACTAAAGTTCTATTTCTTAAGCTGCGGATAAAGTCCTGAGCGCCCAGTTGCAGAATCCTAGCCAGGTTCTGGATTTTGATTGCTGTCAATTGTTGCGAGTAAACCGCCTAGTTGCTCTATGCTACAGAGAGAACTAGTGCTTACGTCTCAAACCTAGCGGTGATATCACTAGTCAGCAACCCTGAGCAGTCTATCGATTTAAGCAGTCAACACCTCGTCAGCGCCTGAACATCATAATTCAACTTCACAACCAGGTTAACGGAAAGCCTAGTCATCTCTTGGACTGAAGCAGATAAGTCTACTTAAAACCCAGACCAAAATCAGGATTCACTTTTCCACGAAATAGCCGTAGGAATAAACTTTCGTCAGTGAGGAAAATAGCCTCTTACTTCTTATCTGAACCAAAGACACTGACAGTTCTAAATTTCCTAGTATTTCTTTTTTTCAAAGTACATGTCAACATTGATTTTATATTTCTACTGTAATTAAAGTAATTATGTACATTCTGTAACTCACCATCATTCTGAGTTTGACTTAGTAGATTGTATGTTCTGTTCAGAAAAACATTCTCAACCCTCCTTGTATTATTACTTGTTACTATTAGTTCATCTTCAAAAAGATTTGAGTAAGAAAGAGTTAGTCGTCGCCAGAAAAATACAAGAGTTGGCAGTCTAAAGGTGAGAGAATCACTGACACCAACCTGTGCCCTTCTGTTAACTCTTTCCCTCAACACTAGCTCACCTCTGTGAAAACTAGTGTCTAAAGGTCTATGTGCTTTCTACACATCTTCCTGACTATACAAAACTCTTTATGCGACAATTGAATTCTCATTCAACGTCAATTGGAGTGCACCATCAAATATATCTGCGACAGCACGGAAGGTCCATTGTTCATATCCTGGGTAAGCCACTCATGTCTGTTGTTTTTCTGTTGTCTAGTGTTCTTCTTTTTTTCTTACGAGCGCCTGAAAACATACCTTTATGTTTGTTTCATATTAATATTTTTAAAATCTGCGCATGTTTTTCATTTTGCATTGTAATTCTGTCTTCTTCGTACACTCTCAGACGTCCACTTGATGAATGTTGGTATTTGAATTGGTTGTTTTATGTTTGTTTGCTTTTTCTTGTTAATTCTAATACTGATATTGTGTGGACATTATTTTATTTATTTTGTTTTATAACTTTCAGTTTGCCATAGAAACTGTAAAAACATTCATATGTAATTGTATATCTTATGTGTGTGCGTTTGTTTGTTTGTTTTTGTAAATAAGGAATTATTTTGTTAATACAAACAACATTTTTAGTTTAGCACAGAAACTTTGAAAAAATTTAAATTGCAGTTTTAAGGTGTGTGTTTGTGTGTGCGCGCGCATGTGTGTGTTGGTGTGTGTACGGACGTGCGGCGCGTGTGGATGTGTCTTAGACTGCATGTTTTTGGTTAATAAAATGGACTTTCAGTTTGGCACATAAACTGTAAAAAAAATAGAAGTTATATTTTTATGTAGGCTAATTTTCGTTTTCTTTTATTGGTTTTTTTTTTTAGTAACATAAAGAATTTCAGTTCGGAACAGTTACAGTAAAACAATTAAATTAATATTTTATTTTGTTTTAAGCCGTTGATTTTTATCTTTTAATAATACAAAATAATTTTAGTTTAGCTCTGAAATTTAAAAAGAAAGTTATGTTTTTAGATCAGTTTTTTATTTTAAAAGGCATTTATTGAATTTTTTTTTGGGACATAAATGTATTTTCTAGCAATATTTGGTCAATAAAATCTTAGCCCTAGTTATCAGCATTCAAACTGTGTATACTTAATTTGTATTTATTCGTTTGGGGCGCGTTAGTTGACTCGCTTGACTTGTGAACCGCGAACCGAAGGGTTTAAGGATAGATGTTACCCAGAGACGCGGATTTAAAATTAATAACACCTGTAGACAGAAAAACAGAACATAATGAAAAACAAATCTGATATTAATTATTTTATTCGCGCTCGTGACCTCTGTCTTCCTCTTCTTCTTATTATTATTATGGGTTCAGATGTTAGGATAAGTCTGCAGGTCTATCGTCGGGTCGTCATCAGTCTTTTTCATGTTCATGCGTCAGCCCCATAGATTCTGCCTCAGCTCTGGCACCCTTTAACCAGATCTGACTTTGTAGGTCATTGTGGGCTAGGCACTTTTGGAGAATGTGGTCAGTGGTCTGGATTCTAGTTCCACATATGGGATATTCCTCAGTGTGAGGTATCCTGAGACTTTAGGAGTCGCCTAGTATTCTGCAGTAGCCAAA
Organism: Oreohelix idahoensis; assembly: GCA_024509875.1. Taxonomy (NCBI): domain Eukaryota; kingdom Metazoa; phylum Mollusca; class Gastropoda; order Stylommatophora; family Oreohelicidae; genus Oreohelix; species Oreohelix idahoensis. The sequence continues at coordinate 30,136 of JAMPIV010002323.1, forward strand.
GGATGGCAATTTTGTATAATTCTCGTGTACTTTTTTCCCCTCTTTTTTTGTTTTGTTGTTGTTGGTAGGTTGTATCTTCTCCCACTGTCGCAAACACTTTAATAAAATTGTCTTTACCCCCTCCGCTTCCTCTTTTTCTCAGCATAGCTGCTTTCTCTCCTCCCTCCAAACCCCCCCCCCCCCCTCCCCCCCTTAATTTTACCATGTCTCGTTGCTGTTAACTTTTTGTATGTTTTATGTTAGCATATTTTCTAGAACATTCTTAATTAGCTTTCTTGCCTAATATGTTAGGATGCGATGCATCTCAAGGATTTCACATTATCAGCACATTAAGATGTTTTTATGAAACATAATGGATATCCCTGGTTGCGGGTTTTTTTTTTTTAAATTGTGTGACAGCGTTTGAGGCATTATATAAGGATTGAGATGGCCTCCATGCATCTGGCTTTGAACTTGTCAATTCTTTGACAAAGCAAGTGAGTGCCCTCAAAAGAAATCTGGGCCAAGATCTAACGTTGTTCTGTGTCAATGTATGTCTGCTTGACTTTATTTTTAAAAGAAAATATATTTCTTTCTATTTTCTCTCTTTTTATTCGGTTTTTGTTTTGTTTTCAGCAGTTATTTCTATCTCTCTAGTCTGTCTCTTTGCCTGTCATTGTCTTTGCACGACTTTTGCCCCTGTTCTTTCTCAGCGCCGCATATTGTGTGAGAATTCAGTGCAATGACTGCGCACGCGCATACCTGTGCACACATTGTAAAAAATATGTCAGTCAGTTGGAACCAGTGATGCACATTATTTTAAGTCAAAGACAGATAGACAATGCTTATACATAGAACTGGTAATTTCATCATGGTATAACAAATTGTTAAAGAAACCACCGCTACAATACTGGGGACTTTCACTCAGGCTTCCTGGAGGGAGCGAAAAAAAGAAGGAATGAAGGACAAGCAATCCCATCGCAATTAAATGCCAGTTGCAAACGAGTGACATTTGGCGCCTGAACTGTAATTGAGGTCTTCACCCCATCTTTCAACATTGAAAAGCCAAAAATAATACAGACATGGATGACCTCAGAATAGTGCTCCACAAACTGTATCAAAAATTAAAAAATGTTGTGATCCAATGGATCCCATCTCATTATAACATCACCGGCAATGAAGAAGCTGGCAGATTGGCACAGGAAGGTGGAAATATACCTCAGCCTGATGCAAGCATAACTTTCTAGGAGGCAAAGAGTTTTGCCAGAATCAGATACAGAAACAAATGGGATGTAGAGAAATCAGGTTACATACAAGATAATGCATACTATCAGGCCAACAGAAGAAAACAAGTGATAATATTCAGACTCCGCACTGGCCACACCAGATTGAGATACCATATAAACAACAAGCTAAAGATAGGAACTACCGATCAGTGTAACTGTGGCACTGATAAAATGACTGCTGAACATCTGCTTTATAGTTGCCCAACATATGCGGAACAGAGAAAGCACATATGCCGGACACCAGTACCATTCGTAGAAAAGCGTTATGAAGATTCAAATAGCCTCAAAGTGACTACTGCTTTTTTTGAAAATATTCAAGTAGACGTCTGAGAGTGTACGAAGAAGAAAAAGTCCATCTTGAATGGAGAGCCTACATACGAGTAAAAAGTCTCAAACGTTCATGAACTGGGCAGCTCTGCTGTCCTTGTCATGCATGGGTACATGACAGTGAAAGAGTTGACACCTAGCTTCGACAGCACCCATGGTGGGGACATTGGATATGGATAAGAGAGAGAGAGAGAGAGAGAGAGAGAGAGAGAGAGGTACCAAGGACAATTAACGGCCGCCTTTAAGGAACGTCTCTGCGATCGATGAATCAACAAGGTTAAAACTGCTGGAATTTGGCGTGAAACATAAGACATGCAGCAGTGGACATATGAGAGGATGGATCAGACGTGTATACAACCAAGGCGCTGTAGGAAAAATCAGCCGGCATACCTTTCAACGTTTACTGAGGGGAGACTGAGCACATATGAGTTTGTCCAGAAACCAGTGATGTCGAGTCCGAATGACAATAAAAATTCAGTCCATGAGAATTATCTGAAAGTGAACTATAAACCTGTCTTGATGGTGGAGCCCAGAATTTAAGTTAGACCCACTATGATCCATCAGAATGCCCTGGCTAAAGGCACTCATTTTTGACAAACTGGTTATAACTTGAAGTTTTTATTACTGTAGTAAAATCTGCGAGAATAATCGCTCATTTCAGTAAGATTTTAGTCATAAAATGATAATAAATAAAACAGCCCTATTGTGTCTGACGGTGATGCTCTCACACGCCAACAACGCTGCCTTTTGTGCAGTGCTAAAGCCTATAGAACGATTCCACGGTAAAAATCTAACACGCGTTTTAGTTTCGGTTTCGAAAACATACTACCAACATTTTACCAGATCTGCTGCATACATTTTGCAGCCAAGACTTATAATTAACGATTTTGAGGAAGTGTGCCGCAAAATAACTATCTGAATTAACGTATTCTGTCAACTTTAACGCAAATTTAGTAGTAATCCTTACATTTTTTGGTAGTGTTACACGATACAATACAAATTATTAACGCCAATTCTTAACCCGCCACGCCAACACCCAGCTTCGCTTGATAGTCCGCCATGCATATATACGCTGGAGCAAAGCCAACAGAGGCAAAACACGCAGACACTTTTATTGCCTCCTCGCGGTAATGTTTATGACGTCACAAAAACAAGTTAGTTATTTGAAAAATACATGCTAGCGAGAGGGGAAGATGGCCGTCTTGTGTAAAATATTTATTTGACGATGACCGGGGAAAAAATTGAAAATCTAAAACCATAATGAAACTGAACATATAAAAGATATGGTAGTATAGCTTAGAATTCACTGAGCAAGAATATGTTTTAAATAATATGATAGTCCCAGTATTACCCAAATTGTTGAGGAAATACTAAATGTCTACGAACGCACGACCAGACAGACTGTTGTTCCTGCTTGTTTTTTTTCTTAACGTTAGTGGGGACACCGGCTTAGAAGAGAGGCATTGAGGAAATTCAAAATTCGCTTGGGTAACAAGAGTATTGGAGGAGAGGGGAATGGTAGGAAAATTGTTACCAAAAACTAACATCGTTTTGCATTGGCATAACTAAAGCGGACTGGCCAATCGACTACCAGACGCAGAGTATGTTTGGAATTATTTTTGGTTTTCAAAAACTGCATTTGAATTCTGGTAGTCGCAAGCTTTCGATTGGCCAGTGCTACTAAATATTAGCAAAAAGCTTTCACTATTCATTGCCAGTTGAACTGTATTTTTTATTCAGATACGCTGAGAACAGCTGTGATAAATTTAAAAGTAAATTAAATAACTATATGAGTATTTCACAGTCTGGACGGAGCAGAAGAAACTGAGGCCATTTCTTTGCAAAGTCAGCGTCATTTGTTTATATTTCTTGATTTTGTGGTAAGGATGCTTTATGAATTTAATATGTTTAATCCCATTACCAAAGTTAGATACTGCTATTGGGAAAAAGTGAAGGACGTGCTGGGAGCAGACATTGTTGAGTCCTCACGTTGAAATGTATCTAACTAATGTATGTTGTCATGATTATGTTTGAATATTATTGTATTAGAGTATATTAGTAAGCCTCCGTGTTCCATGAACACTGTTCAACATGCCTGAAGCATTTATATTTAAAAAGAAAAAGATGAGAAAAATATATAAAAGGAAATGTGGTTACCCCACATTATATTATTGAGGAAAACTATGTAAACGTACAGTGGCGTATCTGCCATAGGGACCTGAGGGGTGGTCACAGCAAGGTGGGAGTCATGAAAATTAGGGGATGAGTGCACCTGAAATGCACGCGAGGCTGACCCCATACCCACGTATGAAATTAAATAAAAGAATAAGTGATCAGATGTAAAAGGCCAGGGTGTCCTTTTGTTGCAGAGGTTTCGTTTCCTGTTGCCAGCTGGTGACAGGAAACCTGAGGAGTGACGATTACGCCAAGAATTCTCCTACACTTTACGAATGCTGTCAGGAGATAACAGCAGGAGCTTGGGCGTGTGTCGTGATATCGATATTTCTGCAACTACACAATATCTTATCTTTCAACAAGAAACCCCAGGTGATATGTTAAGGACCCGGGTACATCTGACAGTTTCGGTTTAAATAAACCTTGGTAATTCAAGTCATACTCAGGACTTTTGTGGGGTATGATGACATTACAGCCCCTCATGCACAGTGACTCTCTCTCTTAGAAGAATAAATTTAAGCTGTGAACATTCAAACAGGAAATACATATATTAACATGGTAGTTATTTTGGGCAGATTGTCCACACAATTTTAGTTAATCTTTTATGTAAACTATCTTGTCCTCATTTTCAAAGACCTGTCCAAACGATTTGACTGGACAGGCAAAATAAATTGTACAAAAAAATTAATTTAAAGAAAAACTTAACCACAGGTTTTATTCACTTCCTCATAGAAACTTAAAGTGTTTTTGTGTTGTGTACCATCATTTCATTTCTCCCCTAGACACTAGGTACATCATACACCAGACACTAGAGCCAACATAGTGACCGTGTGAGATCTAGGGAGGTAGCGTTAGGTTCCCTGCACATAATTCATCATCATTTATAGAGTCAGGGGCCTACATGTGCTTGACCTCACACGGTTAATACATACACGGATTTCATTCTTTTAGGATACCATCATAACCTCCCCATCAAAATCAAACTTTGCTACAATTACTCTAATAAGGACAACACCTTAAGTTGAAAACAACATTTAGGGCACTTGGAATTAAGAAAGAGAAGAAACAACATCAAACAAGACATAACCGACTACGGTGAAAAATTGGCCTATCAGCTTGGAAACCTACCAAATTATCCCAACAGCGCAGACGATCATACATACATCCAGAGCGCCATCAGCAAATACATCATAATACACACAGCGTCATTATCGACAACTCACTGCTAAATGGTGTTCACAGTGACCGAATGTCAACAACACTAGCGGAAATAGTCAGTTATACCGTGACCAGAAGCCTGGATAGTGGGAACAAGGGAGGAAATAAGCCGTTCTCATACAAATGCGAACATCAATAGAACAACAGTGTACGTAGGTATCAACGACGCAAGCACATACACACACGTAAACCCATCAGACATCTCCAGAATGATCGAGCGCTAGAACACGGAAATTCACAAACGCCTCCATATTTTAAGTAGATTTAAAGCATTAAAGTAAAAACGCATTACAGTCCAACTTCAGAAACATTCAATTATTCCTACACGACCTACAAACAGCATCCCTTTTTTTTATGTATGTCAATTTCTGCACTCCGACGAAGCCATAACATACTGGACGCAAACTTTTCTCGGAGAGTCTCCGACAAGCATTGTACCTGTAAAACAGGTTCGTATCAGAAATATCAAAGCGCGGCCGCCCCCCCCCCCCCCCCCCCCCCCCAAATCATAGATAACCAGCTGAGTACTATCAGCAGTAAGAGAATGAGTTGATGTGCATATGCACACATATTTCAGCATGTATGGAATGCAAGTTAGCAGCAAACAGAAGTTAGCAGCAACTTATATATAAAAACGTATATATATATACAGTACTTTGCAAAAAAAAAAATGGCAGTCATATTTTCGCAACGCAGCATGTCCAGAGGAAGATTGGTATCTCCCCTATCTATTAAGAGTGGTTTCAGTACAATATAATGTTGCCTTCTCCAGCAAGGCAAGCCTGGATGCGGCGAGGCATACTTCCCACAAGTGTTTGTAGGTAATTGTAATTGTGAGTCAGACTGTCCCAGTATTTTTCAGCTTCCTTCTTCAATTGTTCAACGAATCTGAGTTCACTCTTTTTTAAATGATTCTTGAGTAGTGCCCAAATGTTTTCAATTGGGTTTAGGTCGGGACTGTTGCTGGGCCACTTCAGCACTATCACATTCTTCTCTTGCAGCCATTCTTTGGTGGTATGAGCTGTATGCTTTGGGTCATTGTCATGTTGAAATGTGCACCCATCGGGGTACATGACCTGCATAAATGGCAGAAGGTGTCCCTCTAGTATGTCGATGTACCTTTCTTTCGTGAGAATTCCTGTGAAAACACACAGTGGGGTGGCACCTCTTGCTGACACCTCTCCCCAAAGATGGAATTTCTGGGTATGTTTCGGTCGCTGGTACACAGGCGTTACAGAGTCTTTCGTCCAAATATTTATTTGAGCAGGATAAGACCAAACAGAACATTCGTCTGAAAAAACCACATTGTCCCATGTCAAATTTTGGTTTTCGTGGCATCAGTTCAAGCGCATCTGTTTGTGAGTCTCTGTGAGCAATGGTGACGAAATTACCCGCTTTTTTGTGTAATTCATCCTGTGTAGCTCCCGGTTGACAGTAGCATTAGATACCCCTGGGCTTCCCAACTCGATCATGCGCTGCCGTATGTTTTCTACACTCTTCATTGGCCCAGCCCGAACAATTTGGGCGAGACGCCGATGGTCCTTTGTGTCCAAAATTCTTGGCCTCCAACTACCTTCTTTTCGCTCGATTCCATTACCTGCTTTTAATTTACTCACAGCTGTGTAGACAGTCCGCTCAGGAATGTTCAAGGTTTTAGAAATGTTGGAACATGTTTGATTTCCTTCATTCCAAAGCTGTGAAATTAACATACACTTTGTCTTCGTATCCATTTTCTGCCACTAACATTAGAAATTGTCGTCTGCTCTATTATCAAGGGGCTGTACTCTACGCTAATTTTTTTTTTTTTTTTTACTTTTGGTAGTGTTTGCTCACTTAAGTGGAGTGCAAATTTGGGGCAGAACATGCATATTTAATTAGATTTCAGCATATTTAGCTGAGCAATATGACTGCCATTTTTTGTTTTGCAAAGTACTCTACACACACACACACACACACACACACACACACACACACACACACACACACACACACACACACACACACACACACACACACACACACACACACACACCACACACACACACACACACACACACACACACACACACACACACACACACACACACACACACACACACACACACACACACACACACACACACACACACACACACACACACACACACACACACACACACACACACACACACACGGCGCCAGTTTAAATGACATGACTACAACCCTATAACATTTAAAAACTGCCAAAGTATGCCCTCTCTACAAATCCGGTTTTTGTTGTGTTCCCAACGGCTACACTCCCAAATCCTGTTATCGTCTGTGTCTGAACCACAGAGGGGTAAAACACAAAGTCAACAAAACCCACACAACACCCAACAACGAACGAACTGCTCATTGAAAGCCAGACAGGTTTCAAACGAAAACACTCTTGTCACACGGCCCTATCTAAAATGGCAAGCAACTGGTTCTCAGACGTAAACGATAGCAAATTATTTAATGCTGTCTTTGTCGTCATCATGGCACAAACATTGGAAACCTTCCAAAATAGGCGCAGATACATTAAATGTCTTCACAGAATTCCTGACAGATCAATAGCTGCCAGTTCTCCACATTTCGGCATCAGATGGGTCAGCGATAGATGCAGGAGTCCCGCAGGGTTCTATTCTTGGCCCTCGGCTGTTCATCAGTGACCTTCCAGTGCATCTAAAAAAAAACTAAACGAGATCTTTTCTCAGATGACAGTGTCATCCACACTAGAGGCAAGGACTGCATGACATTCGAACACTCTTCAAAGCGACAGTGGACACTCGGAACAATATAATTTGTGTACCGGTAAACGCCGCAAAAAACGAAATCGATGTTGATTACTACCGGGCAGAAACTTCCGAACTTCACAAAACGGTCGCTATAGCTACATGCGGGTTAGTTACAATAAAATAAATAAATAAAACACACAGTTCTAGGTTTGATGATTGACCTGCACTTAACTAAACATTTACCTCAAAAGATGCAATCTGGCCAAAATAAAACACTCTGCAATCCTGGCACTAGACCAGGGATTGATAACCGGTCGATCGTGCTGTGCGGAGAGATCACATGGATTGATTTGGTAGACTTCTGTATAACGGGTGAGGGAAAAAAAATTTTAAGCAAGTTAAATTTGGACTAGTTTTCTCCCCCGGCATTAAAAGAAAATATTGGCATGCCCAAGATTAAAGGTACTTATTCTGTGTTCACAGTGAAACGCACTATCTTACTAAACTTCACTTTATTTATCTGCATAAGACAGGAATGTGATCTTTTCTGTGTAGTTAAATTAACCTTCGGTCAAATACTTAGTTAGAATTTTCCACCGCGCTGTAGATGGAATTGCAGGAAGTAGTAGATTGTCCGGCAAAAAAAAGCTACATATAAATTGCGATTATTCAAAATTCCAAATACTCTGAAAACCCAAAAGCAGACAAGATTTTATCGAGGTGTAGATCTTTAAAGAGAGCTCAGTGTTTCTAAAGTAGATCCACACAATCCAATGGTTACCTACTGCTACATTAGACTGTTGTTTACATCCCACATACACGAACACAGAAGAGGAAGCCAAAGCAGCCGGGTTCTCAGGGCAGACAGGAATAGAGCTATTCAGGATATAGATCGGTGGCGTGGCAACAAAGTATTCAATGGGGGAACGAAAATGAGAGATAATGATTACCAGGTTTTGGGGTTTTTTCCTCTCTTTTCAGTGTCTACATTTTTCCTTAAATAACAGTTGTGCATGTGAGTCTCTGGCGCTGTCGCCTTGTGTTTCATAAGTATTCTCACGTCAAAAATGGTATGTTACGTTGTAATTCAATCGGGACACGCCTTTACATTGCCCGATGATGTAAGATGAGAGGGGGGGGGGGGGGTTTTGATATTACTCAGTGATGAAGGGGAGAAAAAAGTGCTGATTCTAGACAAGCACGATCCTTTCAGATAAAGGGCTACGCATCGTGAATAATTGATATAAACGAAACAGCTTTTGGCAACTCTTCTGCCAGTTTGACACTTTTTTCACAGTCTTTATTTTGCTTTGTTTCTTTGGTTTTCTATTAAAACAATTTTGCTTAGGGAGAATGTGTGTGTTTGTGTATGTGTGTGTGTGTATATCGGTCTGTCTTGTCACGGGTTGCCTCTCCTTTGCTCTGCAGTGATGGTCCAACAATGGCCAAAACCTAGAGTATCTAATGTGGGTCTTGATAGGTATCTACCTTCGCACAAGGTTACTTTTGGTAGAGATACAGATAGAAGGATGATGATGCTTCTACCTCCAGGGACTATTCACAAGATATTTCTGAAGTCAAGAACAATACTGAATATGTCTTAGCAATGTTAACTTTTATCTGCCCGACAACTTTTGTGAAGAGATATATTGTATGATTTAGCTCGTTCAAGCCCCCAACTGAATTAACAGTAAAATTCGTCTTATTAGTATTATTGACACTATAGGTGTAAATATATATATTAAAGATATGGATTCATACGTGTGCACTAGAGATGGCTACTGTGTGTATGTGTCAAAACAATGCTTCGAAACAGCGCTGAGTCCGACAGATTCGACACATAGCCTGCTTCTTGTTTCAAAGCAGTTTCAGTTCCTGTCTGCCTCGCTGTTTTGCAAAGAGGCACACTGTCTCACTGTCTCACCTTCCGTAGGCCTATGTAAAATTTGAGTCAACCGTCCGGGACATTAGTATGGAATATCAAACATGTCATATTTTTCAGGGATGTGTTATGATGACTTGATTTTACAAGTGATATTATTTTTGCTGAGAAGTTATAGACACTGGAAATTGTGTCAGTGCTGCAGTTGTCAATGTTTTAGGCACTATGTTAAAGTTGAAAGTGTCCGTGTGTTCGTATAAATGTAATGGACACTTTATTAGCTCTGCTGATATCTGTGTACTCGGTGTGGATTTGAATCATTATCTACCAAAACTAGCTTACTATAGTTTGATATCATGTGTTATTATTACTGTTATTATTATTTTTTTATATTATTATTTTCACTTATACTGCAGCTATCATCATATCTCCGTTTTATTTAATCATAATGAAGACTTGTGTAAAAATATTGAATTGTGGTCACACGAAACGCCATAGATTTTCACACACGCCAGTAGCGCGCAAGAAAAAACAGAGATTGTCTCACACAGTTCATGTATACTGTCTATAAGAGACTTCTTTCTCCCCGATACGGGCAAAAGTGCCGTTGTGTCGAAACAGTGTGTCGACACAGTTTAAATCACTGTTTCGAATGTCTCGAAACAGCTGAGTGTGTCGATTTGCCCACCTCTAGTGTGCACTCCTATCTATAATAACTGAATCAACTAGGAATTTGTAAAACAACGTATAACAAATTTAATGTTCAATTATTATGTAACATTTATAAATAAACAAGATTTGATGTGGTGCACAAAAAGATTATGTTATCGTCATCGATACTTGATGGAAAGTAAATGTTCGTTGCTGTGGCACGTTTAATAAGCACTTAGCTGAAAATCGTTGAGCACTGCTATTCTTGTGTTCGTCAATTCGTCTCTCTGTGATAAGGGACACGTCATGAGCGAAGGGCGCAGGGGGTAACCTCTCCTGTTGTCAGTGCTGAGTATCTTCACAGGCCCATCAGATGTGGCCGTTTAGTGTCGAGAATCAGTTTTCCAAATCACAGACTCGTAGCACAAATGGTCTTGTAGACGAACTGGTCTCGTACCACGCACCCAAAATATTTTTGACCTCTAGACTTCTTGCTCAGTTTGAATAGTCTCGGCAACTTGATGCAGATGCCTCGAACACACGTCTGGGGTATTATTTCTATTACAGAATCCCTCTGTGACTTTCTTGAGTAGGTCTTGTGGGAGTCCGGTTTCCGTATTAACAGGTAAGTCTTCCTTGCTATAGTGTTCAGAAGGAGTTCCGATTCGTGTTTTGTCCGGTCCTATAAGGTCAGAATCCTAACTCTTTTCTTTCCTGGCTTCAGTCCGAGCTGTCTCTTTGACGATTCTTGAAAACAGTGTGTTTAAACCTCCGAATTAGCTAGGTTATATTTCCGTTTTCCTCCAAGCCTTCATATGGCGTTTTCCGACAAAACTTCCAATCGAAACGAATGTCTATTTCCTGCCCTCAATTGATTCAATCCTTGAGCTAGAACGTAGTGGGTAGGGGCTGTAAATATTACTTTCACCCTGATAATGTAAGATATTCTAAGAATGTCATGTCATGCAATGAAGCATAACCATATATGGCTATGTTCTTTCCGTTTGCTCCTATACACACTGGCGAACCCATCTGCAAACTCCTTCAAATCTTGCCATCGCTAATCTGTGTCCCCATACTGGCTTTAATATATAATTATCTTTACCAAAATCGGGGCGGAAATGCTTACGCAGTTCTCACCTGCCCTGATTCCAGTCACCAGACAGATAAATTGGCAACATATCACTGACCACAGACTTTTTTTCAGACAAACAACCTGGTCTTCCTTGGTAATGTGACTCAGTATTGTCGCGATAAGTATTCACTACCGCATATGTTTAATCTCTACGTCTGGGTAGGGCGAAAATAGTTACGTGAAAAGGCCACAGTCATTTTCCCGTGGGCCGTATGAAGTCAAATCTGGTTCAACAACTTAAGCGATTACAATTAATCCTTAAGGATGGTCAATTAGCGGAGTCAACCGATGATTGAGGGCTGACTGGGCACAGGTTTATGTGCGTAAAATGTAGAAAGAAAAAGAGGAAGACGAGGAATGAAAGGAGACAACAAAAATATCGTCACACATCTATCTATCTATCTATCTATCTATCTATCTATCTATCTATCTATCTATCTATCTATCTATCTATCTATCTATCTATCTATCTATCTATCTATCTATCTATCTATCTATCTATCATCCATCCATCCATCCATCCATCCATCCATCCATCCATCCATCCATCCATCCATCCGCCTGCCTGCCTGCCTGCCTGCCTGCCTGTCTGTCTGTCTGTCTGTCTGTCTGCGTCCGTCCGTCCGTCCGTTCGTTATATATATATATATATATATATATATATATATATATATATATATATATATATATATATATATATATATATATATATATATATATATATATATATATATTTATATATATATATATATATATATATATATATGGGTCGTCCACATTTGACGTCAGGCAGTTTTTACCATTTTAAAACTTACAACCCCCACCCCCCTCCCCGTTACACTTCGTCATAAAAACCCCAGACCCCTTAGTGTGACGTCACAAATCTCCCCCATCCACCTTATTTTAAAATAATTTTTAGTTAATCCGGCTTTTACAAATATCTTTCTTTTAATATGTCTCATCCGAACGCGATAATGAGGAATGAGGCCTAACCCTTGCCTTAAAACAGCTAGATGTTTTCGCATTTTTCTCCACCCAAAAAAAAAAAAAAAAAATTAAATAAATTTTAAAATTTAACTTTTCACGTCAGCCCTAGTAATTTCCAAGTGCTAAACTTCAGTGTCATTTATCTCATGAGACTTGTTTTATGTTAAAAAAAAATATCTAATTTTAATCCACAGCACAGTTCATTTAGTCTGCGTATTGTTTGTATTTTTAAGATGTGTATTTGGAACCCCCCCCCCCCCCCCCCCCCCCCCCTTTCCTTTTCCCCTAACATCACACTTCGTCACAAAATGTTGAACCCCCACTGCGTGACGTCAGTTGTGGACGACCCCACATATATACACGCACACACTTTTTTTTAACCGGTAGTATACATACGGGAGAGCCCAATGAGCAGAGTTGTTAGAGCGCTTGTTTCTCGAAACCAGATGGGAACACGTTACAGATTAATAATAATAATAAATTCTTTAAGCGCCAAACACGGCGCATAAGGCAGAAACCAGTGCTCTCCAGGTTGTTCGTTGTGACGCCACTCCTCTTAGCTCTTGCACATTATTTAGGCCCAACTTATTATTGTTCTTCTGAGTGTTTCTTTTGGTCTTCCTTTTTTCCGCTTACCCTCAGGAACCCAAGTGAGCGCCTGTAGTGGTATTCTGTTGTTTTGCATTCGTAGGTGACCGATATATGACATCGTCTTTTTTTTTCGGAGCATATTTCTGCCTAGAGTCTTCTCTTATTTGTCGAAGGAATTCAAAGATGTGACTAAGATTCAGCTTGGAATGGAACTGTTAACACTGAGATAACATTTGAATTAAACAGACGAAGCTTGGTATGGCACCCCATTTCATAAAGCTGAGACATAATTTAGTTGTCACTAACGCTTCACTTCCTGTCAGCGGTATCTGCTATGTTACTACCATTACAGTTTAGATTTTAAATGAGTGTGACCTTCAAAAGCATCCCTGTGTGGACTAGCATATACAATCTTGGCAGCATTTCGACATGTTGAAGGAACATACAGTGATATCAACGTAGGAATACAAAAGGCACGAGGAAATATGTGGCAATGGAAGAAACCAAGTCCAACACAAAAATTAGGATCTTCATTTCAGATGTCACGACAGTTCTATTCTATGATCCTGAAAAATGACGAACAAAGAAGACAAAGACGATAATTAGGAAGTCACAATCAATATATCAATCAATCAATCAATCAATCAATCAATACCCTTTAGCTCCCCACAATCAATATATCAATCAATCAATCAATACCCTTTAGCTCCCCAAGAAGCGTAGGCCTTAAAAAACACATGCCAAGTCCTCCTGTCACGTGCTATCAGCTCAAGTTCTTTCCACATCTTCCTCGTCATTTTCACTTCTGTCTCCAGTTGTCTTTTCCACGTGTTTGTTGATCTACCTCAGCCTCGCTTTCCCTGGGAGATTTCAGCAGACTTGCATAAATGTGTGCTTGAGCAGTATAGAAATGTTTACATTGTATGATAAGATCACTAGTGCGAAATTAATAGCAAGAACCAGACAAATACCTGTGGAACAAAGAGGCGAGGAGAAAGCGCAGGTGCTGAATATGGAAAGACCTGGAACGGATGGCACAGGACAAGAGGCTTGGCTTGAATTTTTTTGAAGACCTTTGCAGCAGAGGGAGCTGGGTGGTAGTGAATGAATAAACAGGGAACAAGTGCCGCGGAAGACTAGGCCACACCAGTCAGTATTATTCTCCTTCTTCTTGTATCCTTAGCCACCGACTAACACAGCAGTCAGTGGCCATCACGCCTAGTGGCATCTTGTAGGACATCAACAAACTGTCTCCACTTTGCTCGGTCTGTGGTTATCCTTCTTGCAGTGGCTTTACTCTGATCTATGCTTTGTATCTCAGCCTCCGCGGTTCTCCGCCATGTTGTTTTTGGCTTGCTTCTCTTTCGCCTTCCTTCTGGGGTCCAAAGCAAAGATGTTCTAGTGATGGCATCGGGATCTCTACTGAGGACATGGCCAACCCAGTTCCAGCGTCTGCCCGTAATGATGATGTGCATATTTATTTGTTTGCTGAGAGTAAGCAGCTCCTGGTTGGTGATGATGTTCGGCCAAAAGATTCGAAGAATTTTCCTTAGGCAGGTTGTATGGAAAGAGGACCAGTCAGTATTAGGGGACACTCTTAAAAAAAAAAAAGGATTTTTGCCCCGTTCGATCTAGACATACTGTGCGTCGGTTATATTATAGCGCATTTCCAAATATAAAAGACCATGTGGTCTTGATTAATATTAGTACAGTAGAACTTCGATTATCCGCCACCCCTTTATCCGTCAGTCTCTGTTATCCGGCAGGAGGGAACAAAAGAAATTGACTGACCTTTGTTTAGGAAAGAAATATAATAATGTAGCGCTGTTTTCTTTTCAATTTCTTAATAACATTAGAACAATTTTGTATGCGTAGATCAAAAGAAATTCAATCAATCAATCAATACCCTTTAGCTCCCCAAGGAGCATATGCCTTCAACAAACACATGCCAAGTCTTCCTGTCCTGTGCCATCCGCTCAAGTTCTTTCCATGTTTTCCTCATCATTTTCACCTCTGTTTTCAGTTCTCTTCTCCGTGTGTTTTTTTGTCTACCCCTGCCTCCCTTTCCCTGTGGATTCCAGAACAAGGACTGCATTGTAATGCTATCAACAGGTCTTCTCAATGTGTGTCCTATCCATCGCCAGCGTCTTCTTCTCAACTCTTGTTCCATTGGCACTTGTCTGGTTCTTGTCATCAATTCCATATTTGTGACTTTGTCATACCATTTCAGTCCTTCAATTCTACGCAAGCACCCGTTTATGAAGGTCTGTAGCTTTTTGGTTGTTGTTTTTGTTGCTCTCCGTGTCTCAGAGCCATACAATAGGACTGACTTGATATTTGAGTTGAAGATTCTTATTTTCGTGTTGGACTTGATTTCTCTTGTTCTCCACATGTTTCCCAATGCAATGAAAGCGCCTCTTGCTTTTTGTATTCTTATTTTGATATTATTGTCTGTCCCTCCAACTTTGTCTATATTACTTCCAAGATATGTGTACGATTCGACATCTTTTAGTGGTGTTTCTTCAAGTTCAATGTAGTTATCATTTCTTGCATTTATTCTCACAATCTTTGTCTTGTCCCTGTGTATTTTCAGGTCCACTTGTTGTGACCTCTCATCGAGAATTTTCATTTTCTCTTGCATGTGATTATGGTTATGGGACAGAAGAGCCAAGTCATCTGCAAAATCCAGATCCCATGTTTGTTGAAGTTTTTGTGGTAAAATGTTTTTTACGGGATGGGGTAACCAGCCCCATGCCCAACCCTCCTTAGTCGCTTTTTACGACGTGCCTGGTAAGGTACAGTGTTACTATTCTTTGCTCCCCTTTCGGGCCCCGGAAACACAATTTCAAAAGAAATTGACAGACTTTTATTTAGAAAAGAAATATAATTATGTAACGCTGTTTTTCTTTTCAATTTCTTAATAACATTAGAACAATTTTGTTTCTGTAAAATGTTGTTTCCTTTTATCTCCTTTAATTTTATTTCCTTAATTTCTTTCTGTTATGTATTATGAGACAGACATTATGTATAGCATTATATATTTAGGTAATGAATAATATAATAACATAAACAAGTTAAAAGACCCGGTTTATTGTATGGTGAAAAGGTCTATAATGTTTTTTAATGCACATATTCTATTTTCCGTCTATTCGATTATCCGTCATAATCTCGGTCCCGTACCCTGACGGATAATCGAAGTTCTACTGTATGTGGTAGGGAAACTTTAATACAGAGTAAGTGATGGATTTCACCATTCACGGGAGGCAGTTTCAATTACCCTTTCCTTTTTCTAATACTCATATTTAAAAAAAAGAATGATACAAAACTGGTATTAGTAAATAAACGAATCAAAGAAAAGCAAAATGTAAAAAAAAAAAAAAAGATAATGCCGTAGAAGAATGAAGTGTTAGAAACGTCACTATATTAGGTCCAGCTTGTTTATGAGGTGGAGTGACCAGTTTCCGCCCTCGCTGCCTTTGCCTTCCCTAACTCAAGAGCTTAGTCAGGTACCCATTTACAACTGGGTATACTGGAATTTGACGCCACCATGTTTCGAACCCGGTACCTGTGCCGCGAGAGGCCGGCGCTCTAACGACTTTGCCAAACGGGCGGTCTAAAGTAAATGTACCTTGTGATTAATATTTTCAATGAAGGGTAGTATTCTCAGGCTGTTTGCATGTAGTTACTGCTTCGGCTTTTTGCACTTGTTTAATATTATACTTACTTACTTACTTTGTCGTTCCTCTTCTACCGTGAGATGTAGAGGTTTGGAAGAGAGAGCACTATACCTATCCTATCGGCTGTCTTCCTCCTGGCCTGGTTCAGTCCTCGGCCCTTCAGAGATTGTCTAATGTTGTGCTCCCAGCGGACACTGGGTCGTGCTGGAGGTCTGGATCCCTGGCTCTTAGCCTCCCATTCCTGCCGTGGCAGCCGATCTTCTCCCATAGTTTAATATTATACGAAGATGATTTATGTGCATTCATTAGTAAACAGATAAAAACAAAACAGCTTTAAAAGCATTGCTGGGTATTTTCGTACTCTCAATTCATCACAGTAATTGTTGTAACCGTATTCTCATAATTTTTCAGACAAGTTCACATTAGTTATAATAGACCGAGTATACAAAAAAACAAACAATTTGTCAAACTCGTCCTATATTGATCAGTACGCGAAGCGATGTTTTTCAAATGTCTAGTACTTGGGAGAAACAGCGTGAAGTAATTGCTAGCATTTTAAACGTTTTTCAACACACACTGCCCCCCCCCCGCCTCCCCCCCGCCCCCCCCCCCCGCCCCCCCCCCCCCCCCCCCCCCCCCTTTCCTGTTTTTGTTTTAATACTGGAGGTAGGTCTCCATACTGAAAAATGGAGCGTCCGATTGACAAAGTGATTAGAGCGTTGGTCTCTCGCGGCAAAGGTGCCGGGTCGAATCACGATACCGACACGCTCCAGTCTACCAAGCTGTAAATGGGTACCTGACTCTGCTCTTCGAGTTAGGGAAGGAAAAAGCCGTGAGGAAGGGAACTGGTCACCCCACTTCTCGACGCTGGACTTAGTATGGTGACACTCTAACACTCCACTCCCCTACGTCAGTATCTGCTATGGGACTACCTTTACTGAAAAATGGAAACAAAATGTGAAAGGGTTAGCGTGGTGACCTACCAGATGGTGCCACTGCCATGCACTCTAACGTCTCTGGAAAGTTAAGAGATATATTATACAAAGAATATTTATTCAGATTGCTCGCTGTCAGCTATCGTCACTATCTAAAACACAAAAGAGGCAGAGCACTGCGTGCTTTTCAGAGTAAAGAAACCTGTAATGTCACTATCTAAAACACAAAAGAGGCAGAGCACTGCGTGCTTTTCAGAGTAAAGAAACCTGTAATGTCAATCTCCATGTAAAGCTTTTTATTAATCAAGCGTTTTTAACCAAGAATGAAGCAATGCCACCAGATTTTCGGAAAAATACGATGCCCATTGCTTAGTGAGAACTTAATTCACTTAAAACACAGCACCTGGTCCACTTGCAGGAAACCTGCACCAAACATTCACATGCTCTGGCAGCGGTCGTTTCTGTGGCAATTAGTTTTACACGATGAGTTTGCCTGCTCCATGTGCAGTCTCATATTACAGGTAGTCTTCGACTTGCGACGGGATTCCGTTCCGACGACTCTGTCGTGAGTCGAAGCGGTCATAAATCGAATCACCCCTTATATCTATTGACTTATTACGTACTTTCAAGTCCGTATTCCATCATATCCTCAATTGTTTAAGCCATATTATACACTGTGCAGTGAGTAAACGGGTTGAAATCATTGCGTTTTATTGTACTAAAAAACTTGCAAAAATGCGTTATGAAAATTGAATCTTCTCTTGAAACGTTGAAACCAGCTGTGGCTGGCGGCAAATATTTCAGAATAATCCTTTCCCGCACAGCACTTTAGGGTTTCAAAGATGT
Source organism: Oreohelix idahoensis (assembly GCA_024509875.1). Classification (NCBI taxonomy): domain Eukaryota; kingdom Metazoa; phylum Mollusca; class Gastropoda; order Stylommatophora; family Oreohelicidae; genus Oreohelix; species Oreohelix idahoensis. The sequence goes on from JAMPIV010002323.1 coordinate 48,560, forward strand.
TCTTAGCCTTAAACTGGATCGTCAGCAAACTCCGCGGATGCACTCTTCCCCTTACTAGATATGAATGGGAACCAGTACACACTCTTACAACGCAAATTCGCAATATAGACTCAGGACGTGATATCACATCGAATGGAAATTAATGTTTATTATCACATCCAATGGAAATTAATGTTTATTATCACATCCAATGGAAATTAATGTTTATTATCACATCCAATGGAAATTAATGTTTATTATCACATCCAATGGAAATTAATGTTTATTATCACATCCAATGGAAATTAATGTTTATTATCAAGCCCAGTCAATGTTTTTAAAGTTCAATGCAGTAGAACTTTTCTGTACTCTGCTGTGAGCATGTTTACATTATCCCAAGCCACAAATGCCCCGTAGAAAATGAATAATAAAATGACTTAGGTTGACAAAATTACTTAGGTTGAAAACCTACACAAAGAAAAAAAAATTTTTTAAAATTTTACCCATAAAAAATTTTAATTTATAATTAAATTAATTAATTATTTATTTAATGTATTTTGGCCGTCTTTAGTCGAGTCGCCGTAAGTCGCGTACATCGTAAGTCGAGAACATCGTAAGTCGAGAACAATCTGTAGTTGCCTTGTACAACATGCACGATTATTCATTAGCCCTATTTTTCGTTGTCTCTTTCGAGACTTACCGGAACTTACGGGCAAGAAGATAAAAGTGATTAAATCTGACCTTCTGGTGACAATAGCATCTTGCTTCAGCTGCATAGACAAACAGAAAATCTCATGATTTTATGGCTGTTGTCAGACCTCAAGGTCTTTTATATTTGGACTTGCGCCCTGATATAACCGACTAGGCTGAACGGGACGCGGCTCGCCAAAACGAGGCAACATTTTATTTTAAAAAAAAAAATAATAAAAAAAAAAAAAACTCATGTTTTTGGGCGCCTCGTTGAAATGGAGCGCCAACAACAATCGTTCAACTTGCACATAAGGCTTCCGACAAAGTTAGCGCCCAAGACAAAGGTAAATAGTATGTTGAGCGATTTCTGAGAAAACGAGCCAAAGCTCAGTGGGAAATTACTATGTTGTGCTTTTAATGCTGTATGTCCTCATGGTGGTACTAATTCTCATGTGGTCATTTATATGGATGCATTGGTTATGAAGCTACGGAGCAAAGCGTCAAAAGTGGCATGGTGAGAAGTAGAAAAAAAGCCAGTGGAGTTTCTATTACTCCGACTCCGAATCATTATTGAAGGGAGTATGGACTTGAGCGACAGAATCGTCCAATTTACTGCAAATGTAACGAACTCCATTCTTTATTCATGCTGACCTGAAATGCAAATGAGGAATATTCTAGAAATTGCGTCAAGAATCAAACATCCGCCATTATTACAGATGGAAACAAAAAGCGCGTTGTATCAGCATGCACGCAGTTCAGTTCCCCGCCCGAGAAAGCGCCGTGAAAATAGATTGCAAATGTGGTGGGAAAATATGTAACATTATAACGTCATCTCTATCGCCTCAGGATATCCCACACAAATGAATGCCCATGTGGAACTGGAATCCAGACCCCAGAACACATTCTCCAAAACTGCCCAACCCATGATGACCCGCGACGCGTGACCTGGCCAAGGGGTGCTGAGCTCCAGCAGAAGCTATGGGGCTGCCGCGCCGACCTGGTAAAGACTGTGGACTTCGTCCTGGCGACAGGCCTGCAGATTTAGCATGACGACAAACTGAACGCAGAAGAAGAAGAAGATAAGGCCAGTCAAGGAGGGATACGATAATTATTGTATAACGGAATGTTGTCCAGCATTGCAGAATAACGAAAATAGCACTATCTGCACAGTGCATGACGGTATAATCCAAGGGCCCCCTGAGTGGTCAATATTGACCCCCAAGGGTCAGTATAGACAAACAGGTGGTAGATAAACCCCAGATGGTCGTTTAGGAGTCGATTAAACTTTGAGATGTACATTAATCACCTCGAAAAATCAAGGGGTCACCTTATCTTTTCATACTCCTCATGGACGATGTCATCAAGGCATGTAAGGAGATAACAAGAAAGTATTCAGTGGGGTACTGGAAGATGAGACAGGTCTGTATTTCAGAGCTGGCATTTGCTGATGATGTTGCCCTGATTGCTAAATCAGAGGCACATCTCCAATCCAACCTGCAAGTCTGGAAGGAAGAGCTGGAGAAGAGAGGGATGGTCATAAGCAGCTCTAAAACAAAATCCATGGTGATATCACGAGAAGAAAGAAGACATCAGATTAAGCTGGGAGAACAGGTCCTGGAGCAGGTCGACCACTTTAAATACCTCGGAGCTATTATAGACCGAAAGTTGGCTACTCGAAAAGCAGCAGCTGGGAGACTTTTTCAGGCCATAAATCGAGGATTCCTCAGCAAGGAAGAGGTGGGTAAGAAAACGAAGATGGCTGTATACGGCTCCACCTATGTCCCAGCCTTGACATATGGATGCGAGTCATGGGCAATGACTACAACCCACAAAAGCCAGATCCAAACCTCAGAAATGAGGTATCTGAGGAAGGTGGTTGAAGTAACAAGAAGAGACATGGTCCGCAACCAGACGATACGTCAAGGCCTTAAATCCCACCCCCTGCAGACCCAAGTAGAACAGTCCCAACTAAGATGGTTTGGCCATGTCTGCAGAATGGGAGAAGATCGGCTACCACGACAAGCATGGGAAACAAAGAGCCAGGGATCCAGACCCCCAGGACGACCCAGAGTCTGTTGGGAGGACAACATTAGACAATCTTTGAAGGACCGAGGACTAGAATGGAACCAGGCCAGGAGGAAGACAGCCGATAGTATAGTCTGGCGCTCTCTGTTCCAAAACTCTACACCTCACGGTAGAAGGGGAACGACTAAGTAAGTAAGAAAAATCAAGGGAAGATATTTAAGTACGTTTTGAGGACCTGGATAAAATGCATGTACCTGATTGGATTATTACGCCGTTCAGTGTATAAATAGAAGATGCAGTCATTAAATCTCACCTACAAGATGACCATAAAAATATATTGTAAATTTATTGTGCCTCTTTGATGCGTGATGCCATATGATGATGGATGGCATCCGCATGTCTGGTTTTGTGTAGTGTGTAGATGTGTTCAGTCAAAACAATGTTCATGCAACAATAACAGGGCAATCCACATAGGACGTCAGTAAACTCACGACGTATAAAGTCAATGAGTCTTGAAACAGCCGTTGACGTAAATATAGTCAGATGAACAACTCCATCCTTTCTATAACAGCCAGGAGATAACCAGATGTATGAGATCAGTTCACTCTCCTTAGTTTGACTTCAGCAAGACAGACACGTCTGCCGAAGTATAAATAATGTCCTCAAGAATATCCTCTAGATAATAAAGGTTTTCTAAACCTCGTTCATTTAACCAAGTAGCAAGTAATGGTCCTTGGTACCTGCATCAACCGATGCAGTACAATGCAGCGACATGTGAGCTGGGAAAAAACATCTCGTGACGACGACTTTCGCAGACAGGCTATGAATCGAAATCGCTCACGACCCAAAATCAATAGAGTTAATGAAAATGTTAATTTACCTTGCTTTCAAGAAATACAGAAATATCACGCCTCCCGGCATGTGCAAATACACTAGAGGTATTATCCCGAATAAACGAAATATCCATAAGAGGACTACACATCCCTGACAGAACAAAAATAGCGGAGATCCCCTCTTCAACGAGGCATCTCTTTCGCCATTCCAAATCGCTCACCCCACTAGTGGTGGGCGGAAACCGATCGACCAAACAACAAGACAAGTCATGCGCAGTCCAGCGCAAAAATGACCACAGCTCAAAAGTTAACTGCATTCGATACTAACGCGAGAAGACAAATGCTTACCGAGAAAAGTGACTATAGATTTCAAGCAGTTGTTGCCCTTGCGTTATAAAACAGATATTGAAATAAAACGATGTTGCGAGAATTTATCACGCAACATATCACCACCTCCTCCCGATAAAAAAAAAAATGTGGAACATATTTTTTTTTTCAATATCAAAGAGCAAGCGATAAGCGGCTCAAAACGCACGAATTATGCGCTGATAATTAATTAAATTGCCAAACAATAGGCTAATTATAGAGTGTCTGGTGAGGATATACCTCAACAGAAAAATAAATATGTCTCAAAAAATATTCACATCGGGGAGGTGTCACCAACACACATCACGTTAGCATGTAAACACAATATACGTATGCAAGTTACTATAATCATCATTAAACAGCATACTCTAATATTGTCTTTAAAAATGGATGTACAAATCTGATAGGAAAATTTAAATAGTACATTCTTTGACATGTAATGACATAAGTACATAGTAAAGTTAAACTACATGACGATCCAGGACATATGCTCTGGTATTCCGAGGGTAAGTACACAATCTAGAACTCGTAAGGTAAGTCCTCAGCTCAACAATGACATTCTGAGAAAGTACAAGCAATATAATGCTAATTAATAACTAATATGCTTCATAAGGTACAATACATTATTAATAATTGTGGCTGTTTAGTAAACTAACGGCCCTTATATTAACTACTCAGTCCTCCTCTATCATTTTAAAAAAAACGAACAGAAGAAGATGACAACAAAGCACGATAGTGTGTACATATAGAGTAAGTACAGATGTGCTAATCTATTGTAGAAATATAGGTGTGTTATGACTCTGTAATATATAGAAATATAGGACAGAAGTATTAGTTGGAGTCATGTGGGCATCTAGACAAAATGTCAGCCATCACATTATCCGCACCACGGATAGCTCGTACCGTGAAGTGAAAAGGTTGAAGAGCTATAGCATATCGAGTGGATCTCGAACTCTTCAAATTCTTAGTCTGAATAGCTGTAAGAGCTTTCTGATCAGTCTCTAGAATGAAATGTGCGCCCAGGAGGAATCTTTGTAGCTTTAGAATTGACCAAACCATCGCTAACAACTCACGGTCTAAAACCGAGTAGTTCCTCTCTGCCGCATTTAGTTTTCTAGAAATGTACATAACAGGATGCAGAGTATTTGCATATTCTTGCATCAGTGCTGCTCCAATCCCAGTGGATGAAGCATCACTCCGAAGAACAAAAGTCCTATCAAGAGTAGGTAATCTTAAGATGGGAGGAGAAGAAAATATATTCTTGATTTGGTCTAGTGAAGATTGGCATATCTTCAGACCAACGGACCAGATTAGGCGAACCTTTCTTCAACAATGTTGAGAGAGGTGCCATGATCGAAGATAAATTTGGAATAAATCTCCCATAAAATTGAATTAAACCTAAGAGACTCCTAACTTGTTTCTTCGTTTTAGGAACAGAGATGTTCAGTATTTTGGAAGTATTGTGGTCTTCTGTCTTCAAGAGACCATGACCAACACGATGACCCAGGAAAGAGATTTCACCAAAACCAACAAAAGCTTTAGAAGGTTTTGCTGTCAAATTATTCTCACGTAGAGTGGACAGTAAGTCATATAACCCTAAATAGTGATCTTCCCAGGTATCACTGAAGAGACAGATGTCATCTAAGTATGCGATGACATCCGAACGATGTGACAGAATTCGACGCATCATGCGAACGAAAGTGGCAGGGGCGTTCATGAGACCAAAAGGCATAACATTCCATTGAAATAGACCCCTAGGTGTAGAAAAAGCAGTAAGAGGTTTGGCATGCTCTGCTAAAGGCACTTGCCAATAACCTTTAGACAAGTCAAGTTTAGTGAAGAATCTAGAATTAGAAAGTCTAATCAGTAGATCTTCTAACAAAGGCATCGGTTCAGCGTCGAACTTTGTGACCTGATTCAATTTGCGATAATCAACGCAAATTCGTATGTTCTTATCCTTCTTCCGGACAATAACCATGGAAGAAGAATATGGTGAAGTCGATGGTTCAATTATATTTAATTGAATCATTTCATCCAATTCCTTTTCCACTTGCGACTGAAAGTGTATAGGAATAGGATACGGCCTAACCCTAATTGGATTATTGTCGGTAAGAATTATGTCATGTTCTATGACATCTGTGTGTCCAGGAATGTCAGTGAGAACATCCTGAAATGTTTGTAACATCGACGAGACTTGTCGATGTTCGTCACCAGAAAGATTAGGAGAAACAGAAACGTTTTTCCAAGATTCCGTGGAATGTAATGGAACCACTGGAAGGGGAAGGTTGACATCAGAGAAGGTAGCTTCCTCATCCTGAATGACAGACAGGGATGAATAATGACCGTGAGGTGCAGGAGCATCATCCGTTGCCTGGAAAATAGGCAGCAAATAGTCCGGACGTTCGTGAAATTCCGAAAGCATGTTTATGTGGAAAGTTTTATGCTTTCCATCAATATCGACCACATAGTCAACATCGGAAATCCGAGAGACTATTGCATACGGACCTTTCCATGCAATAAGAAGTCTATTTTCCCTACTGGGGAGTAGGACGAATGCTTTGTCACCTGGACAAAGTTGTCGTAGACATCTATTCTTGTTAGCAAACTGCCTTGCCTTCTCTTTAGCAATTTCTGATGAAGCAGTTGCTAGCTTACATGCCTCAATGATCTTTTGTCTAAGAGCAATGACATACTCATATGAGGATTGAGTTTCATCGCTAATATCATCGGCAGTGATGAGATCGTGTAATAAAGACATAGGGCCGCGTGGACGCGCGCCAAAGACAAGTTCGAAGGGAGAAAATCCTGTGTGTTCATTAGGGACTTCTCTATAGGCAAAGAGAGCCGCGGGTAAAACCCTGTCCCAATCTTGAGGATGATCTTCAGTTATCTTACCAAGCAAAGTCTTGAGCGTTCTATTCAGACGCTCAACTAACCCATTAGACATAGGATGGTAGATACTACTGAGAGATCGTTCAATATGTAAGGTAGACATTACCTGTGACATAGTGTCAGATATGAGTTGAGTGCCATGGTCTGACAATATTTCTCTGGGGAACCCCAAGCGAGAAAATATCAACCAAAGAGCATCTGCGATATCTGTAGTAGATATGCTCTTAAGAGGAATAGCCTCTGGCCAACGTGTGCACATATCGACACATGTAAGGATAAACTGATGTCCTCTGGCCGACTTGACCTTAAAAGGGCCAATAATATCTATGGCCATTTTCTGAAACGGCCGAATAGGAATGTCAGCAGCCTGGATAGGCGCAGCATGTCGTGGTCCTCTAGATTTGACCTCCTGACATACCTTGCATGATCGGCAGTAAATACGAATGTCCTTATTGACAAAAGGCCAAAAGAAAGCCGCAAGGACTCTCGACTTCGTACGGGCAAAACCCATATGTCCAGCACATTGCGAGTCATGAGCATGTTGTAATATTTGGACTCTCATGCTCTTGGGAACAAGAATTTGCGAATGTGCCGACGTAGTCGAATCTTGTACCATACGTACAAGTACGCCGTTTCTCATTGCAATCCAAGATTTTCTATTTGTATCCTGATTCGGATCACCTTTCTTCGCAAGAACGAAGAATTTTTTTAAAGAAGGATCTTCTTCTTGCAATTTTATGAAAGAGTCACGAGTAATTACTAAGTGACTATCTTGGCTATCAACTTCATTATCACTATTCAGTGAAGTTTCGGGTGTTTGTAGAGCTTGTGCTCTTGTAACTACTGCATTTGTAGCTTGCATGTTATTATCTTCCCAAGCAGCAATCTGCTGTGGGGTACACTCCCTAACTCCGTGAATACGACCAATAATAAGGTCCGCAATAGGATTAGGTAAGAGACAAGCATGCACATCTCCAGTAAAGAAAGGAGTGGCAATGCGAATTACAGCAGTAGGATATTTTTCTAGAGTGCCGCCAAATGTGACACATTTAATAACCCTTCCTGTAGCACAAGATGGATCTACAAGCGATTGTCTAACACCAATAGTGGTGCATCCGGAATCGAAAAGTAGTGAGACCGGAGTATCATTAACAAGACCCTTATGTAGAATTAAAGAACCCCTCCCGTCATGCGCAACAGCAGCAGGAAGAGCGGGAAGTGGGTGACCACAACTCAAAGTAGTTATGGTACCCGGTTCGAATAAAGTACTGCATTGGGGGCATTTGTTTGCTCTCTCAAAGTCAAAAGCAGAACTAGTGACAGCGTCAAAGTTTTTACTATCAACAACATGATTACAGGCTCCCTCAGTTTCCTGTTGTACAGCATTAGCCTGCTGATATCTCTTTTTTTTTGTGTTGAGATCTACCCCGACTATTATTACCTCTGAAGTTATCAGAGTTATTATTATCTCTGCAGTTATTATTGTCTCTATTGTAATTGTTATACTGGTTCGAATTCCAGTTTCCACGATTACTATCATGTTCACATTGATGCGAACATCTATTTGTTTGGTTCTGAGGTCTTCGGCAGGAATAACCTCTATTACCATATCCTCTTTTGAAATGCTTATAATTATTAGGGTGATAGTAACGACCACTATCAGGTTGTCTCCAATTCTTCGAAGAAGAATCACCATGAAATTGGTTTCCATGATTTTGACAGAAATTACCGCTGCCCTTTCTATCAAAATTTTGTTGGGATCTACGAGCAAAGTTTTGACCATACGGAGCTGCCGAAGCAACTGGTAAACCTTCTTTCACCTTAGAGTTACCCATGGTTATGTGTGGGTGCGCAGTTACGTATTGGCAACAGAAATCTTCCATTTCTTTTATTGTTTTAGGTTTACGTTCATGAAGGAAAGCAAGGAAAGACTCATTGACAGACGACATGACTTTGTCTCTAAGTATTAAGTCCATAAGTCCTTCATAAGTTTTTTCCGTCTTAGATAGTTCAACCCATCGTGAGAAAGTAATGCGTATTCTTGCAATAAACTCGGAGAATTCAACTCCATTTTCAGGTAACATGTTTTTAAATTGTAGACGATAGCCGTCTTCGTTAAGCTGATATTTCTTTAACAAAGCGGCCCTGACAACCTCATAATTGCTCTTGTCAGGTTCATCCACCATATTTAATATACTTAGAGCTTTACCTGTCAGTATCCCTGATAACTGATAAACATATTTTGCTTTGTCTATGTTATGAGCTGTACATGCTTGTTCAAATCTGTCCAGATAGAACATTATGTCATCACTGGAAGGACTAAATGTTGGTAACTTAATCTTAAAAGTATCATTATTAGCCTTACCAGAAGATGAACCCTTGTTTGAATCATTACCATTACTCATGCTCGTCAATTTCAATTTCTCCAACTCTAAAGCTAAGAGTTTTTCTTCATGTTCCATTTTTGCTTTCCTCTCATCAGACTCTCTTTGTAACTTCCTTTCTTCAGCTTGAGCCTGCATTTGAAGTCTTTCATTTTCAGCTTCTTTTTCAAGTCTTTTATTTTCAGCTTCTTTTTCAAGTCTTTTATTTTCAGCCTCTTTTTCAAGTCTTTTATTCTCAGCCTCTTTTTGAAGTCTTTCAGCTTCTAGCTGTAGCTGGAGTTTTCTCTCCTCAGCTTCTGATTCCCTTTTTTGTTTTTCCATTTCCATTTGGAATCTCTTTTCATCCACCTGCATCTGCAGTTTCTTTTGTTCAGCTTCCATATGCAGTTTCTTTTGTTCAGCTTCCATTGCTTTATCATATCGAGCAGTTGCAAATTCTTCTAACTTATCACCAGTCTTCCCAAGCAATTTACCCTGCTCAATAAAGTGCTCAAATGTAGACATGTTGTCTAACATATGAGTCCAAAACCTGAAATAATTAACTAATTTATTTCAAACCTAAGTGTAACAAGTCTTAATTAAGCACTTGTATATTCACATCACATTATATTATCCCAGTCTCTGTGGGAAACAAGTCTCCAATCAAAGAACTTGTATATGAAATATCAGCACTCAAATCTTGATCATAAGTGCACTTCTCATTCAATAGTGCACGACACTATTCATCATTCATTTATCATCAGTATAGTAGTAACAGTGCATTAGCATAGCCCATTAACTAATTACTATAACTGTAAACAATGACTATGTAAACACATGCAGAATGTAAACATTGAAAATGTAAACAATACAAACAATGTAAACAATAACAATGTAAACAATAACAAAGATCAGCAACAATACAAAAACTTTCGCAGAAATCAACTAAAAATAAAGCAGAAATTAATGAAATATCACAAAAAATGTGACGATATCTGCGATAGAATTAAACAAAATACATGACACCACAGTGTATAAACAAAAATGTTGTATGAAACTAAATTATAGACAAGAGTAGGCTAACAAATACAAACAAATCACAACAAAACTAAAGAATGTGAAATAATAACGAAAACAATATTAAAACATGTCATCACAGCTAACATAAATAGCAACAGAAGTCGCTTAGCAAATTCCAGTATCGGAAATTTGCAAACCCTACAGAAAACGCTCACAATAGACGACCTCTATGACGTGGCATAATCTAACGGAGACACCACCCAACCGAGAACCCGCTGAAATATAAACATATAAATATACAAATAACATATAGACATATAACATATAGAATGAGATGATACACAGAAGACTCAGCAGAAGTATAAGGGCACAGTTTACATACAAACAGGCCACTTAACTTAAAGGCTTCCAATCGTAGAACAGCAGAAAAACGGATGTCAATCAACGTCCTAAAGAGCGAAGCTCCAACGATGATGGCACATCTGAACTGCTTCCACTGCTAACACGATGGTACAAGAGCTTCTGAAATACTGTGTGTTGAGTTGTTTCGGCACTTGACCTTCTAATCCAAAAGTAAGTTGATGGAAATCGGTACTTGGCCTTCTTCAGAAAACAACCCGTTTCAACCGGCACTTGACCTTCTCAAAAAAACGACAGCACTGGAACCTTGACAGCAGCAACTTGCTTGACTTGCGTAAAAGATAACAGCAGTCCGAGTTATCCGGCAACATGTAACAACGCCGGGTACTGTCAAATTCTTGTTTCCGTCAAAAAGTTGAAATTTTGACTTTTACCGGGCAACGCCGAGTACTTTGAAAATTTTGAAGATGTTGACTGTATTGAAGAATGTTAATTTCTTGAAGGATGCTGATGAATTCTTGTTGAAAATGAAGTGGGTAAGGGACCCCGTGTTTGCTAGTACCAGAATCAAACCAGCTTATGGCCACCAAATGATGCGTGATGCCATATGATGATGGATGGCATCCGCATGTCTGGTTTTGTGTAGTGTGTAGATGTGTTCAGTCAAAACAATGTTCATGCAACAATAACAGGGCAATCCACATAGGACGTCAGTAAACTCACGACGTATAAAGTCAATGAGTCTTGAAACAGCCGTTGACGTTTTTCTTCATTATTTATTGTGGACGCCACAGTGACAAAATGGTTACGCAAATGTGTAGGCACATCAAACAGTCATTATCACAGCAACATTCAATACAGCAATAAACGGTAGACAGCATTACAATGATGAGTCAGATGCATGTTATATTTCAAAGTGCTGTAAATGTAGTCAGGTGAAAACTCCATCCTTTTCTATAACAGCCAGGAGATAACCAGATGTATGAGATCAGTTCACTCTCCTTAGTTTGACTTCAGCAAGACAGACACGTCTGCCGAAGTATAAATAATGTCCTCAAGAATATCCTCTAGATAATAAAGGTTTTCTAAACCTCGTTCATTTAACAAAGTAGCAAGTAATGGTCCTTGGTACCTGCATCAACCGATGCAGTACAATGCAGCGACATGTGAGCTGGGAAAAAACATCTCGTGACGACGACTTTCGCAGACAGGCTATGAATCGAAATCGCTCACGACCCAAAATCAATAGAGTTAATGAAAATGTTAATTTACCTTGCTTTCAAGAAATACAGAAATATCACGCCTCCCGGCATGTGCAAATACACTAGAGGTATTATCCCGAATAAACGAAATATCCATAAGAGGACTACACATCCCTGACAGAACAAAAAATAGCGGAGATCCCCTCTTCAACGAGGCATCTCTTTCGCCATTCCAAATCGCTCACCCCACTAGTGGTGGGCGGAAACCGATCGACCAAACAACAAGACAAGTCATGCGCAGTCCAGCGCAAAAAATGACCACAGCTCAAAAGTTAACTGCATTCGATACTAACGCGAGAAGACAAATGCTTACCGAGAAAAGTGACTATAGATTTCAAGCAGTTGTTGCCCTTGCGTTATAAAACAGGTATTGAAATAAAACGATGTTGCGACGGCCAGTTCCCGTCTTGATGTTATTTTCTATTTAGATCCATTATTTTCCCGTATCTCTTGCTTTTATAGCTGGTGTCCCATGTGAGTTTACATTGGAATAAATATTCTGCTTGTTTTGCTGTACAGCCAACACATTCTTTCTTCTCTCTTCATTGCTTCTTACAGCCTACATATTGTCTTTTTTCTCCACCTCTTTTTAACTCTTTCTAGAGCGATGATCATTGGCTATAGCTTTTCTTTCTTTAATTCCATTCTTGAATCAACCTGCTGGTCTTGTTGAATGGTCGTAAGCACAATGACGAACGAATTTTGCTATTGCCTTCTCTGTTTGTTGGTTTTTTGTTTGTTGGTTCTTTGTTAATTAGTAATGGTTAATGGTACAAACGAATGAACGAAATCTTTATGTCATCAGGATAATGAAATAGGCATTATTGCCTTTTTTTCATTTCTGCCCTGTAATAACACACTTAATTAAGTAATTACAAAATAATACATTCTTAACTTCAACAGTAAGTAGTAAATACTAATATTGCCCTTCGCACACATAACACACACATACTGTGGCGTGATTGTCTCCTATGCTCTGCAGTAGTGGTCTAACAATGGCCAAACTTAGATTATAATAATAAAGGTCTTCAAAGGTATCAACCTTTGCACAAGATTATTCTTGGCAGAGATATAAATACGAGAGTGATTAATCCAACTATAGATTTAAATTTACAGATAAACAGGTTTAATAACCACTTAAAGTTTAACGATTTAAATTAAATAAAGTTGTTTATAAAAAAAGAATCGATGGTATTTATCAACCATTGGATGATTTAAACTGTGGTGAAAAATTAGGAAAGTTGTGAAATGTTCTTTGGTTGCGCTGTTATGGTACTTAGCTTCCGGTGTGGGGTCGGTTGGCGTCTGTTTCAGCCGTTGTTGGTTCCCACAGGTGCGTGGACTGTACTTCTCAACAATAGTAAAGTCTGGTGGCTGTAACACGTCTCATGCATTAAGGCTGAGGTAACTACAAGGGTTGTCAAACGTCTTCAAAACCCATCTGAGTTGGTGTCTAGCGTCAACTTCTGGCAACTTACCACAGACTGAAAGGAGACAAATGTCTCTGCTAAGTATTGGGTCTCTTGATATAGTCATCAGGCGACCACCGCTTCCATCCACCACTTCATCTTCTGCAGACTTTTTAACCCTCCCTGAGCGTTAATTTTAACCCCAGTGAGTCGGATAAACGTGCTTGTGGACAGCAGAAGGCGACAATTGGTATGTGTGTGTATGTGTATATATATATGCAATGGTGGTTCATGTGTCAAGTTATTTGCAGTGAGGAGGTTGCCAGCAACAGTCCCAACTAAGATGGTTTGGCCATGTCTGCAGAATGGGAGAAGATCGGCTACCACGACAAGCATGGGAAACAAAGAGCCAGGGATCCAGACGCACAGGACGACCCAGAGTCCGCTGGGAGGACAACATTAGACAATCTTTGAAGGACCGAGGCCTAGAATGGAACCAGGCCAGGAGGAAGACAGCCGATAGGATAGTCTGGCGCTCTCTGTTCCAAAACTCTGCTCACTGCAGAATCTAAGGAGTCGCTTTCCATTGTCATTGAGAGTATCTTCTTCATATCTTCCGATAACTCCACCCCATCTAACATGGTCATTTCCAACTCTGGCATTGAAATCTCCGAGCATGATAATTTCATCTAGGCAGTCATCCACTGTCCTTTGAAGCAGCTCGAAGAATTCCTCCTTGACCTCTGCTCTCTCATCCTCATTTGGCCCATACACTTCGACCAGGTTGACTATGGTTTCTCCTTCTTTTAGTTTTACAACCATAATGCGCTCCGAGACAAAGTTCCATCCCTTGATACTATCGTTTTGGTTTTTGGCCACAATGCAACCTACGCCCCCTTTAGCTCTTTCAGATGTGGGTACACCACTATAGAGCAGCGTGTTGCCATCGAGATCCATGACTCCTTGTTCCTTTTTCTTTGTTTCCGTTATAGCCAGGATTTCTAGTTTTGCTTTCCTCATCTCTTCCACCAGCTCCTCTTCTTTCCCATTTATACCTCTTGTGTTCCAAGTTCCATAAGTCGTAGTCTGTTGTCCGTTCCAGTTCGTCGCCTTTAGAATCAGTCCGGTTTTCTCTCTTGTAGTTCGCGTAATCATGATTTAAAGCATACAGGTGATTGGCATGTTGTGCCTTTGCATGTTGGAGGGGCTGCCTCCTTACGGCCTCCATGCAGGCCGCCCTCCTCCTTTTTCAGCCGAGCTTGAGACCGGCCTAGGCGGAGTTTCGGTATATTTTACTTTGATCAGTGTAACGAATGCGTGACATTTTTTTTAATGCACAAAATCCAACCACCGAAGAGGAACAGAAGCAAAAATAGCAGCTGAGTAGGAATGTCCATGCAATAAAATGCAGAGATTTTACCTAAAGTGAAGCTAGTATCAGTTGACGGTATCAGTGCAGCATATTTTAATCGTCTGCAATCACTTTCATGTCGGCACGCGACATCTTACAATTAAAAAGAAGAACGATACTCCTATCATTTAACAATTTATGAGCTCGAACCCCTGGAACTGTCTCAGGTGCTCGCAGACCATATTGCATCATGTGTTTTTTATTTTCTCAAAATGCAGGATGAACAAGAATTAAGAATGTTTATTTTGTATTAGACAACTACATGAGCCAGGACTGAAACCTATATGTAGCTTTCGTGATTTGGAACGTCAGGAGTTCCTAGTCTGGAGTACGCGTACCCTTCAGTGGGTAGGAGAAGTGTGTCACGACGGTACAGGGTATGTTTGACAAGTAACTGTATTATCCAACTGATATTTTGTCGCCATAGTACTGTTTTAAAAAATCATTAAAACGAAATTTTTTCATGATCCAGAGAGAGAATGGCGTGTCCTATCCTCAAGTCAAACGCAAGTCAAGAAACAAATTGAAGGCTGAACTTAAAGTGCGTGTATCTGTTTAAAAAAAAAAAAACCTGTTGGTTGACTGGAAATAGAACCAGTGGCCTCCAGCTTATTTACTTGACTGTGCTCTCATAAACATTTAGCAGCTTTGTAATACTAAAAATGGTGTTATGTACCGAATAAGGTTTTCTTTGGTAAACATTTATTTATGTGTTAATTTTTTTCCCATGTGCATATGCATGATAAACCATAGAATTAATGTTCTTTCACATCAGATAGGGGATAGGGAAGGTTTACTACAAACCGGGGGGAGGGGGGTACGGGGACAGAAATAAGGATGGGACACCTGTGGTACATGGTCAGCAATCTGTCAAGCATTGAGGGTGCCGAGCAGAGTTTCCTGCGGCGAGTAAATGTAAAGGTAGTCCCATAGCAGATACTACCGTAGAGAAGTGAAGTGTTAGAGACTTAACTATACTAGGTCCAGCTTTGTGAGGTGAGGTGACCAGTTCCCTTCCTCGCTGCCGTTGCCTTCCCTAACTCGAGAGCAGTGTCAGGTACGCATTTACAGCTGGGTAGAATGGGACGTGACGCTACTAGGTTTCGATCCCGGATCCCGGGAACTTTGGCCGCCGAAAGACAAACGCTCTAATCTGGGACGCGCGCACAACCAAAAAATGAGAATGATAGAATTCATTAAAGATAATGATGGCTGTTTGACATGTATAGATCTGTACATCAGAACAGTGGGCGACCGTGGCAAGAACTGAAACGAACTTTAGCGCTATGAAATAATAGTAGAGGAGAACTTCGAAGAGTTGTCGGGTGAAAGTGAAAAATCCGAGTGGTCGTGACACGGACTGACGAGAAGGTAGATTTGGTTTAAAACCTTCGTCGTTTGCGTTCATAATAACCACACCTATCTCTCTCATAAAGTTTGAAGCCCGTCTCTTGTTTCTCTCGTCACCATACAATTTCTCCCTCAACTGGGCTGGAGAAGGCCATGCCGCTACTCTGCTCCTGTCAAAGAGACGACATTCTACTCTTTATTTGTCCTCCCCACATCAATTTGGTGAGCAGATGGGTTTTCAGTCTGAAAATTATCACTTGATTTCTTCTTGGTAATAAGAATTGTATAATCTTACTGCATCGGTCTATGTTCATTATGCCATTTTTCTCTAATCAGGGTATACGGTTTTTTAAAGTCAGAGCCAAACTCCAGGTCGATTAAGTACAGTCACGACTTGGAAGCTGTGCATATTGATTTGATGCGCTGCAGATTTTGCATGCAGGCTGAGTAAGACTTTGAATTCCAGGTATTGCAGGAACTAACAGGTATCATCGTATTCCTCTGCTTCGTTCGCTCTCATATAACCACATCTATTTCTGCCATAAAACTTGCGGTCTGTCTCATGCTTCTCTCATCACTATACACTTTTTTAGAAGTTAACCAAAATAAAAAATCTTTGATCTGTGGGAGATGGCGTGAATCCCGGAAACTCACCTATCAATTTTCAAAAGCGTGGCTGTTTAACAGCTTAAAGATGACCAATTGGTTCAGTGTTACAGCTCCTCAACTAAACTTCGCCAGGTCTTCCTGTCTTGTGCCATCCGTTCAAGATCTGTCCATGACTGTCTTCATGACTGTCTTCAGTTCTCTTCTCTATTTTTGTGTGTGATCTTTCACGATTTCTCGTTCCCCGTGAATTCCAGAACAGGGATTGCCTTGTAATGCTATCAACTGGTTCAGTGTTGCAACAAATCTTTAACTATGAGCGTTAATGATAATAATAGTTCCTTCTATTTTTGTCACAATACCATTATGGTCACACGACAAAATATCATATTTGACAAATAACCAGACCACAAGGTCTTTTATATTTGGACTTACACGCTAATATAACCGACGCGCCTGTGTCTATGTTGAACAGAGCGCGCCTCGCTAAAACGAGGCAAATCTGCTGTTTTAAATAACATTTTTTTTTAAATCCTATTTGAAATTTCGAAATTAATTTACCAATTCCCTTTCTAATGTGAACTGCCTTAACGTACGGGTAACCAGTCTTCATTATTCATCATCATCATCGTTCTTTTCGTTCCCTGTGGAACATAGGGCAGAAACAGTTGCTCTCCATCGATTTCTATTCTAGGCTGAATTTTTCAGCTGTGCCCAAGTCATTTCAATTTCCCTAGCCTCCTCTTCAACAGTTCTTCTCCAAGTTCTCTTTAGCCTTCCCACTCTTCTTTTCCCCTGTGGGTTCTAGTCAAGGGCAACTCTTGCTATGCTTGACTTTTCTCTTCTGAGTGTATGTCCTATCCATCCCCACTTTCTTACCTTAATTTCTGTATGTATTGGCTGTTGTCCGCATCTTTTCCTTAGCTGTATATTTGTTATTACATCTGGCCATCTTATACGGAGGATCCGTCGGAGACATCTATTTACAAATGTCTGTAGCTTGGAGGTGATACCCTTTGAGACATGCCATGTCTCTGAGCCATACAGCTAGACTGAGTTCACATTTGAGTTAAAGATTCTAATTTTGTTCTCTCTGGATTTAGCGGAGGAGTTCCATATTGGTCGAAGGCCATTAAAAGCGCATCTTGCTTTATTTATCTTTGAGCAGACTTCACCCTCCTTTGTCAATGTTACTCCCCAGATATGTAAAGCTGTCTACTTCTTCAATGACTTTATCATTGATCATCATCGAATCTGTCTGCCTATTATTTATTCTCATTTCTTTTGTTTTATTTACATTTATGTGTAGTCCCATCTTTGCTGCTTCTGTTACTAATCTATGTTTTCTCCTGCATATCTTGCTGTCTATGTGACAGAAGGCACACATCATCTGCAAAGTCTAGATCCTCCAGTTGTTTGCTAAATGTCCACTGGATTCCAGTTTTCTCTCCCTCTGTTGTATGTCTCATAACCCAGTCTATGACCATGAGAAAAATTGTTGGTGATAGCAGACATCCCTGTCTGACTCCACCTTGTACTGTGAAGGGCTCTGATAGTTTTCCTTTGTGTACTACTTTACATGAGGCCTCCTGGTAGAAATTGTCATTATTACGGCCATTATTTTCAAGATAACTGTTAATTTTATATTCTTTGCGCGGGTGTTCCAAATTATGGTGAAAACGTGTTGTTTAAACCATTAATCAGAATATATTTTGCACCTTTTAATTGAAATATCTTATTCAAAATTATTTGTTTGTCGGTTCTTCCTGTGCGTTGCGTTTTAATTATCTCTAGTTTTGTAGTTGTTGTTGTTGTTTTTATTTGCAAGACTAGTCTTGCACAATATGGGGTTCTATTCATAGACCGTGCACAATGCAAACTTAAATAAACAGGCACAGTCGCTTTGAAGAGATGGTCAGCCTGATAATATGTGGTAAAATATTATCGATGCCCGGGTCAATAAACCTGGCGTAACACAAACAGTCGAGGAATGAAGTGTTAGAGACTTAATTCTACTCATCCAACGTAGAGAGTAAATAATGGTGCATAAATATGACACATAATAATGACAGGGGAGAGAAAAATAAGAAAATATCACTCGCACGGGAATGTAATGCAATCCTGCCGGAGTGGACTTGAGATCGCACAACCGTATCGTCACAAATATTACCAAAAGTACAGTACTGCAAACATATAATAACACTAAACATCTGTAAATGCAATATGGCATTGTGTGAAAACTCACAGCTACATAATGTATCTTTTAAAATTTAATATATTTTTTAAAAAAAAGCAAATATGCACACCCATAGGCATGAACAATAGTTTACTATAACACAGACAGAACCATGAAGATCATGTTTCAAAGCTTCTTCAGTACTATCTAAAAATGGTAGTCCCATACCAGAAACTGTCGTAGGGAGTGAAGTGTTAGAGACTTCGCCATACTAGGTCCAGCATCCAGAGGTGGGGTGACCAGTTAGAGACTTCGCCATACTAGGTCCAGCATCCAGAGGTGGGGTGACCAGTTAGAGACTTCGCCATACTAGGCCCAGCATCCAGAGGTGGGGTGACCAGTTAGAGACTTCGCCATACTAGGCCCAGTATCCAGAGGTGGGGTGACCAGTTAGAGACTTCGCCATACTAGGTCCAGCATCCAGAGGTGGGGTGACCAGTTAGAGACTTCGCCATACTAGGTCCAGCATCCAGAGGTGGGGTGACCAGTTAGAGACTTCGCCATACTAGGCCCAGCATCCAGAGGTGGGGTGACCAGTTAGAGACTTCGCCATACTAGGTCCAGCATCCAGAGGTGGGGTGACCAGTTAGAGACTTCGCCATACTAGGCCCAGCATCCAGAGGTGGGGTGACCAGTTAGAGACTTCGCCATACTAGGCCCAGCATCCAGAGGTGGGGTGACCAGTTAGAGACTTCACCATACTAGGTCCAGCATCCAGAGGTGGGGTGACCAGTTAGAGACTTCGCCATACTAGGCCCAGCATCCAGAGGTGGGGTGACCAGTTAGAGACCTCACCATACTAGGCCCAGCATCCAGAGGTGGGGTGACCAGTTAGAGACTTCACCATACTAGGCCCAGCATCCAGAGGTGGGGTGACCAGTTAGAGACTTCACCATACTAGGCCCAGCATCCAGAGGTGGGGTGACCAGTTAGAGACTTCTCCATACTAGGTCCAGCATCCAGAGGTGGGTTGACCAGTTAGAGACTTCGCCATACTAGGCCCAGCATCCAGAGGTGGGGTGACCAGTTAGAGACTTCACCATACTAGGCCCAGCATCCAGAGGTGGGGTGACCAGTTAGAGACTTCACCATACTAGGCCCAGCATCCAGAGGTGGGGTGACCAGTTAGAGACTTCACCATACTAGGCCCAGCATCCAGAGGTGGGGTGACCAGTTAGAGACTTCACCATACTAGGCCCAGCATCCAGAGGTGGGGTGACCAGTTAGAGACTTCACTATACTAGGTCCAGCATCCAGAGGTGGAGTGACCAGTTAGAGACTTCACCATACTAGGCCCAGCATCCAGAGGTGGGGTGACCAGTTAGAGACTTCACCATACTAGGTCCAGCATCGAATGTGGGGTGACCAGTTCCCTTCCTCGCTGCCTTTTCCTTCCGTAACTAGCAGTCAGGTGTCCATTTACAACTGGGTAGACTGGAGCGTGTCGGTACCGTGATTCCGAACCCGGCCCCTTAGCCGCGAGATACCAGTGCTCTAGCCACTCGGTCAGTCGGACGTTCCTTCAGAACAAACTGTGCGAGAAAACTGCTGAAGTAGACAACAATTATTAAAATAGCGCTGGATAGCCCCTAGGATCACCCGATACTTCTCCGGGAACACTGGTTCTTGGTACACAGTTTTTCACCGCCACTTTATAATTAAAACCCATCAGGGGCCGAAAACGGTATTTCCCCCTCCGTTAAATAAATAATGAACTGCCCAATATAGGGCGGTCTTCTAACACCAGCAAGTCACTTGACCCTGTACTGGAGACAGATCAGTAGTAACGAAGTTGACTAGAGCGGGCGCGTGATAAGACTACCGCGACTTCAGCCTGCGTCATCGCAAAGACAGAACTCATTAACGGAGACTTTGCGCTGACCCTTGCTCGATGTGTGCGGTTGTTTCAAGTGTTGGGTTGTCTGTTGAGTTGTAATTGTTGGATCGAAGCGGGCAACGGACAAAGTAAAAATTTGGTTTTTATGCATCATTTTCCTGTTTGATTACATGTATATGTCGAAACGAATCATTATTACCAATTGTCTCAGTGAAGTGTCAATGAAAACAATCATATCAGCTTTTCGGGAAAATACGGAGAAGGCGTTCATTTGCACCGTGACAACTATCCACGAAAAGAGCACGCAGGCCTTTCATTTGTTTTCCTGGTGCATTGACCATAAGTCATGATAAGTTTGACTCAAGGTAAAGGTATTCTTATAGCAAATACTGCCACAGTGAAGTAAAGTGTTAGAGACTTCACTACACTAGATCCAGCATCGAGTGGTGGGGTGACCAGTTCCCTTCCTCGTTGCCATTTCCATCCTTAACTCGAGTTCAAAGCCCATTTACAGCTGGGTAGACTGGAGCGTGTAGATGCCGTGAATCGAGCTCGGCACATTTGCAGCGAGAGAACAGTGCTCTAACCATTCTGCCAGTTGGAAAACAGAGATCAAAAGAAGTTGAAATGGGGGGTGGAGGGAGTAAATGACCTCAGTAGAATTAGGGCCGTCATCAGGACTACTACTGCTGCTGCTACTTCTCATATTGTCTCTTCAACTGCAGCAACAAGAACATAATACTACTAATACTGCTACTACATAGTG
This sequence comes from Oreohelix idahoensis, assembly GCA_024509875.1. Classification (NCBI taxonomy): domain Eukaryota; kingdom Metazoa; phylum Mollusca; class Gastropoda; order Stylommatophora; family Oreohelicidae; genus Oreohelix; species Oreohelix idahoensis. Next base: position 69,965 of record JAMPIV010002323.1, read on the forward strand.
CCGCTACTGTTGCTGTTTCCACCACTTCATACCACTGCTACTACTACTACTACTACTACTACTACTACTACTACTACTACTACTACTACTACTACTACTACTACTACTACTACTACTACTACTACAGTTTAACAACTACTGCTGTTACTACTACTACTACTACCACCACCACCACTACTACTGCTACAACAACATCGAATACTGCTACTGCCAATACTACTACTACAACTTCTACAATTGGTGTTTGTCTTTCTCCATTGGCTACTGCTACCAACACCACGACAGTAGCCTCTCTTACCACCTTCAATAAAAAGGGCACTGCATGTTCCGCTTTATCGAACTCTTCACACCTCTTAGGTCCCCTCCCCAGAGCACGTTCACCCAGCATTTAATTTTTTTTAAATTATTATTATTTTTTAAAGCGATCAAGAAACAAAACAAATATAATTTGAAGAAGATACACGTAGTTTGGGCACAGAAAGAAGAAAACACGAAGGTCGCGAGAAACACATTAATTACGATTTATGACAACGGAAAAAAGAAAATCTTAAGACAGAAATAGTGGAGTATGGCAAGCTCTGGGAAAGGAAAATATGAAGGAAAACATGAAAAAAGAAGACAAGTGGATTCACAATCTTGTAAAGGAAATCGATTATAGTTTCCACGGGTGCGATCCTGTTTGTGGATGATTGCTGGCTTGAAGGGCCCGATCGCTAAACGCTAGTTTTTTTGTCTTTGTGCTTGAATTTTTTTGTATTTTATCTCTTATGTGATATCTTCTATGCTTTGAGGCAGTGGATGGATTTAATGTGAACGTCCAACATTGAAAATTGGTTGGAAATGTTCTGTATGATATATCTGCAGTTTTCGTAACAATATCTCTTTCTCCTCTCTGTGTATTTCTTTCTCGCTCTCTCCCTCTCTCTCTATCTTGCTCGCTGTCTCTCTCTCTATCTCTGTTTATTCGTATGCGTGTGTGCATTACACGCTAGTATCCGTATGAGAAGAGCAGGGCTGTTTTTTTAATGAAAGGAATACAAGAATTAATCCATCTTCAGTAATGGCTCTGTGTTCCGTTGGGAGCAAAAGAGAAACGGCGGATAGTCAAGACCAGTGTGGAAGGAACTATCACCAATCAAGAACCACTTATTCGGAGCAACCAAGAGGACATGTACACCATCATAGCAGGCAGACGCTGGAGTTGGGTTCTCCACGTCCTCAGAAGAGACCCCGATGCCATCACAAGAACAGCAATGCTACGGGCCCCTGAAGGAAAGCGAAAGAGAGGCCGACCAAAAACAACTTGGCGGAAAACTGTGGAGATTGAGATGCAAAGAATGAACCAGAGCTGGGGCACTGCATGAAAGATGGCCGCAGACCGAGCAAAGTGGAAGCATTTTGTTGCACCAGGCGTGATGGCCACCGACTGCTTTGACAGCCGGCAGCTAAGGATCAAAGAAGAAGAAGATTAGGGAAGGGGGAAAAGGGAGACCAACATAGGCTTCCTGTAAGACACGGATTCTTAGAATTTTTTGGTTCCATGAACCCCTTTGATTGTCCAGTGAAGCAAAAAGAAAGGAATTAAAACTTTTATACACAAGCAGACGGGTAAACAGACGGACAGACTCGGTAACTGGCTGGGCTACCTGACTGACTGACTTACTGATTGACTAACTAAATTTAAGTATGCCGCTAAATGTTATGCAGATATACACTCTACTTTTAATTCGGTAGTTTAAATACAAGTTTACGCTTCCTATTTTTATGTTTCATGCAGTTGAATTCCTTGCAGGAGGCGAACCCCCATTCTTGCGTATAATAAAAAAAAATTATAAAAAAAAAACAACTGACGTGCTAACTACTTCAGTACTTGTGGTTTTTTTATGTTTGTTTTGTTGATCTCGCTTATTTATTATTATTATTATTATTATTTTTGCGACGAAATAACTAGCACACTTAGGCGTTAAGTTTGTGTTCGTAAGGATTACGATTATCCCAAATACGATTAGGCTTATGTTTGGCGATCTTAGTTCAGTTTGTTTCAACTCACGATGAGTCTGTTCGAATCCCGATTCATCTGTCGTCTCAGCCGTTGATCCCGACTAGTTACAACGGTTAGCCTATCTATCTGTTGTAATCCACTTTCGAGTTGTAGTGTAAACTTTTTGTCTTTTATAATGACTTGAAAATACTCTCTTTTGTTTGTAATAAGTAAATACATAAATAAAGGTTACAACAGGCACTCGTTTGGCATACAAGAGAACACTAGACAACAGAAAATATACAGGGTGTCCATAAAAGAATGTACCTATTTCTTTATTTTTCACCTACTTGACCTGTGTGTGGAGATAAATGTAACAATTACCGGTTGCAACTCAACTGCGAAAGTTTCACTTGAAATACCCGCCGTGCGCATGCGCACTGTTTTTGGTGGAGCTGAGAGAGCTGATCATTGGAGCCTTTGCTACTGTTACAGGGGACATGCTCATTCGAGTGTGGGCAGGAATGGACTATCGACTAGATATCTGTCGCGTCACGAAGGGTGCACATATTGAGTCTTTAAGGTATGCTTAAAATCTTGCAGAGATTATCTTACTTGTGTGATAGAAAGCATCCTCGTACCACATCATGAGGCCGAGAATACATTTTTTGAAAAGGGTACAATCTTTTATGGACACCTCTGTATATAAATAATAAGCTTACCGGGAATCGAATCAAGGGCCACCCAAACGGCTCCATCGCCTTGCCGTGGAAGTAAATCGTGAAAGGGCAGTGCCGTTTGGATGATCTTTGGTTCGATTCCCGGTAAGCCTATCGCTTACATCTCTTTTCTTTTGTCTGGTCTCATCCTTTCTGTCCAGCGAGTGCCTGTTAACTACCGTTATTTATTTATCTAGAGTAAGCAGTATATGACATTCCCACATCCCCCTTCTCTTTAACTGTTCATAGTTTATACACACTGGACATGTGTGTACGAATCCTCTCGTATTATCATTCCCAGAACTCACGCGCATTGACGTGTGGACGGGAAAGTGGATATCAATGCAGTCTGCTTTCTTTGTTCTCAACCCAGTATCCGTTGAGTCCGTCTACCTAGTCACAATCGACAGTAGTTATGCAAGCGCGAATGCGCCTAGGGCGTAATGGTGGTTAATGATAAAGATTTAGCTGTAATTTGTTCCCTCGCTCTTAAATGGCATATCATTCTTTGTCAGCTCTGCAAGAGCAATGCTGAAAAATAAAATAAATAAATAAATAAAAATCCTGTTTGACTGTTTTAGCGAGTGCGGCTCACGTTCCAATACAAATGAGAGTTGGATCACTTTAACGATTTGAGGAAAACGATGTGTTCTCGTAACACGAGTCATTATTGTCAGTTCGAGTATCAGTGACATTAATGAGGCGTCAGTGAACAATAACGAGAGGCGAAAAGAGTAAAGAACAGTGAGATTCTAGTGACAAGATGACACAGAAGACTGGATGATATCGCTAAGGGCGAAAGGTAACCAAACGCCCCGGCGATCCGTCATCGACAGTAACTTCATCTTCTCTCCAGCCAATGTTCATCAAGACGCATACATCTCGTCTGCAGACAGTCGTAAGATTATCAAGGCATTGATTTGCGCAATATTACGATTCGTACTTTCTGTATTATGCCCGAATAATTAGCTCCAGGGGCTATTTCTGGTCTCATTTGTTTCTGGCTTATTTCCGAATATGGAAGTTCGCGATCGCTTCCTTCATACGTTGATCTTATTCTTCGCTGAGATATATCAATATCTAAGACGTGCATTAGGCATGCATTAAAATACGAGCTGCAAACATAGGAAAGGGCTATAAGTAGCCCGGCTTTTGTTGTCGGCCTAGTATATACGGGCTTGGTAAAGATGAGATAAGAACGAGATCTGAATGTTCACCCCAAGGCTCCTTTTATATTTCAATATTTTCTACTATCCTCGGGGATGTGACCTAGAACTTTCAGGTACCCCGACTACCCTACTTCATTGATAGACCGCAGCAACATTTTGTTACAGCATACTTAATGCTGAGGGGATTAAAAAGAGAAGAAAGGCAGCTAAAGGAGTAATAAATAGAAACGGAGAACGGATTGGAAAAGAAAGACAGATGCTTGTTGCAACCTTCTTACTGGTATTTAAGGTCACAGGGTGAACACGCAACCTTTATTACTATTGTCGTGAAATATTCTAATCCACATATATAAATTATCAGGTAAATGTAAAGCCTAACACATAAATTCAATAAAAGGAAAGAAGAATGGTAAAGAACAGTGCTGTCACAATGACTGTACTCGAAATCCCCCTTGTTTTCTCATTCGTCTACAAATTGTAACGTTTCACGTTGATAGTAAAAGCCTACTGCTTCAATACCCGCTTTCTACGATAAAATATGTACTCCATTTCTAAGAAAAACCTTGAGATACGCAAGATGACCTAGATTTGAGATTCCATTCATGTCTTTTTATACACTACGTTACCTAAAACGAAAGACAGATGGACTAAAGATAGAAAGAAGGGAGGGGCTGAAAGCATGCAACACTAAACACGCGTCTCGCTACACAATTACTACCATCACGCGTGTAAGGCCACAAGCACTAGCTTTTTTTCAAATCGACAGTGATAAAAACACTACACACAAGAGAGTTAGGTTTTAAAAACTTACAAAACGCTTATTAGGAAACCTGACATTCTACTGTTTTATGTCTTAAATCCTGACATTAGTCTGACAGTACAGCAGGACAGGTGGCGGTTCTAAACATAAAAAAAAAAAAAAAAACTACACGACTATCCTGGAAAATACATATTTTGAACGCAGCCCCTTAGCCCCATTAAATTTATATATTTTGGGTTCCTTAGGACTTGCTGACAAAGAATATGTTAAACGTTACCCAAATAGTCTAGGAATTACCAAATTATAGCCAAAAGAAATAGTGAGGGATGTCAGACAACACCCAAATCAGAATCGCTCAGTGGCAGATTTTCAACACACCATTGTACGGAAATATGCTGACATGTTACCTCCTATTTGATTGGCGGAAAATAAATGTAAGGCTAAACACGATTAGTCGGACTATAAATACTACTTCGTTGTTGTTAGGGAAAACGTGAGTAGGAGTACTTTTTTTGAAAAGCTGTGTAAACATGGCATGATTGGTTAGACCTGCCAATATAGTCAATTAGAGGTGTCAGGTCAACACCACATTTGCAAATAAACTTACTACAGAACCAGTGCGTTGAGCGCCAGTGCATATTTTTCTAAATAAAAGCCTGGGACATCGGCAGATCGAAATTGTGCTATATTCAGTGCCAGTCAACGTAATTCTGTATTATTTCCATGAATTGTGGTAAGCTTGAAATATTTGATATCTTTTAATGAAAATTGAATGTAAATTGATAATTTATGTCTGTATATATGTGTGGTTCAGTAGCGAACATGAGGTAAAGCCTATATAATGCTCCAGCCTGAACAGAAGGTGTCGGAGGAAAGTAAAACTACATGGAATTGCCAAACAGTACACTGACACCTATATTATTGACTAGAAAGAAATAATGCTGGAATTGCAGAGGCGTGAATCCAGAGGCGGACAGCATACTCCTTGGTCCATATAGCAAACAGTGAGGTGTCTCCAGAACACAGGGGAGCACTCGAGCAGAGGAGTCTTTTCCTGCAGCCATCACGAAAGATAAGCCTATGTGGCCAGCGGAGCTCAACATTATGTAACCCCATCTTAAACTGACATTGTGTAAAAATAAGAGGGGAAATTAATTGTTTTAATGAACGGAACTGAGAACATCTCCAATACTAGTTCCAACAGAAACAAACACTTGAAGTCATGATGACAAATAACAACATAGCTTGAAAGAACAAAACCAGTATTACCTCATAGCACCACTACACAACTGACACACATAAGATAATATTAATAAAATATGTCACTACAAGATTCATATTGATAAATTCTGTACATATAACTTGTAATTAAAATTGATTGTGATTCCTGGTTCACTTTGTATTTGAATCAGGACACCTATATATTAATGAAAAGTACTTAATACATATTGATATTTGAAAATTTTAAATTTAAGATAGTCTCAGAGTGACTCATTTAAGATAGTGACTTCATAGAGTTTACAAATATGACATTGTGAGTGTCACAATATTGAATAATTGACTCAATGTGGTGGTAAGGGTTAATACACTACACTTATTAGATACAGATACCTTCACAGCTGATCTCAGTCAGTACACTAAGTCCTCTATAAATATTTATAATATCCCACTTTACCACAACTATCTTGTTATCACATAGAGAAAATAGGGAGGAAAAGGAGATAATATCGTACAAGTTTTACAGTGTGTCCTTATTTACCAGTTACAAATCTGCATAGGTGGCTATGCTCCCTACGGCACCACTTCAGATTGGGCTAAATGAAGCTCTCACGAGAAGAAAAGAAAAGAATACACTGCAAGGTACACCAGGGGAAAACAAACAAAGCTGAAATCTATCGCCTCATGGCCTCATTCCCATAGTGTGTCATGACTGAAGGAGGATATACTACTAAGTCTTATCTACCGGCGCTTGGCCCACAAAAGTAGCTTCTTTCTTACCCCCTCCACCCCTTCTTTCGTCTAAATTTTAGACTAAATCGGTTGGGCAACACATCAAATTTAAAAAAAAAACAATAAAATTTTGCCTCGTTTTGGCGAGGCGCGTCCCGTTCAACCTAGTCTGTTATATTAGGGCCCATGTCCAAATATTAAAGACCTTTAGTTCTGAATTGATATAATATACAACGGATCATTTTCTTGGAAGCAGCAACAGCCTAGACTGGGCAGCGCTCTGATCTTCCAGCATTAAAAAAAAAAAAAAAACTACCTTGCGAAAAACTGCGATTTTTATATTTGCACAATTATAGACTGTTTAGAGCTAATTGCGTATTACTGGATAATTATATTATAAGAATACTTGGTTAGTAGTGAAAAAACTAACTTTCTTCGGAATTTTTCAGCACTCAGAATGTTTGTTATCCGGCGTTGATCGATTGAGACTAATATTAGGATTACCATCTGGGCCGGGTCGGACTAGCAGGCTTCAATGTTGACGGGATGAGCCTAATAGTTAAGGTCTGAGCAGACGTTTTATGTGTAAGGGGGGTGAGAGAGTAAGCATTTACTTACGTGTTTGGACTTAACAGTTCTACATCTAGGTCTGAAAACACGTAAGTGCATGTTCTTACGCGGAAATCAGTTGTGGGAGAGCATCATCATTAACATCCGTTTAAACGCCTCACTAGTGATTGTGATAAGTATTACACACGCCTTTCTTCGAGTCTGTAATGATAACGTAACTGATACTTGGCTTCTCTTGAAAGTAATTGGTTTAAAGTAAATACGAGGGGCGTTCAGAAAGTAATGCACCACATCGTTTTTCTCAGCTAATAATGAAGATAGAAGCATGAAATTTTGCACACTTCAAATATGGCATGTGTCAATTGTGTGCACCAAATTGCACCGCAATCGGCCAAATAATACGGCTGCCCTAAACCGTTGAAATGGAGCGTGTTAGCAACTTGTGTTATAAGCAGCGAATTGTGATATAATTTCTCGTTGCAGAGAAGGAAACTGTTGTGAACATTCACAAGCGTCTATGTGATTTGTATGGAAGTTTTGCAGTCGACAGGAGTACAGTCAGTCGCTAGGTTCAGAGAATCAAGGAATCAGGAAGTGGAGATACGGAGCTGCTTGATCGGCCGCGCTGTAAACGTCCTGCCACAGCCACCAACGCAGAAATGTTGAAATGCGCTGAGGGCATTATTCTTACTGATAGACGAATCACTACTCAACAATTGGCTTTACATCTGTCAGTCAGCATTGGTAGTGCAAATGCAGTTATAAAAACTCTCGGATTTTCTAAGGTTTGGGCAAGATGGGTTCCTCGAAGTCTCACAAATGACCACCGATTGCAAAGAAAAACAATTTCTTCTGAATTGTTGGAGCGTTTCAACGCTGATGGAGAGAACTTTTTGGCTAAGATCGTTACAGGTGACGAAACCTGGGCACATCATTTTGAACCTGAGACAAAAAGACAGTCAATGGAGTGGCATCATCCGCAATCACCACGAAGAAAGAAATTCAAGACAATTCCTTCAGCTGGAAATGTCATGATCACTGTCTTTTGGGACAATGAAGGTATGATTCTTGGGGACGTTATGCCAAGAGGAGAGACAATCAATTCGCAAGCTTACATTAAAACATTGAAAAAACTCAATCAACGTTTTCGCAGTGTTCGGCCGCACAAGAATCCAGCAGACCTGCTTCTCCTTCACGACAATGCGAGACCTCACACAAGTCTGGCAACACGGGAAGCAATCACCAAATTGGGTTGAACTGTATTACCCCATCCACCCTATAGTCCCGATTTGGCACCCTCTGATTTTCATCTATTTGGTCCACTTAAAGATGCACTCCGTGGGACAAGGTTTGAAGATGATGGAGTGATTCATGCAGCGAAAAAAATGGCTGCATGATCAAGACAAAATCTGGTACGGGCTAGGAATACATGCACTTGTTTCGCGCTGGCATAAAGCCGTACAAGTTGATGGGGATTATGTTGAATAATACCGACGTTTACATGACATATCCATGTATATTGTGTATAAATTTCATGCTTTTTGAATAAACAGCTCCTGAGAAAAACGATGTGGTGCATTACTTTCTGAACGCCCCTCGTACTTAGAATAATAATTGACACACACAAAAATACATAATACATCATTAAAAATAGGACACGATCACCATAAATAGCAGTGCTTCCTACCTAGGGGTGCGAGACCCACCTTCTGGGGCTGCGTGCCAGATATTTTAGAAGGCTAATCATCGCAAACACTGCATAATGAACAGAAGTGAGATATATTTGTACAAAATAGAACACTGACAACATGAGTTAGATACCGAACCTCAGTCACATTGTGTAAATAACATTTTATCAGAACACACTTTTATTTCTCTGTCTCATATCTGGCTAAGATAATGAGGTGCAAGGCTTCATAAGATGCTGTAAGGGGATGCGAGACCTCTAAAAGAAGCACTGGTAATGAGTATATTTGCCTTGTTCATCCGTTGATGGATTATGGTGTGTTGAGTGAATTGTTTATCTCGTAATATCCGGTGCTAATTACAATTTCACGCGCATAACTGAGGAGACGGACAGACAAAGCAAATTATAATTTTCTTCCATTTGTTTCTATAAATAACGATTCATAAACCCTGTAGTATTCGACTGTGACTACATGAACTTCACTTCAGAACTTCCCGGACCAGCCAATTAAAAAAATATATATGTGCTTTCTCTGTATTTTTCAGTATTTATTTTACATACGTTGTTCAGAATTAGTACGTTCTGGTCACGTATTGTACATTTAGATTTGAAATTACGGAAACTGTTGTATTCATTTTTCAGTACAGCACAAACACCAAATTAAGATTATACGAGAGTTGCGTACTTTCTGTACTTTTGTATGGCGCGGAGTGATGGAGAGTAACAGAAAAGGAAATGTCCAAATTATCCTATTTCCACACAATCTGCCTACGGAAAATTCTTCGAATTTTTTTTGGCCGAATATCAGCTCCAACCAGGAACTGCTTACACGGTGCAGTTAAACAGGCATGCACACCATCATTTCAGGCAGATGCTGGAACTGGGTTGGTCATGTCCTCAGAAGGGACCCAGACACCATCACCAGAACTGCTATGCTATGGACTCCAGAAGGACAGCACAATGGAGGCAGACCAAAGACAACCTGGCAGAGAAAGTAGAGGCTGAGATGCAAATCATGAACCAGAGTTGGGGAACGGCACCGAAGGTCGGCCACCGACCGAGCAAAATGTGGACAGTTTGTGTTGCTGTCCTACAAGACAGGTTTAATTAAACCTAGGTTTAATTTTTATAATTTTTGTATTTATTTAGGTTCTTATGTGTCCTATCTAGCCTTCACTTTCTTTTCTTTCCCCGACGAAGGCCTTGTGGTCGTAACGCTGGCTATTTTCTTTGTCTTTTGTCCTCGTAAGACGAATTACCTTTTTTCGATTTTTTTTCACACCCATCCATTGTCCTACAAGACGCACTAGGCGTGATGACCACTGATTGCTGGGACATTCAGGGGCTAAGGATCCAAAGAGAAGAAGACGTTTAATTCGTTATTCATTCTAATTGCCGTACTCGCAACATTTCACTTTGGTCCACTTATTTTGGTTCGTTTATTTTTTAATAAGGAAAAATATCCCATTCAACCTATAATGGGGTATAATTAGGACATATAGTGTCTCTAATTCCAAATAATATGTTCAGTTACCGATATCTGATCATAGCATCATTCCTCCTGTCCAATTATTGTAAATTAAATTAAAAGTTTCATATTGTGTGGACGTCCGTTCCTGTGCCCCCACAACCCACCCCACTTTCTCCTAAAATGGTAGTCTCTTCATACTTATCATCGTTTTTAAAGAAAAAAAAGGGTGGGGGGGGGGGATTGTGAAAGCTTAGTGGGGTGTTTCGGATGAGACTTAAGTTACATATTTATTTGTCATTATTAATATGTATAACTAGAACCTCATTAGACCATCACTTTCCCGCCGTATCTCTACTAATCATTATATATTAACTTTTTTGTACATGCTATATACTGTATTGTGTGATATTCTAGATCTATCAATTCTCAACACCTGTTCTACAATTACTGGTGAATAGCATGCCTGTAAATAATGTAATATTGATACTGTAGTCTCTTATGTTCATACTTCTTACATGGCAGTAGGAAATGCTCTATTATGTAGACATTCAACACAGTAAATTTTTCTCTATTCTAATATAGCTCATTACCTAGTGTAATCTAAGTAGGTTCTTATTGCCAGGAATTTTTGGTTTCTTAGATACTTGACATATTCTTAGTGGAGCTTTGAACAACTTGTAAGAATTTTTGCCTTTCAGATATGCTCTGCTACTGTCCATTCATCTGTTATTATTCGTTTACTTAACGCTATTGGTCTCTTTTTTATTCATTCCGCACCGTTCTCGGTGGTCTCTGGAGAAACAGTGAAAGAATAACACTACAACACTCTCTCATGCATATACAAGGCGACTTGTTGGTCTATGGCATAGAAAAAAAAAACTACACTTGTTAGCATAGACTCTATGCGAACAAGTGTAGTTTTTTTTTTCTTGCTATCATCATTGTCATCATCATCATCTCATCCCTTTTTTTTTTTACTTCTCGTAGAGAATGAAGCCAGCACTGAACATGGTCCACTTAAGGAACCCTACACCAAAGCACGGACACTAGCTGTTGGGGTTTCTGTGGCAATTATTTTTACATGATGAAGCTGCCAGTTCCGTGCACAACCTCATATTAATCACATTTTACGGCATGCTTGAGAGGGTAGTAGTCCTGTTATTTCTGTGTCTCCTCAGAGACCCCCCTGTGAATTACGCGGGACACACTATGGAGTTTATGCAGCAGTTATGTTGCGCAGTTTGTCATTATACAGTATTTTGTTTAATCAAGAGGTTTTGATGTAATTACAAAAGTGATCGCAATAATTGTTAAGTGCTTTGTCATTACTACTTCTCCTTCAAGTACCGTGCATAGTGGCGTAGGAGATCATGTCTCTCCACAGCTTCCTGTCTCCAGTACAATTTATCAATTCTACTGTTGACTTCTTTCCAAGCCACAATGTCAAAACATTTCTCTCTTTGTCTTCCCCTATCTCTTTTTCTTTCAATCTTACCTGTTGTTACGAAATATTCCAGCTTTCCTCTTCTCATAACATGACCAAAAATAAGTGGATTGCTTCTTTATAATTTGTGAAATAAGTTTCCTTTGCGCATTGGCCTCTTTCAGGACATCCTCATTACTCTTTTTTGGCTGTCCATGGTATTTTAAACATTCTTCTTTTGGCATTACATAGTGGATAAATACCGAAAGGTCGTTAAAAGAAACACAATTTTTAAACGCTTTTATTTAACTTCACTTGTATGTCACTTTCAAAGCATGCAATCGCTTCCAGATGAGCAATAGCTCTGAAGCTTGGCATAGTTGTGTATTCCCGATGACAATACAATAATCAGTCAATTATTTAATAATTTAATATTGTAATTATGACATTATGAGTAATTAAAGTTTTTCGTACAGAAATGTAAACAAATCAGGTGCCATAATCAAGTTAATTAAAAATTCAAGAGTACGTGGTGTGTTTTATTTTCTTCAGTGCGTAAAATCATCATCTCATCTCAGCCCGTAACCCGTCATGGGTCGTAGGGGTGCCATGGTGGAAGCATCAGCAGACAGGGTCCTCCACTGCTCTCTATCCTCAGCAATGCGTACAAGTGTGGAAAAACCGTGTCCTGCCCATTCTTTGATGTTATCAGCCCAGGATTTTCTTTGCCTTCCTCTTCTCCGTTTACCTTCGACTGTCCCCTGAAGGATCGTTTTCGAAAGGGAGTCATGACGAGTTACATGCCCAAACCAGGCAAGCTTTCGATGTTTCACTATTGACAAAAGTGGTTCTTGGTGGCCTGCATAGGTGTTTATCTTCTCTCTAACATAGACATTTGTTTTGTGCTCTTTATAGCAAATGCGCAAAATTCTTCTATAACATTTATAGATAAATATTAAAGAGCTCTGGGGACAGGATACATCCCTGCCGAACTCCTACAGTTGTTTTGAAAAATTCTCCAATGTCGTTGCTTGCAAAAACAGCACTGCTTGCGTCCTTGTATAGTGCTTCAATGATATCTATGATGTTGGTATCAAAATTGAATTTTCTCATTACTTGCCATAAGCCTTCATGCCAGACTCGATCGAAGGCTTTTGTGAAATCGATGAAGTTATGGTATAAATCGTGTTGATGTTGGAGATGTTTTTCGATAAGTACTCTAATATTGAAGATTTGTTCTGAGGTACTTCTTTTTGGTCTAAAGCCAGCCTGTTCCTCTGACAAGATTTCTTCTGATTTCTGTTTTATTCTGTTCAAAAGTATCCTTAACATCACCTTACTTGGATGACTAATAAGGCTAATGGTTCTGTAGTTCTTGCACATTTTTAGATTTCCTTTCTTTGGAAGCGGTATTACTAATGACTGCGTCCATTCTTTTGGCCATTTTTTTGTACTCCATATCTTCTGGCAAATTGTTGTCATGATTTTTACTATATCTGGTCCTCCATATTTCAAGAGCTCTGCTGGGATATTATCCACACCCGGTGACTTCCCTCCTTTCATCGAACATATAGCCTCTTCCACTTCTTCCCGTAATATTGCTGCATTTCCGAGTTCCCTGTTTTCGCACTTAATGTTGTTTAATATGCCTAAGTCAGTATCAAGTTTACAGTTATATAATTCTTTACAATATTCTGTCCACCTTCTCATTACAGCTGTTTTTTCATTGAGCAGAGCCCCATTGCTATCTTCTATGACAGTTACCCTGGGCTGTTGGGGTTTTGATAGTTTTCTTAATGTGTCAAAAGCTGCCTTGCTGTTACCTTTTATTAGCCCCGTATTAATGGACTCAAATTGATCAGCTACCCATTTTTCTTTGGCCTGTTTCATTTTCTTCCTAATATTTTTATTCACCATACTGTATTGCCATGCTGCTTCAGGAACCGGAACCTCTTTCTTAACCTTTTTCATTTCCCGCCGTGTATCAAATAACTTCAGAATGTCATCTGTAACCCATGGTTTGTTTATTTTCTTTCTTTTACCAAGTATTTCTGTTGCTGATTCAATGAGCACGTCTTTCATGTTATGCGTAAAATAGGGAAGTACTAAAACAAGTGTCTAGCTAAATCAAGGGAAACAATCCAAATGATAAAATTATGAATCAAGGAAAGTCGAGTTCGATCTCTAGATGGCCTTCAAATTGAAGAAATTGATTGCACCAAATTAACAGGCATAAAGCCATGTAATATTGACGCTCTAAAAGAAATGAATCGCTTAAGAAATTTTAGACCAGATTTACAATAAGTAAAAATATTGTTTATGTTTTAGTATGTCATAATTTTTTGAACACTAAAAAGAAAAAAGAAGAGTCAAAAAATAACATCAAAAAAAAATATTTTGAAAAACACACGCTTTTAATGCACTAGTACAGGGGCAGTGCTGTTTAGTACAGGGTTGTGGAGTCGACCACACATTTTCCGACTGCAACTCCTAAAATGTTAGAAGTCCAACTCCGACTACATTTTTTTTAACAAGCCATTTGTCATAAAATTATACACGTATATAAAATTATACACGTATATAGAATTATATGTATAAGTGTAGTATTTTTGTGAATAAATGAATACGTGGCTTTCATAGATTTCATTTTTAACTATTCATTCATTTATAGAATAATACAAAACGAAAATTCAAAAAGTATTTTAAAATATGATAATTTTTATTTTATTTAATTGGTTCTTAAAAAAAAGGATCGCTTCTAATAGGTCCGGCTTCATTGCTGCTCTCAGATCAGAGCAAAATGTACTGGAGCTTGGCGCTACCAGATCTTGAACCTGAAACCCAGTAACTTTGCTGCCAGAGGCAGGGGCTCTAACAACTCTGCCAGTCGGACGCTCCTGGTTAAAAAGTACATTATGAAAACTTTTTACCATACAGTCACACCTCTCTTCCTCTCTTCCATCATGAAGATAACTCCACACACACCTGCCCGCACGCACGCACACATAATCAAGTACAATGACGTTGCTTAAAATGTACTTAGTTAATTATAAACAACTACTTCGAAATATTATTTCAATTTTTTGAGCGCCTACACCCTTCCCTTCTTTTCCCCGTTTTGCAAGGATCAAACGTGGATCTGCCTTATCGTAAGTCTAGTAAAATTCGGAGCCGGGGCATTTTTTACCGACTCCGACTTCACAGCCCTAGTTTAGTAAGATAAGTGGTGCTTTAACATGATGTTTACGGTTTTGGTCAGCAGTTCGCAGAAATTGTAGTATTTCTAAAAGGATGTCTACAGCCGCAGCCGTTTTTTTCCCCCCTTTGATGCCTATAAGGGTCTTTTTCTTATTTCTTCTAATCCTCTTACTATCTATAGCACGCCATGTTTTTTTTTCTCTCAGTCCCCTTCACTCTATCGCTGTGTATCTGCCTCTCTGTCTCACTACTTGCTATCTTATTACACAAGACCGGATTTCCCACAAGGCACTGTTCCAATGGCCTACGAATGAAGGGGAAAATTGTGTCCCTCTTTATTTAACCCCATTTCAGACTCTCCACGGCGACAGCAGATTGAGATACCATCTATTCAACAAGTTAAAGATAGGAGCTACCGATGAGTGTGACTGTGGCACTGATAAAATGACTGCTGAACATCTGCTTTAAAGATGCCCAACATACGAGGAACACAGAAAGCACATCTGGCCATCACCAGTACCATCCCTGGAAAAAGCTCTATGGAGATAGAAATAGCCCCAAACTGACCACTGCTTTCTTTGAACATTTTCAAGTTAAATGTCTGAGAGTGTACGAAGAAGAACCACATTTTATAGCACAATCGGCAATAAAAGTGCCTAGGGCCTACGAACACCCACATCCGGCTGTACATGTTGTCACTGTTTTGTCCATTTGTTACATTCTTTCTTTTTCTCATTATTCTCTATCACTCCCCCACTCTCCACTCACATTCGGAAACCTTTTTCTCTCCCCCACTCTCTACTCACAGTCCAAAACATTTTCCTATCTTATCTCTGACTCCCTGGAATTCTTTCGTCTTTATGTTCCCGAATATATTGTTTATGAGTTATACGGTTTCATAATTTTTACTGATTTTTTTCTATTTTCAGTACGATTACACGACAGTATACAGGACGAAGGATTCCATTATCTTGTGTTCGACCTGTAAGTATTCGCAATCGATATTGTGGCTATAGAATATTTAACAAAAAAGTTTACTTTAAGTATAGAAGAACACATATATTTATAATGTAGTCTTTATTCGGTGCAGATAAATAATAACATATAGTATCGAGGAACACTGTTGTGGTGATGTGGGATGTTATAAATATTTATAGGGGACTTAGTGTACTGACTGAGATCAGCTGTGAAGGTATCTATATCTAATAAGAGTAGTGTATTATAGATAACCTTACTTGCTGCCACATATGTATACCTCAGTCAGAATTATTCTGGAATAGAGTGATGACTACGTTATATGTCTAGGGTATGTGTATGATGAAGTTGTGGTGAAGTGGGATGTTATAAATACTTATAGGGAACTTAGTGTACTGACTGAGATCAGCTGTGAAGGTATCTATATCTATTAAGAGTAGTGTATTATAGATAACCTTACTTGCTACCACATATCTATATATCTCAGTCAGAATTATTCTGGAATAGTGTGATGCTACGTTATGTGTCTAGGGTATGAGTATGGTGAAGTGTAAGTCACAACAACAGACAGATAAACAATTTAATTTAATCCACTACTCTTAACAACACTGTGACACTCACATACATATAACACTCTATGAGAATATCTTAAAGAAGTCACTCGTAACTTTTCAATTAACAATATGTATTCATTACTGTCATAAATGTGTATGTGTCCTGATTCAAATACAAAGGAACCAGGAATCACAATCAATTTTAATTACAAGTTATGTACAGAATGTATTAATATGAATCTGGTAGTGACATATATTATTACAAATATCCTATGTGTGTCAGTTGTGTAATAGTAGTATGAGGTAATACTGGTTTGGTTTTGTTCAAGCTCTGTTGGTATTTGTCATCATGACTTCAATAGTTTGTCTTAGGGACTAGTATTGGAGATGTTCTCAGTTCCTGATATTAAGACAATTAAATTCCCCTCTGAATGTTATTTTTACAAAGTTATTTCAAGATGAGGGGACATAATGTTGAGCTCAGCTGGCCAAGTTAGCTTATCTGGCGTGATGGCGGCAGGAAAGGACTCCTCTGCTCGAATTCTCCTCTGGGCTCTGGAGACACCTCACTGATAGCTAAAAGGACCAAGGAGTATGCTGTCCGACTCTGGATTCAGCAAAGCTCTGACCAGGTGCTGCTCACTACCATCAAGACCACGGTCCCTGAAATCAAGAAGGATGTACCTTCTACTTCATAACTAACTTAAACTCTCTTGTTACACTGATCACAACACAGCACAAACATTGAGTTCAGAGCATTAGGCCAACTGTCAGCTTCATTTGAAATACTTTATTCCAGTATTACCCTTCTTAATGGTTACTACGCCTCTGCAATTCCAGCATTATTTCTTTCTATTCAATCATCCAGGTGTCAGTGTACTGTTTGGCCATTCCATGCCGTTTTACTTCTCTCCGACACCCTCTGTTCAGGCTGGAGCATTACAGGCTTTACCTCACGTTGGCCACTGAACTACACATATATATATACAGGCATAAATCAACAATTCACATTCAATTTTCATTAAAAGATATTGAATGGTTCAAGCTTACCACAATTCATACGAATAAACACAGATACGTTGATTAGCAATGAATTCTGGCACAAACTGGCACAAATTCCCATCTGCTTATCTTCCAGGCTTTTATTTAGCAAAATATAAGCTGGCTTCAACGCACTGTTGCTTTATCAAGATCATTTAAACAAGTGGTTTCGAACTAACGCTTCCAAGTGTGTATATCAGCGAGTCTGACCAATGAGCCCCGTTTCGACAAGTGTTTGAAAAAATGTTACCTTTCCCCGTTTCCCCTGACAACGAAAGATAGTATTTATAGTCCGACCAATCGTGGTTAGGCTTTCATTTGTTGCGCTCCAATCAATTGGGAGTTTACATGGTAGGCTATTTATGTAACGTAAGGTTTTTTCAAACACGTTATAAAAAAATCTTATGAGCAGAAATGATTTTATGCTGTCAGGCATCCTCACTATTTTATTTTGGGTATAATTTATTAATTCCTGGACTATTTGCGTAACGTTTTACATATTCTTTGTCAGCAAGCCCTAAGGAACCCAAAAATACTAATTTAAAGGAGCTACGTGGCTGCGTTCAAAATATGCAATTTCTTCTACCTCCTGTTTCGAAGATGTGCTGTCTGGGTACTGTTATGTTTTCACCCGTAAACCCATCTAATGTTGTCTTTCCTAATAAGCGTTTTTTATGATTTATAAACCTAACTCTGGGAAAGGGTAGTGTATTTTATCACTGTCCGTCTGAAAAAAAATTAGTGCATGTAGACTTACACGCGTGATGGCAGCATTTGTGTATCGCGCGACGCGTGTTGCATGCGTTCCTGATTTTCAGCCCTCCCCTCTCTCTTTATCCTTTTGTCCATCTGTTCGTTCGTTTTGGTAACGTAATATAATTAATGTTAGGATTAATTTAGGTCATTACGCAGGGCCTCTCAATGCTTTTCCAAGAAATACAGCACACGTTTCATTGAAGAAAGCGGGTAATAATACAGTAAGCTTTTATATCAACGTGAAAGCATTACAATTTGCAGACGTAGCAGAAAACAAGGGGGATTTCGAGTACATTCTTTGTGACAGCACTGTTATTTTTCCATTGCTCTTTTCTTTATTAATTTTATTTGTTAGGCTTCATATTTACCTAATAATTTATATATGTGGATTAGAATATTCCATGACACCTCCCCTCTTAAAACAGACATTATATGTCAGTCCTTTATTCTATATACACATAGAGAAATTTATTATTATTTCTGGGGTTTACGGTGATTCTCATCACACGGATGGCGGCTTAAAAAATCCGCTCCCAGATTGGTTTTTCCAGATATATACTCAATGCTAAAATTATATGGAGCCAGAAGCAAAGACCATCGGAGTAACCTAGAGTTCTCATGCTTAGCCTGTGCTAAAAACGATAAAGGTTTGTGATCTGTTTGCAACTTAAATGCCTTCCCATATAGATAAATATTGAATTTCTTTATTGCCCATATTACTGCAAGACATTCTTTTTCGCTAGTTGAGTAGTTGATTTCAGCTTTATTCAACTTTCTGCTAGCATATGCCACTGGGCTTAATTCCCCATCCAATGCATCTGATTTCTGTAGTAGAGTTGCACCTAACCCAATATTACTTGCATCCGTCCTTACTATGAATTCTTGACTTAAGTCAGGTAATTTCAAAATGGGTTTACTTGTGAGCTTTTCCTTCAATTCTTGGTAAGTCATTTCACATTGTGGTGTCCATGTAATGCGATCTGGAAGTCCTTTACGTGTCAATTCAGTTAACGGTGCACATATGGAATTAAAGTTTTTTAATATACTTCTGGTAGAAACCACATAATGAGACAAAGGATCTCACGTCCTTCTTGGTTTGTGATCT